>JAIFZK010000014.1:13362500-13510000 GCA_027481765.1 Tenualosa thibaudeaui
CTCACAGACTGGGAGACCCACCCACCCCCCGTCTAGTCCGTTTGCTCTTCACCTCTGGGTGGTTAGTGCTGATGCACCTCCTGCTCTGTCTGATTATCCCTGCCACACCTGCTGTCATCTGATTAGGCCTGTGTTGTATAGGGTGCCTCCTGAGCTTCTGGATTAGGCCTACTGCACCTCCTGCTCAGGTTTGATGTAGATCATGCTATGCAATTTTGTGCCTCCTTCTGCTCCTGTATGATGTACCTTCTGCATCTTCTCCTGCTCCACCCATGACCCTATTCTGCCACACCTCCTGCTTCAGTTCTATAGATGTCCTAAGCTGTCTCCTGCTGCGCCAGCTGCTGTCTCCTGCTCTTTTTCATTGGGGCTTTTGCGCCTCCTCCAGCTTTTGTTTGTTATAAGTCTACACTACATTCTCCTGCTCCATCCTGATACTACCCTGCTGCACATCCTGCTCCTGTTTGATGTAGGTGCACACTACTTTCTCCTGCTCCATCCAGACACTGCCCTGCTGCGCCTCCTTCCTCAGTTCTTTAGATGTACTGAGCTTTCTACTTTTGCTTCTCTATTGCCCAGCCCTCCTGCGCCTCCTCTTCTTCTGCCCCTCTCTCACCCGAGCCCTGCAGTGCCTCCTGCTTGTGTGCACCTCCTTCTGCGTCTGTTTGATGTAAGTGTCTTGTTGCTGTTTGACTTGAGGCATCAGCAACTACTGTATAGAGATAGCTCTGTCTCTCCTTATCCGTCACTTTGACAAAGCCCTCAATTATTCTCTCTTCCTTTTTCTCTCTTTCTCCATTCTTCCTGTATCTCTCTGTCTTCCATCAATTTGTTCAACGTTTTTTTCTTTGTATCTCTCGCTATCTGAGTCTTCTCTCTCATTCACTCTCCTATCCTCCTATCAATCTACATATCTCGCTTCTCTATTTATATCTAAATGTCTGTCTTTCTCTCATGCGCACACTCTGTCTTTTTCCACTATGATCTATGTACCTAGGTACCTTTCTTTTTCTGTGTATTTCTAAACCACTCACACACACACACACACACAATCACACAATGTGTATGTGTGTGTGTGTGTGTGTATTGGGGGGATAACCTTGACTCTAAACTCCTGTGCAGCCCCAGGGGTGGTTTCCAGAAGCTGAAGGACCCCCCCAGCAGCTGCCGAGTACATCAGGAAGAACAGGAGGCTCATCTGAGATGGTTCCACTCCAAACACTGCACGACTACACAGGGCCATCTCCTCCTTCAGCTCTGCACACACACACACACACACACACACACACACACACACACACGGTAGGTGAGTCTTCCTCGTGACCCTGTTGGTATTAGTCATCCAGATGCTGAAAGCACCGCCTCTGGCAGTCAGAAGAAATGAAATAGAATGAAGCTTACGTATGTAACCACGGTTCTATGAATTTCGGATGACCGCCAGAGCTTGGCAGTCACTCAGAATTCTGACGAGAAGATTGTCAAGAGGTCATTTCCGGGGTAACGGTGCCTTAAGTACTGGGGCGTGGGCACACGTCATCCCTGTCACAAGTGACTTTGTTGGTATAAACACTCACAACATCCAGGGGCTGAAAGCACCGCCTCTGGCGGTCATCCGAAATTCATAAAACCGTGGTTACATGTGTCAACTTCGTTTATTCTCCAACAGTCAAAAATCTATTTCTAATGCTCCTCCCACTCTTGTTTTCCCTCTTTTTCATAAGCCAGTGCTGAGAAACAAGTGCACTCTAGCTAAAGGAGAAAAAAGAAACTGAAAGTGCCTTCATGCCAAAATGTACCCAATAACTGTAAGAAAGGTGAAAAGCTGCCATTAAATGGTGAGTTATGAGGAAATCCATCCTCTACATTTTCCTGTTTCTGTGTCACATTATAGTTGCAGCACCTAGTTGGCACCTATTTGACAGTTTCTGCCAAACATTTTCACACCTGTCTCAATACATTGTCCGTCTTTTCAAAACTTTTCATACAGTGTGCTTTACCAACACACAACAGTTAACATTAGCTGCAAAATGCACTACAGCCACCAAAACTCTTCTTACTTCACCCAAAATTACTAATGCCACAGTAACTATAGCACATGCCATCACTCAGCAACAGGTCAATGTCAATCAATGTGTAGTGAACAAAAAACAACTTGAAGTAACACATATACAATATAGCTTTTCTCATACAGTCTGACATAGATCAACTTTGGAAAGTGGTATGTCATGGGTATCATGCAGGGCTGGCAGAAGCATAGCGGCAGGCAATGAGAAAACACACACACACACACTGCCACGTTATCTGCCAAAGTTACACAATGCAGACACACAAAAATGAGGGCATGGGAATGGGAATGGGCATTGTCACACTCTGACCCTTTTTTCTGTCGCATTATGGACTTTTTTTTGTTTTCACCACTAGATGTCACCCTCATGAGCTGTCCCTATGTTTTGTTAATTTTCCTTTATGTCCTAGGTTGATTACACTCACCTGCACACTGTTACACTGGTCATGTGCCTGCCTTGCTATCCAATATCTCGCTAGTATTTTAGCCCTGGGTTTCTCTTCACTCTTTGCTGAGTCCTCAAGGAGTAACACCTTAAGGTACCTTTGCTTCATGCTGTTGTGCTTGCTTGGATGTCCTTTATGTCTGACTGCCTGTTTTGCCTTGTGGAATACTTTTTGCCTTTGGCCTGTCTAAGTCTAACTGTCTGTTGTATTTTTTTCTGTTTGGATTAAACCCTTTGCTAACAAAAGACTTTCCTCTGTCTGCAACTGAGTTAAAGACTGTCAGCTTGGTGGGTTAGTGGGATAGTCTGTCACCCAGGAGACCTGGGTTCAAAACCTGAGTGTAACAGGCATGGGTTTTTAACACCAGTGAATGGCTCTGCTCTGCTGGCACTATTACAGGTTTTGCTGATTGCTTTGACGCAGCCATCACTTCAGAACCCACATTTTGAAATCAGTTAACACAAAGGCCTAAACAGGAGCACTGGGTTAGAAAACACAATCAGTGGTCAGATGAGTGAGTACTCTGTCAATAATGACACAAAGGAGGACAAAATACAAAACTTAGTTTTCAAAATAAGCAGATTCTTCCTTAGGTTTTGCTATGTCTGTGCCATTTAGCTGGTTACTGAATGTGAAAAAGACAACATAAATAAACATACAACATAAATTCTATTCCTCTCTCTTACACTTACAGTAAAGTCATTGTAATTGACAATGCAACACCTATAATAAGCAGCTAGGCAAATATACTGTACAATACAGTCCACTTCATCAGTAACAACTTTCCAATTTTCATTGACCTTCCTTTTTCATCAAAACATGGATACTTTCACAATTACTCATATGCTGCTGCCTCTCTGACCCACCTTTGCAAATACCAAACATCAAAAGTGGCATCTTTTATGCATGAAGAATGATTGTGGATTGAAGAATTATGGAGGAAGAGATTTACACAGTGACATTAGTAATTCATATGTCTGCAGACTGCAGATCTTTTTGGCTGTGAATAGATTCTTTCCAGTTGCAAGTTCCAGTAGTAAGTAGTAATAGGTAGTAAGTAGCAATAGTACTTCACTGGAGTTTGTGAGCTTTCTAAGAAAGCTGTGTAATTTAAAAAAAAAAAACTATGTGACAAATTTATGTGAAACCAATAAAATTGGGTTAACACAACTGAGAAAGTGAGGATGAAGATCAAGTGGACCCCAATTTCCCAATTTTTTTTGTGTATTTTCTAAATAACTGGACATGTTGTCAAAGTTGCCATTATATCTTAACATATGGCCACATAGTTGCATGTTAAATATGTCTAAAACTCACAGATCACCATGATGACTGACCAATAGCACTGTTTTCTGAAAAAGAGGTTTCCACAGTGACAATATGGGAAATTAACACTGCTCCAAAGTTATTTGCCCTGGTGTGTAAATGTGCTCCCAATGTGGTCTTCGTTGTGTAAGCCCAGTTTTCTCCACCAGTTTAGCAAGATGTAGACACATGTGTAATGAAATTCTTTAAGCTGATTCTGCTAATCTGTAATGTGGCAAACATTATTTAGGCTGCTTCTCAGGCCTCAGGCCTGTTAAATGCACACCAGGCAACGTTATGCTGTTTTTAGGTTAATTTACTAACGTCGTAGCCAGATGGTTAGATGGCTCATTATGGGTTAAATGAAGGCTCTCTCTGCCCCCTCATTCGTGCAGTTGCAACACTTACAAACTGCATGAAACTGAAATCGTGTTCGTTACCTTGTCAGTCAACATAACTACAAAAACGATCATCGCTGATTCCTATTCTTTGGTTTGCATTGGTGAGAATTTACAACATTGTCGAGGCAATGTCAATTGGCGACTATAGGGAAAGCTCGGTAGGTAAAAAAATCACAGGCTTGCCTGTTATGCCTTTAAGTCTCTAACCACATAGGCCACTAGACTAATGGTCACAACATTTAGCAATTGGTACCATGTCTGCTCCCATCTGTGCATTCTTCCTGTTCTGTACAGTGAATGGCTGGAAAGCCATTATGGGGGTGGCAGAGTGCACGGTGATTAGGTCTCCCGTTGTGTGATGGAATGGAGATCCATTAGGCCAAAAGTGCCACCATGCGTCACCCTGCTGCCACCATCTTTACAAAGTGCGGAAGAGCTTTACTTATGACTCGGCACTTAAACCTTCAATTCCCCGAAGGACTTTTTATAATTGCCAGCCCCCAACCTGTCTACTGAGGTAAATCAATGTGATTTTTTTCATCTTTATGGAACCCCTCTCCACGCACAGTACATGTGAGGTTGCACAGTCAGCGCTAAAGTTAGTGTCACCATCCCTACTGCCAGACGGAAGCTCCCCAGGCTGCCTGGCGTGACGCATTTAACGTATGTGTGTGTTCACAGTAAACAGCTATGAATCATCTGGCCAGCTCTATACAAACACAAACGGCACATTCATTACCCCAAGCACGTGTGGTGTGACGTGTAAATGAGTTTTGAGGACTATGAGTATTTGGCACCGACAGGTTACAGCAGACTCTTCCCATCTGAAAATCATAAATTCATTCCCAACTGTCCTTCAAACACAACCATACATCCAGGTTATGGGGGGTGGGGGGGGGGGGGGGGACAGGTTATAAAATACGTTTCAATGGAAGTGACTTCCTCCATACCTTTGGTCCATACGTGCTGCTCGATGTAGGAGGACAAAGTCATGCCATCCAAGCGGAGGGCATCAGGGCTCTGCCAAGGCTCCTCCACATTCACTGACTTCCACAGCCTGTCAATCTGACATCACATTGTGTCAATCTAATATCATAACCTGGCAATCTGACATCACATCCTGTCAATCTAACATCAAAGCCTGGCACTCTAACATCACATATTGCCAATATGACATCAAAGCCTGGCACTCTGACATCCTGTCAGTCTCACATTGCTGCCAGTTCAGTCCTGATCTCATGTCTTTTCAATGTAACATCATGTCTTTTCTGACACCTTGTCTTGTCTGAAATCATATCCTGATCCTCTTCTGAGGTAAAAGACAAATCATGTTGGCCAAGCACCAGTTCAAAACAGCTCCTCTGCTTAGAAAGAGCTGAGCTATGGAGATGAGATTCATACTGAGATTGTGTCCATACACTAAAGTAGGACTTTTTTTGAACATAGAATTTAGTTGACAAAATGAAGGTGAAGGTGTCTTTACTTTAAGACACCTTTAAAATAGAGGCTGCACATACCAGACTATTAGTTGTGTAGGATAAATGAAAATAAAGAGCATGAGAAAGACATGAGGGGGAGAATGTGAATGAGAGACTGAAAGAGAGAGAAGAGGAAAGTGCTCAGAACAGATCAGAAAATTGCAGCACCATGTCTTGTGAACTAATTAAAGCCTTTGGCTATGTTTCTAAGGTTGATTTTTCATCTTACCCCATTTGTAATAAACAAAAAGATAACAGATATGGTTCAATCGAACAGTTCAACTGATAGCTCTTCATGCTGCATTTTAGAAGAGACAACACTTAGAACCAAAGCATCTAATCATAGCTTACAAGAGAAGCTGTGCTGAGGTCACTAAAGACTGAATATATTCAATAATCTGTGCAGTATTGACGCTAAGTTCAGCTATAGGCTATCCTCCATTTTAATGAATTTTTAGATTTAGATTATTTTATTATTTTACCCAATTAAATTATTTTTATTTCATTATGCTTTCCATGAAACAACCCAGCTGCTGCGTTATTAGTATTAGTCTACCAAGAATGCACAATTTATTAATCATGAATGTTATTGGAAAAAGGTACACTTCGAGGTTTGCATCTGAGCAATTAGGCCTACTTTTATCGATTAGTAAATAGGCCTACATCATCACACAGAGAAATTACATTAATATAGCACAAATACATTAAGGGTATAGGCAACATACATCACCGTAGGCCCAGCAGGTGAAGTGAATTAATTCAGTCCTGCAACTACCTGACAAATGAAAAACTCAGATGCAAAGCCCTCTAAATCCATCTTCAGAAAAATGCAAACAATTAGGTTGTTTTGTTAATCATTTCCAAGAGCTCTCTATCAATATGCAATTTAAATGTTATTATCAAATAAAAAACAAACCTAGCCAAAACAATCCAACTGGAGTTTGAATAATAATAAACTTCATCAAAATTATTTATTTATATATATATATTTAAATTGATTTAAAATATAATATATTTCTGTAAATTCATCCTAAACTGACTTAGAGGGTTTCACATCTGAACTCTTCAATTTGACTTCTGCTCTCAAGAGAGTCTTCTAACACTTTAGCAAGGTTGCTACTTCACGCCATCAGACTGAGCACTGCAATATCTCCTTTTTTTATTTGGGCTACTACTCTGGATTTGTTGCATTCATATTCACAGGAGTTGGTACACCTACCTTCCACAGGAACTGCATGAAGTCTACTAGGACCAATGGGGAGAATATTGGGATACTGGAGGTGTAGGTGCTGATCTTGGCATTAGGACCCCCCATGTGATGCACTTTCTTGCCCGTGGTGTATTGTGGGTACACTACCAATCCAAGCTCCTCTATGAGATCCATCACATGGGTCTGAGAACTGCATATGATAGAAGAAATTCTATGAAACTGAGTGCAAATATTTCAGAATTCTATGAGGAGTACATATGTTTCAGACTTGTTTTGTTATATTTATATTTATATATTGGCGTTTGTCTGTCTGTCTGCGAGCAAGATAACTCGAAAAGTACTGCCCAGATTTGGATGCAATTTTCGGACAACATTGGTATTGGGTCAAGGAACAGATGGTTAAAATTTGGTGGTGATCCGGAACACCGTCTGAAATTTGTATTGGATCATTCCCTTGTATTATTACCTTTGCGAGTGCTTTTCTAGTTAGTTATTGAACAGATTGGTATCCCGTCTACTGTGGGATGGTGCGTCCCAAAAAGTTGGCCTACCCTACTCGGGCTCCCATTTATTCAAAATATTCTTTAGGCCTCTACTGAAGTACGCCCTGCCAATAAGGTTTTCGCTGACCAAGATTTTTAACTCATCATTTGTTGTCTTGCACACCTTCCACATTGGTTGTCCCCTTATTGTTACTAAAACCACACTGACTTGTCGAGTGAGACGCTCGTTTTACTGACCGGCTTAAGTGTAAAAGAAATAGGGCTGTGGATAGCCTTATTTACAGAAGAACAGTACATGAAATAGCTTACCTGGCTACCCACTGTCCACCAAGATCCCAACTGTCAACTCCACCAGCAGCTAAGACATCCTGCGTTAGAGTGCGTCCTCCTACTCGGTCTGTGTCCACAAAACAAATGTCGAAAATGTATTTAGTAGGCGACAATCGACAATCAAATACCATTATCAAAGCAATATAGAAGGCGTGTGGGACCGAACAACAAACCTTTTCCTTCCAAAATCAAAAGTTTTAACTTAGCGTCTCTCTTCAGTAAGAGATGGGCTGCGCTTAATCCAGACAGCCCTGCGCCAACAACAATAATGTCATACATGTTTTAACTGGTACTGCAAACTCCAGATGTCTCTTATGATGGCTTTTAGTCTGTGACAGAATGAGAGAAACCGCCCGACCTCACCGAATACGGCGATAACATGGATCATTTATCTTTGCCCCGGACTTTGGCGTATGGGGTAACCGGAAGAATAAGAAAGTAGGCTGCGAATAGTGAACGGTGAACTTTCCACTACTCGCTTACACAAGGGCGGACGAAGTGTAAAGTTATATAAACAGCAATATATAGTGCGGCCATGGACACCTAGGTATTTGCGTGAAGGAACAAAGATATACAGACACAGGTGTATGTTTCATTTGCAACAAAGGAAGTTAATGCTTTTCCCCGAAACTGATCTGAGTCTATTTATTTATTGGTCTCTATGCGCTCACAACATAGCCCATTTAAAAAGGTAATTGAAACTGGAGCAGCTTAAAAGGAGAAATGTTTGTGAGGAGTAAAGTTGTTATACAACATACCCTTATATGATGGACAGAAAAAGAAGACCGAGGAGAAAGAGAGAAATAGAGAAGCCTTATTCTATCTGCTTTCATCAGCCTTTGCACAAAAATGAATGTATTCAGACAAGGCTTTAGATTTAGGTTTAGATTTGCCTTGAATGTGAATGGCCCTTGAAACAGCCTCACAAGAAAAAGGTGGAGAGAAACTATCCTTATATTGAAGTTCTCTACCGTTGTGAATCTTTTTATGTTTCGTCCATAAATGAACAAAGACTGAACTGTTTATATAGCAGCTTGTTTGGGTTTTGAAGACTAGAGCAGAACAACTTGACAGATTCAAGACGTGGGGGAGTCCTTGTGTATTTTCTGCAGAACGAGTGTGACATCTTCTGGATGCCATCTGTCCTGCAGAATTACTGACATTCATATATCCACATAGATCTGTAAAAAATTAAGATCTTCAAATTACTTTTGGAGGTTCCTCAGTTTTGTGCTGTGGGGGAACCTCTAAAGAACCCTTTCTTAAGCTACTCAAGCTACCCTTTGAAGTTCTGTGGAGAACATTTTACCTAGCCTTCAAATAAATAGCTGATTCTACAAAGTGGTCTCTGTGCTATTAACTGTTCAGCTGACTTCTGTTGTGTGTCTTTATATACCTGCATTCCCATCATAAAGGTTGAAACCAACATGAATGGATGGGACAATAACAGTGGGGCTGCCTTTGCACTTATGTCAAAAACAAAAAGTTACACATACAGCACATGGTGACAGAAAACATATCTTTTGAATCCTGTGCTTTAACAGAAATTATTGAAATAAAAGTCCTATCCTTTGTTTTGTCATTTGCTTTTACTCATTAATATGGAGAAAGAATTCATACCTAGGCCTATTGGTCAGCAACTATATTCAACCTTTTTCATTCCATCCAAGTCATTGAGCTAGCCTGAAAATCTTATGATATGAAACACCGCCAGGATGATGGAGGGCCAGTACAGTGAAATAATTGTTATAGTGGTTACATTAGAATATGTTTATGTTAATATGTTCCTTTAGTTAACAAGCTACTTCAAACAGGCTGGGGTACGTTTTACTTTTATACCTTGAAAACAGAGCTTGTAGGCTACTACTTCAGAAAATAATGAGTAGGCTACCACTTGAGTAAAGAATGAGTAGGCTATTTATGCTTTTAACTAACTTTGTTTTTAACACAGCTGTACTTCTGCATGCTATATTTTTATGGACAAAGCAATCTGCCTCAGTTTAAGGTTTGGTTGTTGCTGAATGTACACCAACTTCGCCGCTAGAGGGCGGTAAAATATGTATCTTTTCCTCCAGGTTCTCATGTTCAGAACGTTGAAAGTTCGTCATTCCGGATATGACGATTGTTATTTCCCAATGTGCTGTACTGCTAGTTAAGGTCGGGTAAAATTAGCTTTTGAAAGGACATTTAACTTGTATATTAAACATAGTAAAACATCTGTAAAACACATGATTGAAATAGTAAACAAACGTACGACTTTAACAACAATTACGATTCATCTTTCACAGATAGGCCACTAAAGTTCAAGTGTTACGTAGTTAGCATAACAAGTGGGACAATGCAAGGAAGCCTTGAGAAGGCTAACAAGTCCGATTCGTTAATCACAACTCTCGCTATCAGAAAACCAGCAGGAGAATTAAAGAAGAGCAACAAGAAGGTTCTTGATGAAGAGGAATACATTGAGGTAATAATGAAAACGAATCAGGATTGTATTTATTGAGAATTCTGCCAGCTGTGGCAGGTTAATGTATCTAGCCTATTTTGCCACTAGCGTTGTCTGTTTCAGTCTACAAATTTGATTGTTGAAGCTGAATCTTATGACATATATAAGTTACGGTTATTTTCAAGGGATTTGTCATGACGTTCAGAGATCAAATGTTATCTCCCCGAACAATCTTCTCGAGAGTAAGGCCAAGTAGAATATATAACGTGAAACGTAAACTAGCCACGGAAATGCTAATACATAATAATGCTGCAGATGTGTCGGTGAAGTACGATAAACTGACTGTCACGGTAACGTTAGCTGCCAGCTTGGTGTAACGTTAGGATCGCAGGCATTTTGGGATGCTCCATTTTTACAGTTAACTAGTCCTTATTTCTGATGTTGGTCTCTAGGATTGGGATTCATTTGTTTGTGTTCATGCCTTACAGGGTTTAGAGAAGATCATTCAGAGAGACTTCTTCCCAGATGTTACAAAACTACAGGCTCAGAAAGATTACTTGGAGGCAGAGGAAAATGGGGACTTGGAGAAGATGCGAGAAATCGCCATTAAGTACGGATCAGCATCAAACAGATCCACACCTCGCGTCAATATGCCATGTAAGTATAGGGTCTGGAAAAGTTAGTGGTTGTATGCAATTTGTAAAGTGTTATATATATCAGCTGACTAATTTAGTACTAGGGAAGGCCCCTGAAGCACTTGATTTGGCTTCCTGTTCCCTTGAATTTCATTAAAAACCAGGCGTATTCACAGTTCCAAATCCCATTTACGCGCTTTCTTGTGTAAAACATAGGGGGGACACACATTCCAATCAGGGAACTGAATCGAATGCTTCACCCCTCTGTAAACACCAATCAGTGACAGAAAAGCAGCGGACATACCACAGGGATAGATTTATTTCCTGATCAAAAGAATGCCTGAATATTAGCAGTGCAAAGTTGAGCTTTTATTGTTCTGTCATTCAATGGCTTCTGTTGTTTAGGTCAAATCTGTCATTGCTCAGTGTTGTTCATTGATAACTTTGGCTTGTTTTAGATGTGACGCCAGCTTCATTTGAAACTCCAGAGGGTCGACCAACGTCTCCCTCATCCTCCCATGGCAAACCCAGGTCTGGAATGAAAGGAACAGAATTTGGTAAGATGGTCTGTGTGTGTAATGTGCCTGTCAGCACTGTCTGGCTACAACATATAGCGTTACTTATTGCAAACTACAGCTCCAGTTATGAATTACTCTTGTGGCATCTCTACAGGAGAGAAGGATGCTGAAAAGGAAGAGGAGAAGGAACTCCCATCTCTGGATAAGTTTCTGGCCAAAAACACCAGTGAGGACAATGCTTCCTTTGAACAGATAATGGAGCTGGCAGAGGACAAGGAGAAACTCAGGCATGCCTGGCTTTATGAGGCAGAGGAAGAGTTCAAACAGGTACTCACCCCAAACCACATCATGCACTCAACTACACTGTAAAGACTCCACATATTACCCTATTTAGTAGAGTCGGCGTGCACTTTTTTGATTTTGACATATAATTAATCACAGACAGATAGACGTCAGACACTGTTTTATAGCACTACATATCTAGATCTTAAACCACATGCCATACCATGGAATATTAATGATGATTAGTCTACTTAATGTCATACCAATGCCTTAGTGTGTACAAAGCTGTTAGGTTTCCACGTGTGAATAGTTCAGTAGGACAGGAAGTACAATTTCAGTCTTCATCGGTGATTTTTTTTTTTTCCCTCATCAAAGCGCCATGAAGAGAACTTGGCACTGCCTTCATCAGAGAAGCAGGCCATAGAGTGCACAAAGGCAGGAGTGGAGACGTGGGAGTACAAAGCAAAGAACGCCCTCATGTACTACCCTGAAGGTAAGGGCTGATCATTGCACCTGAACTTAATAAAGCAGTCAGCAATGCTAAGCCTTAGTAAAAACACGTAGCCTAATAGCCTGGTTCTTGCGACTTGATTACCTGAATCTGAGATTGAGCTTCGTCTGGACACCTAGCTGTCATTTTCCACTTCTCTCAAGTGGAATTAACAAATACAGATCAAGATACCTCCTTGATTTCTTGATTTTAGTTTTGGTTGTTAAGCCCACCTCCATGATGTCAGAGGTAAAAGCCTGTGTTTGATTGGTCCCTTTATCTCCATGCAAATAGGCCTGGTGACCATACTGAGCTGCAGAGTGTAATCAAATTGCTCACAGATCAGGATGTGTTTTACCAGGTTTGGCACGAAACACTCAATGTAATATTCAGTATATTTGCCTAATGATCCACTAGCTGCAAGTCGTCGATGCCCTTGCTCCATGTACTGGAAACGAATTGGAGGTGCATGTTTCCAAATTGCAAGCTGGGGTTTTGCTCACTGGTTTTCCGTTGGTCTGCTGGTGGGCTGCTGACAAACACCTCATATATGGCCATTTTTATTTTATTTTTTTATTTTTTTATGGTAAATGTTCTCCACAAGTCAAATTTGAAGCGCTGGAGCTTTAACAGTGACAGGCCACTGGAGGCCGGTCCAACGTCAGCAAACCTGATTTTGCTACATGGGTTTTGTTTGGTCCTTGGTCCAAATGAAATGAAAGCTGTTTTAGACAAATCTGCAAAGATATTTAGACTAATCATAAACACAAACAAACATGAAATAATTTCGCATCACTGACGACATCTGTAGAAGAATGTGCGGGTCATTTAGGATTGGTTGAAAAACCAGTGCTGGCCTGAACATTTTCTGATACCTTTAGACATAAAGATCTTCTGTGCTTTAGACTTTTTTTCTAGACTGGTCTTACTACTTTGTTTATAGGAAACAAACAAGGACATTGTATGAAAAAAAGGTCATTCACTAGCTTATACATCTTGTCTTCCTGACTACTTTAAGGAGTGAAAGATGATGATTCAGTCTTTAAGAAGCCCCGTGAGGTGATGCACAAGAACACACGGTTCCAAGGGGACCCCTTCAGCAAAGCCCTGAACAAGACACAGATCCAGCAGGCAGCAGCTCTAAATGCACAGGTAGGCCTATTTCAGTAACCTAACTATTGATGAATACCTCAACTCATGATGAAAATAGATACTTTATAACCTGCCCTCTCACTCACAAGACGTGTTGCTGCAAAATGAGGGTAAAAATGCTTTTGTTTTTGTCATAATGAGACAATAATTTAAGGGTTTGGATTTGACCATGCACACCGTTCTCTAGCAAGTGTTCTTTTTTTGTAGGTGTGCCGTGCATGGTGTGCAAAATGTGACCTCCATACACTTTAAACAAGTTTGTGGCAGCCGGTTCACGCAGGAGACCATTTCTGCTTTGAATACATAGGCGCACACATTCTGGCTCCGCAGACACACTGATAACTGCATGTATAACCCTGATTAAAGGATCTTTGAATCTTGAACTGTACTCATATTTCTGTGTGTGTGTGTGTGTTTTCCTCCAGTATAAACAGGGCAAAGTGGGCCCCGATGGGAAGGACTTGCTTCCACATGAGTCCCCTAAAGTGAATGGCTATGGCTATGTTGGGACTCCGTCACCTGCGCCTGGTGAGTATCAAATATTGAATATTAAGATTAGTGACGATGTCAAAATTCCACAATTCTGCATCTAAACCCTGAACGTCTTAAATCAATCAAGTTATGCCAAGTCTTTGAGGGTCTTTGACTACATATGTCATCTGTCTGCTTCCCCAAGGTGTGGCCGATTCCCCACTTATGACCTGGGGTGAGATTGAGAGCACCCCATTCCGCCTGGAAGGCCCTGAAACTCCCTACATAGAGAGAAACCATGGCCCCTCCTTTAAGGTATACCAGAGTTTCATGCCACCTTTGATTGCTTTTTTCATTTACTAGCCCATATCACATTTATGTATCTGACTAAATTTAGTGCTATTCAGACTGTACATATGTAATGGATGTTAAAGGTGCAATGTAACCTGTATTGATAGAATGCAGAGCTCAGCTTACACTGCAGCCCTCTAGTGAGTGGTAACCAAACTCTGACTCTGACAGATTCCTGAACCTGGAAGAAGAGAGCGGCTAGGTTTGAAAATGGCCAATGAGGCTGCAGCCAAAAACCGAGCCAAGAAGCAGGAGGCATTGCGCAAAGTCACCGAAAACCTGGCTAGGTGAGGCAACCAACACATTCACCACTGTAGGAGTCCTATAGGTCAGCAAGTAGCTCTGACATCACCCTTCAGATTGTTTTCTGGCTATTTTCTGCTTTAGGGATGTGACGGAACGTGAACAAACAGTAAATTATGAGACATGATGTTTAGTGGAATGGGTTTATAAACCGTTTCCATGGCAAAAACAAAAGCAATGTCTGAACATTCCATTCCCCCCCTAAACTACTTCTGCTACATTTACATCACATATGTTAAAATCCCTTGTGGGAACACCTATAACGTTAATAATCAAACTCTTCAACCGGTCTATAGCCGTGATAGTCAACATGTGGGCCTATCTGAAGAACGCGTCAAGAGCACATGCTGTTGTTGCACATTTTCATTACACAGGTTTTCACTTTCATGTTGTGTTCTGTGTACTCTGTTCTAACTTTTCTCACATATGAACAAATGAGAAGTGATTTGTAATACTATCTCCTTCTTTTAGCCTCACACCCAAGGGTTTGACACCAGCCGCCCTGTCACCTGCCCTCCAGAGACTAGTCAACCGGTCCTCCAGCAAGTACACTGACAAAGCCCTGCGCGCCAGCTACACGCCCTCTCCGTCTCACCAGGCCTTGGGCTCCAAGACACCCCTGGGAGGGCCACTCACGCCCCATGGCACCCCAACACCAGGCAAGGCCCGGACCCCAGCATCGCAAGACCCCGCGTCCATCACCGACGACCTCCTGCAGCTTCCAAAGAGGAGGAAAGCTGCTGACTACTTCTAATGAGCGGTGTGAGCCTATCTGGCCTAGTCCGGAAAGGACTAGAGCCAACACTGGACTCCGAAGCGGTCAGTCTGAAATATACCCCTACAGGGAAATAGTAGGCCTACCTAGATTTGACCCTCATATCTGGAATTGCGACAAAGTTCTGAACCGAACTGTTTGAGGGACTCCTCAAATACACAGACTCGAGCAATCTTGTTCCTTTGGAAGTTTTTAAGGATAACTTGGCGGCTTACTGAGTGGAAAGAGATGCCTGTTTGCCTCTGGGTTTTAGAACAAGCTTAACTTGTACTATGTGCAAATGCTTTTTGTACATGGACAGTGTCAGAGGATACTCACTGTAAATATCACTCTGAAAGAAGACAATTTTGTATACTACATACAGAGATAATAAAATGTTATATTTTGTTGTTTTTAATTTCAGTGCTTTAAACAACTTTGTGTTACAGTACAAAATGTCATTGACAGTAGTCTGTCTTCTACTTCAATGTTAAATGGCTCATAGCTCCACAGAGGCCCTTACAGTAGAATGACCAGATACGCATTAAATGGTTGAATGTCATTAATGGTGTGTGTTTTGATTGAGTAAAGGCTGTAGTCTCTGTTTTTACCATCAAGTCACAGAAGCTGCGTCCGTCCTGGGAGAGGGAAGCCCAGCTTGGTCCTCTAGTTCAGGGTCCAGAGAGATGTCTGCCGCCACTTTCACTTGTTTCTTGTCATCTTTGCTGCTGGAGGCTGCTTTAGATGTGGACGGCTCATCTTGGTGTCTTCGGCTAACCTCCCCTGTCTTTCCTTGCAGCCACTGATGGTCAAGAATGGAACAAATGTCAAGTCGCCTTTTGACATCTGGGTGCAGCATCTTATAAATGATGTCTTTGCATTCTCCTGGGACGTGTTTGGATCGGGGAAAGTCCACTCGATGTTCCTTTTGTATCCTGAGCATCCTTTTGATATTTGAGTCGTCATAAGGCATGGACCCACACATCATAACAAACAAAATAACGGCCATGCTCCACACGTCATACATTTTGGGGTTGTATGGTATGCCCTGCAAAACTTCAGGTGCTGCATATGCTGCCGATCCACAGAAGGTTTTGCTCAGTTCCATTTTGCCATTTTCATCGTAATTAATCCGTCGAGTAAATCCAAAGTCTGACACTTTCAAATTGAAGTCTTTGTCCAGGAGTAGGTTCTCGCACTTCAAATCCCGATGGACGATGTCTTGGTCGTGGAGGAATTTAATTGCCACCGACAACTGCCGGAAAAGCTTTTTAGCGAAATCTTCAGGCAATGCACCACGGCTTTTGACGAACTCCAACAGATCTCCCTGTACGCCGAGCTCCATGACGATGAATACTTTCCCATCCGACGTTTCGAAAATCTTGAAAATTTTTACAATATGTGGATGGCTCAAGCTTGCTTGAATTTCCAGTTCTCGTGGCAAGAATTTTTCCAAGAAATCTGCGGCTGCTTTTTTTCTGTTTATAATTTTGACTGCCACATTTGCCTTTAGGCGTTCTGAATAGGCGGACTTGACTTTTCCATATGATCCATCACCCAGTGTATTGCCTAATATATAACCGCATTTCTTTAGAACCAGAGACTCGTCCATGGCAGAACACCTGCGTTGATACTGGTTTGATCTTGTTAGCCAGCCATTATGCACACAATTTCAGCAGACAACAAATTTGAGTTTCATTTGTTGGTGGCGGTGAAGTTACATATTTGTAACTTTTATTAACCCTTTACACAGGGCGAATAATTTTGAAATGACGTCGAACACTGGGTTCATTTCACCGTCTAACGTCATAACAAGTGAATTACAGGCGTCATAAATCAGTCAACAGAGGATTTTTAGTTTAAAAATGTAAAGCTATTCATTTTTCAGACTACTCGGCAAATTGATTACTGTTGCTTGTTTTATTTTTTGTATTGAGTATGCTTGTTCTTCTGTTCAGAAAAAGTTCAAAAAGTCAAACAATGACTCAATATTCAAACTTTAGATTTTTGCGCTTGAACGGGCATTGGGCGTTACCGTGGACAGGTCCTTTGTGGCCCAGAAGTTTCGGGTCAGCTGATGGCCGCTTTGCTTGTGAGGTTGAGGTCATTCATCACCTTACTCATGCCATAGTAATAATTCAAAGTCATCGGTGTCTCTGCGGCAATAGCAGGCAAATCATCAGTTTTGCGAGAATTTGTTATTGAACATGGGTTGCTTGTAGCCTATAAGCATGTTTGTAGAGATTTGCAGAGGTTTGCAACTTTAGTAAAACCAATTATCAACCGAACAAAGTTTCACTCTTACATAGTACCCAAATATCGATGACATTATCACCGCCTCTTTACCCCCCTCACAATCCTTAGACAGAGATTGATTGTGCGAGGGACTGAGATGTTTCAACTGTGGCCTAACCTGTAGCCTACGGTTCAAAAAGCCTTTTGTAATGTTCATATCCATAAAACATGAATATATTAACCCGTGCGACAATTTTAAGAGTAGCCTAGGCCAAGCTATTTCTAAATCAGTTTGTCACAAGTGCAAGTGGCAAGTTAGGCTATGCTTAGGTCAGTAGCCTAACCATCGAGGAAGTCCCTCCTGATCTGCCAGATTAAATGGGACTGAGGATTTGAGCGGTCCTCAATTGCTCCCAATCGGTCTGGTAGCCATAGGCCTACTGTACATCTCGAGCGCGTTTGGTGTACTATAAACTGAATTGGACTCGAAAACTCCATCCATTTCAAGATCAGAGGATGAACTGTAATTTGCCAGTTCTGATTTGCCAGTACCTGTAAACTATATCAATAAACAGTGTAGCTTCATTCGCTATTGTATTGTGTAGCCCTAGCATAATAAACTGTATTTCCCAACACGCAATTTTTAACAGGATGTAATGACTGAAAATGAACAACAGAAGGGATACTGACCAAGTTAAGCCATGTCATGTAAAAACGTGATGTCTGTCAGTCGGTCATACAAACACTAAAAGACTAGTGCTGGCAACAATTCAAGTATTCAATTTTCTGCAAAATAACCTTTTCAAGGTGGACATGGTGAAAATCATTACTTGAAATTAGACCACATAAAAACAACCAACAGAACTAGAAAGCAAGATAGGTAGCCAACTCTCATGGATTTAATGGAGCATAATTTAATGTTCTAAAATTTTTCATATTTCACAGAAGTTATATTTTAGCAGAGGGGACAGAGGTGTTCAAGGGTTGGGGTCAAACAGATCCTCTCTCTAGTAGCAGTATGAGCAATAACTGTACTGCAGTGTTGCTAGTGACTCAAGCCACTCACCCACTGATCCTTGGATAACACTCAACAACCTGGCCTTTAGGCCTTTAAGTCACAAACATGAAAACCACCATGCAAACATTCACCGAAAAAAGTTAGATGGCTACATAGGTTCAAGAAACCAAACAGACACTGAAATGCTGACCAGAGAGCATATCAAACTAGGAACCAAAATAACAAAATAAACTGCCATCAAAGACAACATCAGGAGACGAAAATGGTCCTTGATTGTCCAGCGTAGACCACAGACCAACATAAAACACCCACTGGACTGGAATCAACAGGGAAAAATTAGCAAAAGTTGCCCAGCAACAACATGGAGAACTCGTGACCAGGAGTAGGGGTCGGAATTGATAGGATTTTACCATTATCAATGCCATTGTCGATTCTGTCTTATCAGTCCAATTCTTTATCAATTCTCTACTCAATTCCTTACTGTGCAGAAGGTATTCCACACAGGTTTTGAGCATGAGCACATAGGCTGACAGTATAGCCTATACTACTAAGGTGAACATAGCAGCTTATTAAAATGATGGAAACCATGAAGAACTGTTATCTATTTCAATTTTGCATTCAGAAAGACCCATTACTTGTGGTCTGAAAAACATGAATGCATAATAAGAGGAACTGATCATGTCAGAGGGATACGATTTCAGTTCTTCTCGTTTTCTTGATTCTCGCCTAATCAGGAGCTCCAGTTAAACTTGCCTAACAGGCACACAAAACCTTCCAAACATTTCCCAGAGCCTTATTGGCACTACTAGAAGATGCTAACTGTTTTTATGGCAATACAGTAAGCAGTGTCTTTTTTTTCCCTTTTGTTGTTTCCTGCCCTCTACCCAGACCTGCATAGTGCCTAGTGTGGATGGCTGGTGGGAATAACACTTGTGTTTATCCACTCTTCAGATGACTGTATGCCATCTAAATGAATCTGAAGATGGTACCAAATTGGATTGTCTGAAAAAAAAGGATACTTCAAATAGTGAGGCCCTTTACATGAGAGGACTGAGCTGGCAACTTCCTATTATGATTCTACAAACATCCTTCGATGTCTACATCAGAGGTAGCCAAACTACAGCCCAGGGGCCAATTGTGGTCCTCTGTTGTCTTTCATTCGGCCCAACATTAAGTAAAAAAATATAATGTAATGTGGCCCATTGTGACATTAATCTTAATTAAGACATTAATTCAAATTATATATCCATCGCATGTCACAGTCTCAGAACTGGTTTGTCATGTTTGTCAATAGTATCATTAAACAGTGTAGCATTAGATGACCTACAGGTTTCCTTATCTAAAATGCAGTCTTCACTTGAAACTGGTTAAAACTGGTGCTCTTAATTTTGCTTTAATCCTTGGCATCTTAGATTTTTCAGTATGTGGCCCACAAACACAAGAGTTTAACTAACCTCTAGTCTACATCATGCTACAAATGTTCTGAGCAAATCTGAGTACGGCATTTTTTATGTAGTGCATGCTGAAGGGTTAGTTTGAAAGTGAGGGAAATGCTAATGGACTGAACAGCCTTATTAATCTGTTTCTCCTCTGCTCTTTGATAGCCGGTGGATATTAATTGGATATTTTGAAGTTGACAGGAGAGAGGAGAATGCTTGACAAACATTCTGGAAAGCACCTGCTATTCCCTATAAAGATGGCCTTGTTGAGCTGAAGAGTACCCTCAGGGGCAACAGCAAGCTAACTTACCCAAAAATGCCCTACCCAAAAATATTACTTTGTTACTTTACCTACCCAAAAATTTTACTTTGAGAGCCCTACCAACGGCGATTAAACTTGAATGCCCTTCTTTGTTGCAAGGATCAATGCTTTTTCTCTAATGCATATGAATACATCGCACTATGATTTTTGAGTGGATTCTGCAGAGAAATTTCTGCAAAATTTCCGCAAAATTAAAAAAAAATCTGCGCTGAAGGCTACAATTTAATTTATTGATGAAATACAAAGTATATAAAGATATATCAGCATCCCGCAAAATGTTACTGTAACAATCCTAAACCCCGCCCCCTGTCTGTAAACGGATTGGTTGCTCAGCGTGTTTGGGATTGTTGTGATGGGGGAACGGAGCCATCTTGTTTTATCTCTGTTCTGGGTATGGTGGTCAAGCTGGTAGTCTCAAAGGGGGTTCGCGGGTATCAGATTATGTAGTACATCGTTTGTCCTACATGTGTTTACAGAAGTAGCTAAACTATGGGTCACGTCTTTTGTCGATTAGAAAATAATTAATAGCTAGATCGGTATTCGTTGCACGTTCTTGACGAGGGTGTGCTAGTTCATATTCTCGGTTATTTTCTTTCTGTGTGGGAACTACTATGAATGGAGGATAAATGTTGCCGAAAGCTGACAGCAGCAGTTTCGTCCTTGTCCTGTCTCTCCTGTTTGTTTTGACTTTGACGGATCCACCACGGACAGGTAAGTGCCTGTGGGAGAAACACAATTTTGGCTGTAGGCTAACGTGAACTGGTCAGTCAGCTGCTAACAACATCTTGCTAGGCTATCACGCTAGCTAGCTAGCGTTGTTGTGGCTCACGATTACTTTAGGTTAACGTGCCTCCTTATGTTTTGTTTTTGTTTAAATGCATATGTCGATTTTGCATGCATAATAATGCAATAGTAGCTACTATTTGGAAAAGTCCGACATTTTGGCAAGCCATGTAGCTGGAAATTTGAGGACTTTTAAATTGCAGTTAATGTTTGTGATAAGATAGGCCTTGGCCAGGATATGGCCTGTGTCGATTAGGAAACTGCCTCGGCAGAGATTTACTCACGTATCCGTGCACAAGCAGATACTTCGTCCATGTGTGGAGAGGAAATCCTACGAAGCGAAATTATCATAGTTTTGCATTGATGGTCGGTATTTACATATGTTGAAGTTGTGTACTATGTACTGTTTTAAACGGCTCAGTGAGCGTAAGCTAGTGCTAGCTTGATATATAAGCATTTGCTTTTTAATCCGTTCTTTGCCTGCGCACAAAAGGCACTTGCAGAGATCGTGTCGACAGTTAAGTAAATAGTCGGTGATTTACTTACAAGCTCTTGCACATGTAAAGGTGTTAGGGAAGATGGTGTACATAGACCACTTTTTTTAGACGAATATCCGCAAATATGAAATGTCTCGATTTCAGGTGATCACAAATACGGCACAGTGTATTTAACCAAATTCCCCAAAATCAGAATTCTACATCAGAATCAGAATCAGAATTGCGGACTTCTGATAGTATTTTCAGTCAGGGACGTAATTTAACATACAGTTCAGTGAGATGTGTTGGCTGTCAGACTTTGCCAAGGTACTGTCCAGAGTGGCAGTTGGTGGCATGTCAAAAGGTTAGTCTGTGTGGATTTAACGTCTACACCACTTAAGGGAGTTAAACAAGCATGGGTAATCTGAATGCGACACACTGCTAATTTTAAACCTTGGAGGATGCCGTCGTGGGGTAGCTCTGTGCCATGAAGTTTCAAGTTTGGGTGGCCGCCCCCCTCTGACTGTTTAGGCCTAACCGCTGGTATGCCACCTATAGGGCTTCTGAAGCCACCCGGGATGCACGGGAGAAAGTCCAAAGCAGTATGTTTTAATATGTGTTAATCTAAGCAAAACAAACACTACCACCACGTATTTTAAAATGCTGTGCATAACTCTAATTGTGATTTATCTGAGGAAAAAAAAAATTTTGTTTATTTGTTTACTTTCAAGACTGTCTTTCATGACCAGTTAGTATTGGAGCAGTGCTTGGTAGGCGCCTGTTTTTTTTATTTATTTTAACGAAGCAGCGTAGGCAGCGTCATGATGAGGTTTGTGAATGAACCGGGGAAAGCAGTTGTGCTGCTCCCTCCTCGGGTCTTCAGGAGAGTGGCGTATCGTATGCTTGTGTTTGCCTCCGATAAGCTCACAGAGCAGTTTCTAAGACAGTCAAGCTTTGTGCAGCTCTTAGCAATTCATTCTCCACCCATCGCCACAGACAGCTTAGAGAGAAATGTTAAAACAGTTTAGTGTAACGCTAAGAGTTTTCTGCCAGCCAGCTTGGCTTATGAGAGTCTGGTCTGAGGGAAGGAGAGGCAGAAGCTGTGGGTGGTCTCAGACGTGATGTATTTTATGATGAGATGCCAGTGGACAGGTGGCCTGGATGGCAGCCCCACTCTTACCATACATACAAGCAGAGGCAAATGGGACACCCAACTAAATACCCGTGCGTAATTAACAACTCCCTAGGTGGTCAGTGACTCCCTAGAAGGTGATGGCATTCCACTACTTGTGTGTGCATGCACTCACGTGCACTGTGTGTGTTTGTGTGTGTGTGCTGTCTACATTCTGTCTCAGAGCTGGTCTTCTTCACTGTGCTGTTGTGAACTGGTTAGTTAAGACTTGTTGTGTGTTTTGTTGCAGGCCCTCGACTAGCGTTGGCCAGGCTACTGTCAGGTAAGACCCAAAACCCAAGACCTGTCCCTGTCCCCCCAGTGTTGTAGTGGTCTTTTCCACTTGTGACTTCTGAGCCATACTGTACATCACAGAAATGCACTGTGTCTGGCTGACAAGCCAAGGGCCACCTCAAGTTAGTGTTTACTAATGCACACCTATAGGTGTCCTGCTGTGCTTGCTTGGTACTTAGGGAGTGTTGTTACTCATTTTGTATTCTGAACGTCTTGGCAAGAGTGAGCATACATGTGGTCAAGTAGGATCCCACTGCCAGAACGTGACAGTCTCTGGCCTGCGTGCTGATATCCTCAGTTCAAGCTGGAACACGGAACACCCTTGTTTGGTCACCCTTAACGGAGGAGTATGTGCTGTTCTTTGTCAGATTTGAGTGGCAGTTTATATCCCTAAGTAGTCTAGTAGTGGATTTTAGAAGTATCTTGTTGTATGGGGAAGTCCTTTTTTGGCTTCTTGGGCTGACTGTGTAACTGAGGCTGTCATTTATTATAAATGCCACAGTGCCTCCACTCCTGAGAGGAAGTCAAGTAGTCTTTAGGGCTCAAGTAGTCTTTATAGTAAGAGATGTCTGTTGTGGTGTTAGGACTCGTGATTTAGGCCTAGATCAGGGCTGACGCAGATAGCTGCTGCATCCTCATGCAGTGGGTCACCATGTTAGGCTGTGAAAGGCCCTTTGATTCTGTGCCAGTACGGTGTCCCTGCAGAGTTGATTGCATTAGGTAGACCGATGTTCTGTGAATTTGCCTCAGAGCCGCATCCTCATAGAGTGAGGCGATGTAAACAAGGGAAATTTTTTAAGCCTGAAGATATCAGTTGTTCCCCTAAGCAAACTTTATCCCTAAATATTCCAGCTTCAGGGATTTTGGACCGGTGGTAGCCTAAACTAGTTTGTAATGGGGAGAATAGTGCACCACTCACACCTGTAGCTTTGTGTACAGAAAGGAAAATACCCTACAACTTCAGTCACCACCCCACAAACACCCATGTCACACATGACATTTCATATGGAATCATGTTAATTACCAGTCAACATGGCTCTCTTGTGGTTTTCATTGCCGGTCCCTATCCTTTGGCTTGGAATCAGATCCACATACTGACATGAATTTACAAGCTTTATACAAAACACAAAATCTGCTCTCTGAAACTGATCTTTTTGAATAACCTTACATCTGAAGTTCTGGCATAGTACCTGAGAAGTTAAAGCCTTCCCTCAGTACCCTGTCCTGATGGAATGGGTCACATTGGCCATCTGACTCTTTCAGCTGAGCTTTGGGCTTTTCCGGGCTTGTTAGGGAAGAAGTGTATCCTACAGAGGGAGGTCATCATGCTAGACAGAGCCCAAGGATTCTATCATAGGTTAAGTCACCTATAAATTGAAAAAACTGCTCTGTAGGCAGACACAGAGGTTCTGTGTTCTGTAGATAGACTGAGATGTCCTGTGCCCTGTGGATGGACAAAAGGCCAATATCCACTGGGTAGGCTACATAAAGTGACAGTGAATCAGTAGCCAGCTGGTGAATAGCTGTGCAGTGTGTACGGTAGTAAATCTCCCTCCTAATGCCTTCATAGACACGTGAAGTGAAACTAGTACCGTAAAACTTTAAGGCTTTTCTTATAACAGAAGACTTTTGCGAGGCCTGCATCCACTAGAGTTAATTGATACTATTATTTTAGCTAATGTTTTGCTTGTACAGTGATGGGAGCCATCTCACCTAACTCTACAAGCTATCATTTGGTTTTCTATACACTGTGTGGGATAATAGCAATAGCACTTGCCTTTTACCCTTACATTGTGTTTAACCCGTAGGCTAGGCTGCTAACAAGGGCTACTGAAAAGTACTTAGCCAGCCCTGTTAAGAATGATCTGGAGCAGGGGTCCCCAACCTCTTTTTGCCTGCAAGCTACTTTTGAAATGATACGCCTACAGAGCATTTTCTTTTGGAATGTTTTGTGATCTACCTGCACTGCAGTGGCGGTCAACCGGTCAACCGCCATCTGCTGGTTGGGCACCCCTGATACACTAATGCAGTTGATAGTCTAGGCATGCTGATTAATCTGATAAAAGTCCTGAATAGGCTAATGACCTTGACTTTAATTCTCTCTCTCTTTCTTTTTCTTTCTCTCTTTCTCTCACTTGCTGTGTGTTTGTGTGTGTGTTTGTGTGTGTGTTTGTGTGTGTGTGCACATGCAGAGCTGCGCTGCAGCCCTGGGCAGTTTGCCTGTCGCAGTGGAAAGATGCAATGCATCCCATTGTCCTGGCAGTGTGATGGCTGGACCGCCTGTGATGACAAGAGTGATGAGATGGACTGCCCCCGTAAGTATCATGCACTGTTAAATACTGCATGCGTGTGCCTAATGGTAACGCTCACTCCCACGAAATACCAATTAAGCAAAAATGCATAATTAAATACTTTTTGGAAGGAATCTGAGACACAGATCTTAATCATCCTTCCTCTCGCTCTCTCTCGCACACATCTCGCTCTCTCTCTCACACACACACACACACACACACACACACACACACACACACACACACACACACACACACAAACATTCCAGTACCCTGTATGATCAGATAACGGAAAAAAAACCCAATTGCTTTGTTTCTCCTAAATGGTGACTCACGTTCCTCCTTGGCCAATTGAACTCTGAATGCTCTTTTTTTCCTGGAAAACAACACATTTCCAAAAAAAGGGCAACCAAAACAACAACATTGAGTCTTGAGTAGTACAGGCTGTTGCTTCCTCTTTCTCACATTATTGTTTCTGTCTCAGCATTCTGTGAGTTAGCTCAATTTTCTGAGTCAGCAGTTAGCTTTGTGTGACTTGCGGTGTGACCCTTACAGGGTAAAGTTTATGGTAGCAGAAGAACTGTTGGCCAGTGGTCTGCCAGTGGAGAACAGTGGAGTTCTCTGGTACACTACCATCTTAAGCTGAATTTATAGTTGTCCAACATCGCCAAAACACAGACACGCAGAACCCCTCTGTGATGTCACAAACCCTCTCTTCGACATGCTCTCTGACGGATGATGGATACCAACCCAATTTTCTGCCAAATCAATCTGCCAAAGCAACTGAGACCCCACAGATAGAGGGAGTGTGTGATTAGTCGTATCACTTTGTTTTGGCTTCTTGCTACTCACCCCTATATAGTTAGCAACAATGTAGTTCACAGTGCAAACTTTCTAAATAATGCTGTTTTGGATACAGTGAAAGGATTTCCTGATTGTGCTGTGCCTATATTTTAATAAAGTTTTGAAATGAGCTCTGTCGTCCATTCTGTCTGTCTCAGTCTTTCTCGCCTCTGAAACACTACTGTTATTATTATTAATAGTAGTGTTTCAGACGTGAAAAAGATTAAGTCAGACAGAGTGGAGATGGACAAAGAGATTAAGCGAGTGATGCAGTAAAGCTTGAGATGGAGAGGGGTAATTGGATAATTGCCAAGAGACAGACACAGATACTGTGTAAAGACGGGCAGGGAAACTGTCAGAGAAGCCAGGAAAGACACGCAACATACAAAACGACATTCTCCTTGTCTGATCCCAGCCTTTGTGGAACTGCTGTTAGTCCAAGAGGTTTGAGAGGGCAGATTTGTTTCATGTGACCTTTGCTGTCTTGTAGAACACACACACACACACACAAACGCACACACAAACGCACAGCTCAGATGCCACCAAACGAGGTCAGACACTGACTGTGTAATGCTGTTATGCAGAATGACTGCTTCTCAGTAGAGCTCTGGTAGATTAGCCAGGCTGTTGGGCTTAGTAGGAAGCCAACAGGCTCTAACAGGACTCTCTGTGTCTGTGCCTGTCACAGTCTATCTACATTGTGCACACAACACAAATGGACTTAAGCGTTGATGCTTTAATGGGAGAAGCGGTTGACAGAATACTGAAGTGAGCTTTTGTACTGCCTACCCAGCAGATGAGCTTTCATCTTACTATGTTTTACATCATGTGTGCCAGCTTGCCCACTTGGTGTGATTTTGGAGGACTGTCATACTTTGGCAAGTATTGATGTAAGAAAAAAATCATTAAGAAATCCATGAATATTTTCACACATCATTTTCACACATAGTGTCAGTATCTTATCTGGAAAGCTGCTATGGGCTCAGTCATGCTCACACACACAGACACACTCACTCACTCCTTCTTTACTCCTGTGTTTCTCTCCTTACAGCCATAAAGGAGGAACGTTATCGCTATGGCAACGGTTATGACCAGGTAGAAGATGTGATGGGTGTGGCTCAGCCTGTGCGCTTCAACAGTAAGTACCTTCCCCCTGACACACACACACACACATTCCTATACACATACACAAAGCCTCACCCTAAATTACTCCACCCCCACCACACACACACACACCCTGATACTCTTGTACAGTTTTCCACCAATAAAAACAGCAGGAAGAATCCTTTCAGCCAGCCCAACTGCATGGCTGGAACGGCCTAGCAACATAATTGGTGTGGCACATATCTAATATGAGAATATTAAACTGGAGAGCACTTCACAAACTAATGATGCATGGGGTGTCTTTTTGAGCAATGACGCTTGCCAGCCATTTGAACTATTCTTGGGTGCGTTTCTGGACACCATCGTTGCTAACATCGTCAGCAATCTCGGTAGTTCTGCCATTGAGTGAAGCAGCATAACGACCAAGATACGACGGATATGACCAGTGTTGCTTTGTTGAAACGCCACCCTGATTGGATGATTGTAGTAAGCTGCTTGGTGATTGATAATTGAAGTTTAAATAATTAATCATAATAATATAGCGGTAATCTCAGTAGGAAGGGTTCCAGTCAACCCTGGTCAGTCATATAGCCTGGTAGCATTGCTCAAGAGAAGTCTGTGTGTGCTCTGTCCCCTTCAGTGTCTGAGTCTTTGAAATGCCACTGGTGCTGCTGAGGAAAAGTCACTTGGCCCCTAGCCTGAGCCCCTTCAGCTTCCCTCCCCCCAGCTTGTGCCACTGACCCACTTCCACTTCCTGTGTGACACAGATCACATACGTGGAACGCTAATTATGTTGCTGGTGCTGTTCCAGCCAAAAAGCCTGTCCCTGTTCATTCACTGAAAAGTGTGTCCCGTGATATGTTGTTGTTTTCCAGCCTAGTATTGTGAGGTGTTGGGATGTGTCTGTAACACGATGCTGATGAGCATACTGGAAGATCTGAAAGGCAGTGGGGGTTTAGATTAAGATTCCATGTAAGAGTGAAACCTGAGAGCATTAATGCATTAATAAAGTCTGGTCATGCATCCGAATGTTACCCAGAGCACCCAAGGCATAAGCCCACTGGAATAGCTCTGGATTTGCACTAAGCATGCCTACATTGGATTCTGACTGTGGCATTACACAGAAAGATGCTTCTGAATAGATGATATTGATTAGAGTTGCAGTGGGATCAGTAAAAGAAAAGCATTATTGCTGGAGAACACAGATTGAGTGCAGACAGATTAGATGGGAATTGTGGGTAAATGGAGCCCACTGGTGCCAACACTCGCTTGCCTGTGCTCTTACACTGTCTGGCCTCTGGCATTTTTCTCTTGCACACAGAGAAGTGCCCGACTGGCTGGCACCACTACGAGAAGACGGCCAGCTGTTATAAGGTGTACCTGCGCAACGAGAACTACTGGCAGGCCGTGGACACCTGTCAGAAGGTCAACGGGTCACTGGCTACTTTCGTCACTAACGAGGAGCTGCAGTTCATCCTGAAGATCGAGGTGGACTTTGACGAGAAGGTGTGCGAGAGGAAGGACCAGTGCAAGTGAGTAGCCTGCGATTCTTCTTTTACTGAGCACTACTACTGCAGTAACACATTGTGTGTGTGTGTTTGTGTTTTTGTGTATGTGTGTATTTGTCTATCTCATCTGTGTATGCACATTTGGGCATTCATAGGTAGTAATGAAGGTGCACACTTTTTGTTTTTTTTTTCTTTTGTTTGGTTATGAAAAAACTTTGTGTGTGACTGTCTGTGTTCTTGCAGGTTCTGGGTGGGTTACCAGTATGTCATCACAAATCAGAACCATTCGATCGAGGGACGCTGGGAGGTGGCCTACAAAGGTGAGGCTCTCACCTCTGTCTGTGCTTTATGTAGTGCATATGAGTATTTAAGCAATAAACCCCTTAAGGCTATTCTATACTGTGAATATTCAACAGCTAAGTGGCATTGTTACACATATTATGTGTAAACATAAGACCTTATGACTGAAAGAGAAGTATCCCTTCCTCTTTCCTCAGGGTCCATGCAGGTGTTCCTGCCCCCAGAGGGTCTGACTAGTTTGGGGGAAGCGGTGCCTCCCCAGGACAACGTCTTTTGTGCCCAGCTCCAGCGCTTCCAGATGAAGAGCATGAACGAGCGCGGCCTGCACAGTTGGCACGCCGAGAACTGCTACAAGAAGTTCCCCTTCCTCTGCAAGAGGAGTATGTGACGCCCAACTCCTCACCTCTCAACCTCTCTGCTTTTTTTCCCCACTCTGACTCTCTCATCTCTCCTTTCTTCCCTTAACCTTCTCTTCTCTCCATCCCTACTGCACATTCACACCTAGAGCTGCTTAAGCCGTACGACTACTGAAGATGCTCAAATAGCATTGCTGTTTGCTCATGTCACTTAAACTACTCATGACCTGACCATTGCCTATTGGTTACAGCTGAAACACGTCATAGCTAAAATTTGCTCAATACTGAACATATTTTGGTATTTTTATAGCTGCTCTAGTTTTACACTTTTGTTACTCTCATTGCTTTTGTCCCTAAAAAGTGAATTACTTCCATCCCTTCCATAACTCTTATTGTGAACGTACAGTTAGTCTTCACTCTAGTCTCCTCTTCTCTCGTCATTTTCTCTCGCACCTGTCCTCCTCACATCCACCTGTCTTCTTTCTTCCCCTCTCCCCTCATATCTCTCCTCTCCTCCCCCTCTCCTATGCTCACTTGCTCTTCTTCTGTTCGTCCTCCCATCTACTCTCTACACTTCCTTCTTCTCATCTGATCCTTTCCTCTCTCCCCTTCTCCCTCTTCTCTCTTCTCCCTCTCGTCCAGTCCGTTGCTCTCACTTCTCCTCCTCTCCTCTCCCTAACTCCTCTAAGAGCATTAATATGAAACCGGCACGTCTTTCAGCTGGCCCCCTCAGACCCGCACCTTTCCTCCATGCTTTTCTCATTTCACACTTCGACTTTTCTTTCCTCCACTCCCTTTTTCTCTCTTTTCTCTTCCTTCCCCAACACATACACACAAACACACACTCTCACTCACTCACTCTTCTCCTCCTCCTCTTCTCATCCCCTCTCTGTAAGTCCTCTCAGTGCATTAATATGGTTTGATGCGTAACACAGGACAAGTGGCCCCTCTGAAGTGCCAGAACCCCTGCTGTGGCGAGGCTGGCAGGGAGAAGTGGGTTTGATCGCTGCTGTGGGCGCTGGATTGGCTGGGCCTGAAAGAGACCTGGGATGATTCACCTGTATTACAAGTGTGCGTGTATGTGTGTGTGCCTCACTGAAGTGCTTAGTGCCATCCACTCTAACTTGTAAAACAGGTGAATCATCCTGAGTCTTATTCAGGCCCAAACCATTCTGCACCCACTGCTGTGATCAAAACCACATCCTCACCCACTTCTGCTGGAGGGGTGTGTGTGTGTGTGTGTGTGTGTGTGTGTGTGTGTGTGTGTGTGTGTGTGTGTGTGGTGTGTGTGTGTGTGTGTGTGTGTGTGTGTATAATAATAACAACAACAACAACTCCTCTGCTAAGTGTGTGTGTGTGTGTGAAACTTGAAAGAGAGACTAAGGGGAATATATAGTAGGTCTTTTCAGGTTTTGTTATTTTAGTATTCCTGAGCATGTGTGTCCTCCTCTTCGCCAGGACAAACATGTGTTGACATCAAGGACAACGTTGTGAACGAGGGCTACTACTTCACGCCCAAGGGTGACGACCCATGCCTGAGCTGCACATGCCACGACGGTGAGCCGGAGATGTGTGTGGCTGCGCTGTGTGAGCGACCCCAGGGGTGCCAGCACTTCCGCAAGGACCCCAAGGAGTGCTGCAAGTTCACCTGCCTGGATCCAGGTACACACACACACACACACACACAATCATCAGGAAAGAAACATGGTCAAAAGAATACACATTCATACAGGCACACACATGCATACACTTGCAGACCAGGACATATCCAGGTACATATACACACACACACACACACACAATCAGGACAATCATCAGGAAAGAAACATGGTCAAAAGAATACACATTCATACAGGCACACACATGCATACACTTGCACACACAATCAGGACAAAAGCATGGTAACATGCATATGCACTCATGCAGGCACAGACTATAAATGTTATAACGTGCACACACACACACACACACACCCCCTTATGCATTCAACAAAAAAATGTTTAATACAAATGCTGTCCCATCATTGTTAATGAATTTCTCGCCCCTTTCTCTTTCATTCTGTGTTTTTGTTTTTTTCTGTGTCATTCCTGCCCTCTCTCCGCTCTTCCCCTCTTGGCCTGCAGATGGCAGTAGTCTGTTTGACTCCATGGCCAGTGGGATGCGTCTGATAGTCAGCTGCATCTCCTCCTTCCTCATCCTCTCCCTGCTGCTTTTCATGGTGCATCGCCTTCGACAGAGACGCCGCGAGCGCATCGAGACTCTCATTGGGGGCAACCGTAAGACACACGCAGACACACACACGCACTTACTCACAGGCTCACACACACACACACAAGCAGAAGTATAAATATCCTCACTGGAGCTGCTGTAAGATACAGGCACTCACACCACATTCATACTGCACACACACACACATTATAAAGATTAACATTCCTGCAAGGCATATACACTCACACCACACACACACATACACACACAGAATCTAAAGATCAACAATCCTGCGAAGCATACACACTCACACTCCCAGAAGCACAACTTATTTTAACTCACCATAAAGATGGTGGGGATGTTCATGTTGTCATTTATAAGTTGAAAAGTGTTTGTGTGTGTGTGTGTGTGTGTTTTCTTGTCAACTGGTTTGTTTTCCCTTCCAGTTCATCACTTCAACTTGGGCCGCCGTGTGCCGGGCTTCGACTACGGGCCCGACGCCTTCGGGACGGGCCTCACCCCCCTGCACCTCTCGGATGATGGTGAGGGTGGGGCCTTCCACTTCCAGGAGCCTCCCCCTCCCTACGCTGCCTACAAGTACCCCGATATCCAGCACCCTGATGACCCACCACCCCCTTATGAGGCCTCCATCAACCCAGACAGCCTCCTCTATGTAGACCTGGGTAAGCTCTTAGTGGGTTAAGCCAAGCTTATTACTCGTCTCTTTATAGTGCTGTAGAATGCTCCATTCTCTTCAGCGCGCTGATATTGCTTGCTAATCATTGCTAAGTATAACAGACCACTGTTAAGGGAAGTGAAACAGAACGTTGCCAAAATCAATCAGCTGATCTGTAAGTTAACAGACTGCTTTTTTTCGCGGAAGCTATTACGTACCTTGATAATTACAGGTTCGATGGAAGCAATGATAAGCAATGCTTCATTGTCATGTTATTGATATCTTCAATAGGTAGCCTGCTGATAAGCGGGATAACGTTTTGTGAGACGTCATTATCGTGGAATAACTCCCTTCAGAGTGAAGCCCTCTGCAGGCATCTGGCTCCTGCATCACTCTGTCGGGAGTTATTCCACAATAATGTCTGCCACGCAGAGTGTTATTCCTTCCTTAATATGTGTGTGTGTGTCTGTCTGTCACATATCATTCCCACGTACATAATGTATGCTTAATATAGGAAAATAACGCAATAATGTTTCTCATCTTTTCTTTACACAAAAGTAAGGTGTGTGTGTGTGTGCGTGCGTGTGTAACGAAAAGAGTTTGAGCAAGAGTGAGTGTGCATTGTATATATGAGATAATAGATGAGTCTGCTAATGCTTTGTGTGTGTGTGTCCGTCCTCAGCAAGGAACGGCATGCCGATGAGCATGGGTCAGATGGGTGTGGTGGATGCGGGCAGCACAGGCGAGGGCTCCATGCCTCCCTCCCTCCCTCCACCGCCTCCCCCCCAGGAGCGCGAGGACTCCATTGACAGCAGCACCTTCCTGGTGGCCCCAGACACCCCCACAGAGAGCGGGGGGCCCGCAGGGGGGCCACAGGAGTCCCCAGACTGCAGCAGCGCCCCCTCTCTCAGCACGGTGGTATAGACCACCAGCCAGACCGAGAGAGAGAGAGAGTGAGAGATGGACAGAGAGAGAGAAAAAGGGGTGGAGGAAGGGAAGAAAGGATGGGTGGAGAAGGTAACTTAAATGAAATGAAATCAAATGGCGATGAGAAGCACTACGTTCTTTTCTTTCTCGAGAAGAGAGAAGACAAAAGAAGGCATTGTATAAACTCTTGGAGATGAGGAGTGACCCGACAGTTATCAGAGACATGACCTAGGAAGAAATGCAACCTGACAGAAGAGAGAGGACGACTATGGCACACATAAATGAACTGTTGGAACTGTGTGCCTGCGTGTGTGTGTGTGTGCGTGCGTGCGTGCGTATGTGTATGCGTGTGTTTACGCAACTTGATAGTAGCGTTTCTGTACAGAACTCAAAACTTGTGTCACTTGGCAGAGATCTGACACTACAGAGGCTGGCCATTGGTTTTGCTTTTGTGGAGGGTTTTTTTTGTTGTTGTTTTTTCTTTTTTTTTCAGCAGAAAAAATCCTCGTTTTGTTGTGGTAGGTCCCCTTAGCGTCCTCCTGTAAATATGGGCCCCTGTCTCCTGCCTGTCTTCTACGGTTCACTTTGTTTAGTTTTGTTTTGTTTTCTCCTGGTTGTCATGTAATCCTCCACCTGTCACTAACAGGGGTCAGAGGACACCGATAAGGATGACAGCGTCGACCACAGAGCAGAATGGACGTGAGGATTGTTACTGCAGCTGACCTTTTGTCCTTCAGGGTCTGCTTGCGAGTAGCAGTCTGATGAGTCGTCCTGGAAATCGTTACCCAGTCAGAACCCCTAAGTTCAGTGGGTCAGCCTAAGAATGTGGGCAACAACAGAATGTGTCACGCGTGTGATAAAACGCGGCACGTGCACATTCACCTCACACCAAATGCTAACGGTACAGAGCACCTCCTCTAGTGTCCCCAAGATTGCAACTTTGAGTCATGTTTTAGTTTTTCTTTTTTTTTCTTGTGTCCTCTGGACTCACTGATGGTACTACAAGCACAGTCTGTGTTTGGGCGTGCGCACAGCGCAGGTCTGCTTGGTTGCTGTGTCGTCAAAGTGATGATGGATCATTCTCAGAACTGTGCCTGAGAACACACATTGCACACACACACACAAACGTACACACACTACTCACTACAGTAAAAAGCTATTACTAATGAGACACTAATGGCTTTGTGCCATCCGAACCAGCCAATAGGAACTCTCTAGTGTGAATTGGGCTTGTGTAATTGGCTGCCACTGAAGAGCCATGTTGGGGGTGTGGTAACAGCAGCATCACCTGGTGGACAACCAGTGCCCTTAGCTCCAATTGTAAGTGAAGGCAGGTGTGTAAATGAGCGGGTTTGTGTCAGCTTGTATGCGTGTGGTTGTTGTTGGTTATTTTATTGTTTACTGTTGTTTTGTTTCAAAATGTTTCTCATCCAACGTAATGACATGCAGACAATAACCTCCTCCCATCTTTGAATTTAACCTTGTACACATCATATATAGCGAACATGAAAAGACTTGACCGTCTTTTCTTTTGTTTTTTTTGTTTTTCTTTCAGCATTTTGCACATTACTCTTTTTTGCTATGCTCTCTTTATTTCGGTAGACTGGAGAGTGACATTGATCAAACATTAATGAGGAGTGAGCACAAGGAGTTTTGCGTCACTTTGACAATGATCTGCATGTGCTAGTTCATTAAGCTGGATGACTGATGCCCGCCGCCCCCTCCTCCAATTTGCCCCAGTGCTAGCTAACTTTAGAGTAGGGATTCCCAAAAATGGTATGAGAGAGGCTATGGAGCATCGCATGGCCCTAGAATTGGACATGACAATCACTCGTAGGAAAGCTAAGTGGCCAGTCAGTATAATAGGAAAAGCTCTGTAATGTAGAGAAATAATCCTAAGTTTGTTTGCCATGTTTTTAATTTATTTATTTTAGTTGACTTTAGTGTGCGATAGAGCAATATGCTGTCAGGAAAGCTGAGTGTGTTAACTTGCTAAGCAAGCTGCAGAAAGTGTGTGTGTGTGTGAGAGAGAGAAAGAGAGGTGCTGGAAGCAGTTTCAGGGTGACGTTTGGAGTCACACCTGTCTGGGCGCGGGTTCTCCATAAATATACGTTGAACAACATTAAACAATTTGGGATGTTTACAAAAATATGTTGACATTTTACAGTTCAGAAACTGGGATAGGATTTGACATTGAAAACATTTGAACATCCCATGTGTGCGCGTGTGCATCACTGTCTGTATGTGTCAGCAGAAACACTTTGTAGGGCGTTTTGTTGAACTCAAGCACCAGCGCTGCTCTGGTGTGGGCTCTGGTGTGGTCTGCAGAGCTCTTCTCCATGTCATTGTCATTATGTATGAAATGTCTGAACTATTAGTTTCTTTAGTTGGATTTGCGTTGGCACAGACAATCCTCTGTGAAGCATCAGTGATCTCATGTTAAAAAAAAGAGACTTTTTTTCTGTGTGTATTGTAAACAGGTAGGAATTCAAGGCAAATATGTTAATGATTTGAGTGTGTGAACATGTGCTTGTTCTTTACTTTTCTTTTATTTTGTTATTATTTTTTTTATCTTTGTTTTCTTTCCCTTCCCCTGGTTTGGACCTGAGGTGCATGTTTTAGTGTTTTGGGCATGCTCAGATCGTCTTGTTTGTTTTGTTTTTTTTTCTAACCTATTCTGCTCATGTCTGGGCCTTCCGCACTCTGGGGCCTGATTATCGACTACAGACTCCTGAAGACCCTTTTGCTGCCGCACCGTCCCCATCTCTCCTTCCCCCCGCCCCCCACTAGCAACCTTATAGGAGGTCTCGGCTCCGGGTTGGACCTTGGCTGGAACAGTTTTCCGACGGCGCATCAAGTCAAGATTGAGCAGAGGTCTGGAGTCGACTCATTCACCTGCCATTTCCAGTTGCGTAACCGGAGTTAAAAAAAAATAAGTTCAGTTAATGCAGAAAGCATCTGTTTAAATGCGTAAATGTAAATGCATATACTCAGCATACCACTGTGTGAAGAGTCATGAAGAATTCAGATCAGAGGCCTAAAGCCAGAGGAGGGTGTTCAGAACGGGGGCGGACGTTTGTGGCTATTCTCCTTGCTCACCACTTTTGATCACCGTTCAAAGCAATCCATTTGAAATGTTGATATGGAAACGTTCAAATTTAAAAGCTGAAAGAAAACCCACCTGCCACAATAGTTCACCTCTGAGCGTCTCTGAAGTGCTTTGTGGACCAGCGGTAGCATCGCTCCAAGCTTGAATCTTGAAAGTCCATGTTGCTTTGGATAAAAACATCTGTTAAATACCAGTCAACTTAAACTATCTGTCTTTAGACCCGTCGTACCACAGATTTTGCTTTGTGGACCCCCCAAATCCGGATCAGGACTGATTTGGATCTAGTCCAGATTTAAATCCGATCTAGACCAAGTCCAGAGCCAGCCACTAACTGGGCCCCCCATTCTGCCCCCTTTGGCTGGATCTTCAAAGTTGTTTTTTTTTTTTTTCTTTCTCCCCATTTGTTCTTAATTACAGACTGGTGGTGCAACAAGATTTCAAGGAAAGTAAATGTGTAAAAAATGTTTTAATGTAGAATGCAAGCATTCAATGACTTTCAAATGTTGATTTCTTTAGGCTTTATATTTTTTTGATAGTAGACGTTTTTTGCAGGGGGCCTTTTAAGTTTTATTTTGAAGTAGATGTACATCTAATCAAATGCCAAATAAATTGTATCATAAAGAAGTATCTTGTGAGTGATGTGATCTGTTTTACTAATTACACAGGTGAGCTTACCGCATGATGAAGTTAGACGCAGTGATTGATTAAAATAACTTCAATGACTTAATAAATAATTTAAATATGACGGTCTGTGTCCTTAACTGTGCCATTGGGTTAGCCACTGCTGCCAGTTATAGCCTATTCTGTCATCAAAGCTTGTGGGATAAGCCAGTTGGTCTTTGGTGATTCCTAAATCGGCTTGAATGGGAGTGATGCCAGATGGACCTGCTGAGCAAATGCAAATGTCCTCACATAGTTTCATCTGGATTCACTCAGTAGTCAGTAATCATCCAGTTAGTAGTCCATCACGAAGTCTACAGGAAGGTGCGTACTGCTGCAGCGATTTCTTTCGGCCAGGAGAGGGCGCCTATCCGTCGCAGGTTCATTAAGAACAGAAATTCTGCGAAAAGATGCGTGTCCTGATTGAATTCGTGGACACTATTTGGGCGAAACACTACCTCTTGGTTTCAGTGTCCTGTCTGACTTAAAGTGAATTGTTTTAGGAAGGCAATCTCTCCCCGGCAACGAAATGTCAAAGTGTCTTGAGCCGTCAGGGGGAATCCCACGCAGTGACCGCAGAAGGTCAGTCTCAATTCTGAAGGTTTTCCCTTTAGTCCGAGGTTTAGATTACAATCACTGCAGAAAGTTTAATCCTCTTTTAAAGAGTATATCTATGATAATGAATTATTTCTTGAAATCTAAGAACGGTAAAGACCTGAAAAGATTACGCGTGTGGGTCAGTGAGCGCTTTAAAGTTTTATTGCGATAGATTTTTTTCCATTTCCAGTTACATTATGCCTGAGACAAACTCCCACAGTATCATGTCTACTTAAAAACAGTACTGTGAATGGCATGGAAAGAGGCCAAGCTCGATTCTGAGTTGGAGTGACACGACCCTTGTCCTTGTGTCTGCTGGCGCTGCTGACACCAACACGCACAAGTGCGCACAGGCAAGAAAAAAACCCTTCCCTCTCCATCCTCTCCCGGCTACTGGACCGCTATTTAAACACATTTGCCTCCTGTACCTATGCGTTCATCCACTCATTGCGAATGACGGAGAATATTGTAGTTTTTAAATACCATGATTTATCCAGTCATTGCTTTTTCTATTATTTATCTGGCAACGTCAACCGGTGAGTTATAATCATTCATAACTATGTAGTGAGTTTTCATTCATAACTTTATGTAATGAGAAAACGCGTGAATTACTAGACTAATGTCTTTTTCATTTTTTGTCACTTCGAATTTGCACTGGTTTAAGCAATTAATCAGATTTTTGATTAATCTCCATATTTTAGATTTAGATTTTTGCTATGACGAGGGACACTGTGGTAAGTAGCCAATCTGACAAAAGGTCATGGTTCCTTTATAGAAGTTTATAGTGTTACTATTAATATCCCTATTAGTGTTGTTTTATAGCAATATAGCTTGTATCTATATTGTTTCTATTATGATTTTTAAAAAATATATAAATTGCATTTGTATTTTTGTTGCATTGCATTGTGAGTTCACTAAAAACTTTGTACATAAAATAGTCTGCTATTATGAATTACACCGCTGTATGTAGATTGAAATGCTGACTTGTGGATAACTACTACACTAGTTAAAGTGTGAGAGTCGTTCTTGTCTCTGTGTCCCATTAGACCCTTATGCATGGGGAGACTCATTCCCTACTTGTCACCCCCTGTTGGAGTCTCACCACTCACCCATTGACCTGGACCATGACGTGACCAGAGATGAGTCTCTGGACCCGCTGCAGTTGGAGGGCTTTGATTCAGTGCAGAGGGGTACGTGGAGGCTGTACAACGATGGTCACACAGGTCAGTGTGCTGGAGAGTGGTGACTGACACTGCGGGGAAGAGAGGATCAGCCAGTCTGGTGGGCTACTCAGAGGGCATTTTCTTTATCTCACTCTCTCTCTCTCACACACACACACACTCATTCACTTTCTAGCTCTCTCTTTCTCCCCCTCCTTTCTCTCTCTCTCTCTCTCTCATACACACACACACACACACACACACATTCAGTACGTACCTGTTATATAACTTATACTCAATTTCATCATCTAACTGACTGACTGACTGACTCACTCGCTCAAGGTGATGGAGTTTAGAAGATACATATTTTTCCCTGTTTTAATTCCTTTAACTGAGATTATATATGTATATGATATATATTCTAATGCTAATGTGAACCATAGCTAAGTTAGTTTGTTCCCTCACTGTCCCCTCCCCACTCTCTGGTTGTGGTGTGTGCTGCTTTCTTCTATACTGAACCTCTCTGTATGATTGTGCTTATAATGTAACCTGTGTTGCTGTGCCATTGTACTCTTACTGCTGTTCTTGTCCTGTCCTGTGTCCTTGGACTATGTCTTGTTGTTGTTGTTGTTGTGTTTATTGCGTAGTGGTGCTGGAGGTGGGCAGTGGGATGACGGTGAGTGGTGGGGGACTCCCTGGCACGTACAGCACGCTTCAGCTTCACTTCCACTGGGGCAGCCTCGCCACCAATGGCTCAGAGCACACCATACAGTCCCACAGATTCCCTATGGAGGTGAGGAGAACACACACACACATACATTCCTACAGATACACACAAAGCACTTACACACCATTTACACAATTTGAAGAACACATACACTGCATACCCACGCAGACTCCTACCTCAGAGACACATTATATAGCATGCACCGAGTGTGTTTCCATGACTTATGTTTATCGTCACATGGATGTTCACAGATGCACATAGTGAACATGAAATCCATTTATCCAAACGTCACCAGTGCCATGGAAGATCCAACTGGTCTCACTGTTCTGGCTGTGTTGATTGACGTAAGTTTGGGTGTCAAACACGCCATATGACACATACACACACAAAAAGTAGACAAGTAAAAAGTCTCATCTGCCTTCCTGTGCTGTGTGCATTTCCAGGTGTCCTACACTGAGAATGTGAAATTCAGCCCCATCACTAAGGCTTTGTCATCAGTGGCACACAAAGGTGGGTAGGGACTTCTTTTGAAGCCGAGACAAAAACTTACCTTCCTAGCACTTCCGCTTGATTATCATCTCCCTTCAGTGCCAGTCTGAATTTGATCCCATTGAGCTCCTTGTCTCAGGAGGCATTTGAATTTGTCCATTCAGTGAACAGAGGGAGGCGTTGTGAATGCAGAGCTAGAATGCTATCAGTCAAGGCAAGCTATCAGTCTGGGGTTGATCCAGTCTTTTTAAACTTAAACACCTCAAGGAAGCAATCGAATCTCGCTGCCGAATGAGGTTGAGGGTTGGTTGGTGTTTTCTTACATAAGGTTAAAGGTTAACGTAAAAGCTAACGGACACTAGGCTAGCGATGTCGGACTGTGTCGGGTCAGGCAATGCGTATCTTTGGCCCATATTTCAGCGGTATAGCTACAGAGATCGGTCAATATAGACAGACCTATGCTGACTCATTTGCGGCTGATGCAACATGTTGAATCGTCAACAGAGCCATCGGCTATGGTAGCTGTCAGCCGACTTTGTGGTAAGTTCTCTAAAGTTCACCTGGTGTGCGTCCCTTTTTAATGTACCTGTTACTGACTTACTGTACAAGACGGATGACCTTGGGGATATAGTGAAGCACGGAGCAGTAACACTACTTACAGAGCCTTAAACACAGTTCAGTTAAAATTCCTCTTGTGATGCGTATACAAAACTGATGGTTGGTTGGACTCTGGTCCTCTCCTCAGGTCAGACTGCTGTCATCAGGCCGTTCCCTCTGGCCAGTCTGCTTCCTCAGGAGCACCTGGGCCTCTACTACCGTTACCATGGCAGCCTGACCACCCCGCCCTGTTCACAAGTGGTCCTGTGGACTGTATATGAAGTTCCTGTGATCATCTCCTGGGCTCAGGTAGTGTAACACACACACACACACACACACACACACACACACACACACACACAAACCTCTCCTGGGCTCAGGTAGTATAACACACATACACAAACACACACACACACACACTGTTTACAGTGAGGATGGCTGGATGATATGGCTAAAAAACTCTGATCTCAATATGTTGAGGCAAAATGGTGATACATGATATGATACAGTATGTGCCTATAGTATAGTACAGTATGTGTACAGTATGTGCCTATAGTACTTTTTTGCCTAATGAATGTATACTACTACATGGCTATTTTTATGGAGTTAACACCTACCACAGTCAAATTCTGTGTGTATGTAAATACACTTGGTGAATAAAACTGATTCTGATTCTGACACAATAGGATCAAATCTTGAAATGATCTTGAATGAAATGTTTTACAACACTATTCACACCAAGAAAAGCAGTTGATTCCCATGTACGGCTTGCAGAGTCCAACCTCATGTATTAACCTCGCTGCTAAAGACACTTTGTTCATTGATGGGAAATTGATAATGGTAATGAAGCTCATCTTTTTTGTCCCCTGGTCAGTACGAGCGGTTCGCAGTTGGAATTTTCTCCACAGAACATGAGGCCGATCAAGATGTTCTCCTCCAGAATAACTTCAGGCATGTGCACCCCACCTATAGCCGCAGGATCCTCGCCTCCAGGGACGCCCAGGTCCTTGGGGCAGCCTGGCCGACGGCAGCTCCTCTCTCTAGGCTTCTTCTGCTCCCTCTCCTGCCTCTGCTCTTAAGCCTCCTGGAGCTCACATCCTGACAAGTCCTGGTCCACAGCGAAGTGCCCCTGGAGACAAAGGGCTGACTCCGGGCCAGGTTTGGACCAGATGTATGTCACCTTGAAGCCGGTGAAACATGGGAGCAGTAGCTGAGTCTTGACAGGGTTGTTTCCATGAGCACATAACACAAGCTGCTGACACTAGAATGAATCTGGGGACTCCTGCTATACTCAAAACAACATCAGTACTGGTTTGAATCTGATCTGGTCCTGGTATTTACATGATCTGGTTTTGATCCAGTTTTGATCTGTACATGAACTACACCTGATCTGGTCGTGTGCTCTACCTGTTCTTGTCTGAGGCCTGTTGCCTTTTGGCGTATAAACCATCATGGCCATGACTATGTGAAAAGACAAAGCAAAGGCCACAGAAATCTTGCATCAAATAAATTATCAGTCTTCTTGTGAGGTTGAGGTTGGCTTTGTGAATAAACAAATTAGCTTCAGTTTCACAAATGGTGGTTGATGAGGAATCTTTTTTTTTTTTTTTTAACCTAAACTTAAACATAAGTCTGAGCCATTTCCAAATGAATTACAGGGAGAGACAAACCCAACTCATTAATGAATAGCAATGAAAACTGCAATCAACTGTTATTTCAGTCACTCCCCCTCTGTACACACACACACATCCATGACAGCAATGCCACTCATGTCCTGTCACTGACGGTCTCACTCTCACTTATACACACACACTCCACCACAAAGCACTGTTTGTCCTGCTTGGGCCACCATAATGGGCTTCACTCTGGGTGAGCTCACCCAGGAGTCCACAGAGGACACTCACCCACAGCATTTCTCTCTTTCCCTGTCCCCCTTTCTTTCTCTTCTAGTCCTATCACTCTTTTCCTGCCTCTCTTTCTCACTTGTTCTTTTCAGCGTCGATCACCCCCCCCCCCCCCTTCTGGTCACACGCTCTGGCATGGCGCTGTGCCTGCTTTTGTCCTCCTCCCTAGCTGAGGCTTTGCTCAAGAGGCCCATTGTGCTGGTCATTGGCTTTGGCACATGTGACTGGGCACAGATGCATGGTGTAACAGAGCTAGTTCACTCCTTGACAACACCTTTTACAAAATGCAAAAATTAAAGACATAAAACAACATAAAGTGGTTTTGGTTTGGTGGTCTATCACATTCTACCTTAAACATAGACAAAATCTTTACATCCCAGGTGGTTGCCTTCTTCAGTGGAATCTACAGTTTTTGCTAGTGATACCAAAGATCATTGAATACTGACTGCTTTTACCCTCTCTGGTTATACAGTGAAAAGTTCATTGAGGAATCAAAAGTCTTTCAAATGGCAATCTGTCTACTTTGAAGAAGACATGACTACAGATGATGCCTAATTAATTAATAATATTACAGGAACTGAACACGACACTCCTTATGTTGATATGCACAAGTGAAGCTTTTCAACCAGACTATTGTCTTGAAAGATAAGATACAGCATAAGTTGTAATGAAGTAAAGGTGGCTTATGGGTTTTGCTTAAGACTGTTGAATTATGGGAAAGAACGAGGCATACCCATTTTTTTTCTGGAAAAGAAAAATGACTTTATTTTTCATGATTTTTTTCTCAATAAACTTGATGGTGTAATAAATAGACCAGGGGTGATGAGGTGAAACCACCTATATACCCCTTGCCGATTCTGCATCGTAATGCTCCGTGTCCCCACACTGCAAACAGGTCTTCATAGAATTTACAACCCAAAATAAAAAATAAAGCTTGACACAAGCTGAAATGACTGCCTCCAGCTCCGTGCTGTTCCTCCGCTGTCTTTTATACACACGTACTCGCACCCATCAACACGTCTTTTGAGCTGTATCTCTGCAGCACATCATCAAGAACAAAAAAATATATATTTATATATTCACAGTTAAAGTATTTACACTTTTTTTAAGATTAGAAAGAAAACGAGAAAAAAAAAATGGGGCCGAAAGAAGACGTTTCTACAAGAAACAATCTTTCAAAGGGAAGTTTTCAGATCAGGTGTTCTGTACAAGATGAACCTTTAGTTTTCCTTTTTCCTCTTCTTCTTCAAATGTTCAGTGAATCCACCCCTCTTTGTGTTCTTGCTTTAATGATCCCTGAAAATACGATTTATTTAATTTTTTGTTATCTTTTTCTTGATAAATACACCATTATCTCTACAACATCTCATTTTGTTTTATTTTCTTCATAAAAAAGGAAGGCTGTCATCACCTGCATTCCCTGTCAGGTTAAAAAAAAAGTCTCATGTCCTCTATACAAACATTCCTATCCTGTACAATATAAACATTACTGGTCTTTTTGTTGGGTGTAATAAGTAGACTCTTGATTGACAGGGACTGACTGGGACACAAGTGCCATGGTCCTCTAGTGCAATCATGAAGGAGGAGGGGGGATACAGGCTAAAAGCAAACACTGACTGGCAACAAGCACAAATATTAGTGTGTGTGTGGTGAAGAAACAATAGGACTTTCTCATACACAGACCCACACACACAACCTCTGAGCCCTTAAGCATCTTAACACTGAATGTGTATGTGTTTGCGTGTATGGATGGAGATAGAACACTGCCAATCATTACCAGATCGCACGCACACACAATACTTGGTGACTGTACTCAGTTGGTGTACTAGCCTATCCACATAGGGCATAAATTGGCAATCCCTGTTACATCAGTGTGTTGTGAGCTTTGCTCAATATACACACACACACACACACCCCTCACAGTGTAAGATCCTTGTAGAATAGAAAGTCAGTTAAAGCCTTTGAGACTTACTGACGCTGAGGACATTATGCCCTCTGAAGCACACAGACAGAGACAGACCAACTCACTGACAGTAACACTTGAGGCTTTAGAGCACCTGTTCTAGGCAGGTCAGAGGGTGAAGCTGCCCTCTTCTGGCATGGAGGACCTGTGGCAGGCAGATATCAAGAAAGGACCATCAATGAGGACTCTACTACCTCATTCAAAGACACCCAGTGTGCAGCTTAACCCACTCCTGGTCCCCTCTCTACTTCCCCCATAAGAGGCCACATACAGCTCTACCACTGACTGCAGATGTTTGCCATCGCTACGGAGACAACACTACAACAACACTATTGTACCATTATCACCGTCATGAGTCTTTCCTGATTAACTTGCAAGCACTGAGGCTGGGAGGTGTAAGGAGAGAAGTGTCACACAGGGAAAAGACTGTACAGACAATACTGTAAATGAGCTTCTGACTTTGGGGTAGGTAACCATATGTGTACACACACACACACTCACTCACTCACTTACTTCTAGCAGCATAAATCATCAGTTAATACGGGCCCCTCTCTGATTCCCAGCAGATGTATGTACAGTATGAGAGGAGAGTGCTGTGTGTATTATGTGCTAAGACAAAAGGGGGATGTTTGGAGAGGTTAACCATTACTCGGGGGGGGGGGGGGGGGGGGTTCCACAGTCATGTCCACAAGTACAACTGTGTGGAGACCCTTATAGAGACCAAAAACACCTGACCTATGTCTGAGCGAGAGAGAGCACGAAAGAGAGAGAGAGAGAGAATACTGAAGTAATGTAGTAGGGAAGGTGGCCTCGCTGTACAGCTTATGCTAATCAGTCTTGCTGAACACACACAGCTCAACTCACTTTGGGTAAATTTGCCTGGACTATAGATCATTTGCGACATATTTGTTTAATGATGCCAGCAGGTGTGTTTCAACCACATAGATCTGTGGGTGTGCATGTGCGTGCGCACCCCTTAAAAACACTTGCTCACCAATTACAGGCTGCTCAGAAGTGTGTACACACACACAGTCGAGGGGTGGGTATGACATGTGCAGCACTTGACTAGACTAAACACAGTGACCTGGTAAAGGGCAAAGGACCAAAACATACAGCCACACACAAACACACACACACACACACACACACACACACACACACACACACACATACACATACACATACACATACACACACTCTCTATCTCTCTCTCTGTGGCCGTGGCACTGGGAACATTGTGCGTGTGAAAGTAAAGAGAATGAGCAGCTTGAGGTTGTTCCACAGTGGCTTGAGCGACAGACTCACAGAGCACTGAAGGAGGAAAAGCACTCCAATCCAGTTGACTATGACAGACATGACAGACACTCGTACGGAGGGGTGGGGGTTCTGGATGTGGGAGAATGGAAGGGCAGGGTAAAAAAGTGATCGGTTTCATGTGTGAATGCATACACTGAAGAAGCACCTGGAATCGTAAACAATCATCATGTGTTTAGTTTTGCCATTGTTGTGGTTGTTTTTGTTTGTTTCTCTCCTTGAGAGTCCTCAACATCTAGCTGCACGTTATTCGGTAGGCCAGACAAGACCAGGTTTAGCCTGCAGGCAAAGCTCCTCCTCTCAGACCCCTGGTTATTCTCAACCATTTTTTTTGTTGTTTTTTTTTTTGGCGTGGGTTCTAACCCTTCTCCGGGCTCTCAGTTCTGAAGGGGGTGACACTTCTAGTTGAGGGTTCCTCGGCAGTTCTCGGCTCCACAGAGGCACGGGATCTTGACGTCCTCAATGGGGAACTTGTAGTCGTAGGTGATCTCTTCATTGACGCTGATGGGCTGCTTCGAGTAGATGACGATCTTCTTCTGGGATTCAACTGTAATCACCTTGGCATAGCAGTTAGGCTGCAAGGGGGAGGGAACACACACACACACAAATTTACTTTTTTAAATTAGGTTCATTAGTTTTCTACTTTTAAAGAGCCTCCAATGGACTGATATAAGGAATTAGCATTCCACCACAAACAGCATAATTGATCCTGTAAATGTACAAAGGCAGGTGTATTTTACTGTTAAAGTAATTTTACTGTTATGCTAATCTTAAATAGACAAATAAACTCTTACGTTGTATTGACTGAGGAATGGTTTGGAGGAGGGATGGTAACTTACGTTGCAGCTGTGGTTGATGAAGCGAGCAAAGTTGCCACATTTGGTTGCGTCGATGATGGTGTCATGGTCCACGCGGAACATGTAGCTGCTGCCAATGCCCTCTTCCTCGTAGCGCTTCTCTCGCATGTCAGCAATAACCTGCAAGGCAAAGACACACACACACACACACACACACACACACAGACAGACAGGGAGTGAGATAGGAGGACATAAAGAGTGAGGGAGGGGATAGAGAAGAGAGAGAGAAAGAAAGAGGGACAAAGAACCAAAGTAGGGCAAACCTGGCCCTAGGCAAACCTGCTTAGAGTCTGTCCAGAGGTGTGTTAGCCGTGTGAGTGTGTGTGTGTGTGTCAGCTAAAGAGCAGGGCCTCACCTGTCGGATGTTTTGGCCCACATACTCGATGACCATCTCATCTGCAGCGATGGGCTCCATGGCAAACAGACCCCAGTCATGGATGGAGGACCTGCAGAAGCGGATCTTCTTCTTACGGAACTGCAAGAGAACGGGTATAGAGGGCAGAGAACGGAGAACATGACACACGTGACGAGAGCATGGCATGGGACTATTAAACACAGCACCGCCACAGACTCATTCATCCACTCCACAGTCAGGCCCCACTGTGGAGAGAGGAGGGGGCCGTTCTCATTAGTTGCAGAGTTTTCTGTTGAACTGTGCAGCTATTCATCTGAAAATGTCAAGGTCATTCCATTACCAGAAGCCAGTGATTAGGGTTTTTAAATGATGATGTTAGACACAGAGAAATACTAAATGAAAGAAAGAGAAAAAGAAAGAGAAAGAGAGAGAGGGGTGGGGGGGGCAGCTTTGGCATCACTTTCCTAGTCATGCCAATAAGGCTCTTTTGAATTTGAGATTTGAGAGAGAGAGAGCGAGAGGGGTAAAGAGTGTGAGGGGAAAAATGGGTGTATGTATGTATTGGTGTAGGTATGAGAAGTAGGTGGAGAAAAAACACAAAATGGTTGGAAAAAAATAGCAAACGCAGAGAAAGAGAGTGAGGCCTTGTCAACACAGATTCAGATCTTTATGAATTTGTAGCTTTTGTGTGCATCACTTTTTGGAAAAACTCTGCTTTCGGTGTCTGTGTGCAGACAGGTTGTGTTTGTGTGATTTCCCCTCCCTATGTGTTTGACTGACATGTTCTTGACAGCCTTCCAAAGCTGCTTTGCATATTCCTGTGTACAGACTTCTTTTGAAAAGAAAGAAAGTAGAGGAAGATAAGGTCTGTAGAAGCATCAATAGAGGAACAGAGTGAATGACACATGGACAGAAAGGGTCTGATAGAGAGAGAGAGATATATAGAGAGAGGTGGATACAAAGGGAGAACCGATACCTTGAGCTGGTTGAACTTGAGCAGGTCGCTGTCGCAGCTGAACGAGGACAGCAGACGGCGCTGTTCTGAACGCCTCTCTGAGCCTGCTCTTGTGGAACCATGAGGCTGTGCTGGCTTGTGGACACCCTATGGAAGAAGTACACACACACACACGATATACTCATTTTCCCCAGATTTTATTTGTTTAATGAGACATTTGCTTCATGGGACACCAACAGGATAAAACTGCAGTCTTCATGATTTTCTTTCACTGTTCATGTGTGCAGCCATCTTAGAAATCTGTACTAACGTGTACTATAGGGAAGCTTCATTTATAACTTAAGAATAAGCAAAGACATGTGGTGTGTGTGTGTATGTGTGTGTGAGTATGCAAACATTCATAACCATGAGCAAGCAGGTGTGTTTATGAGAGTGTGTATTCACCTGGGACTCTTCCTCCGTGGGTTCGTCTGAGGGCAAGCGTGTGCTGTTGAGGTACTTGAGCTTGTCCTTCTTGTCAATCTTGTAGTAGCCCTCACTTCGGGCGCATCCCGTCACGTGGTCGCTCACGCAGTCCTCACGCCGCTTGCGCTTCGCCCCTGGCACTGTCAGATTGGTGGGTGCAGAGGAGTTAAGGCACACACACAGCCGCACGCGAGCGGAATGCTATGTCGAATGTACACACACCCAGGGGTTAACAGTGTGTACACACACACACACACACACACAGAGGTCACGCACAATGCATATAAACAACGCGTACACAGAGGAGAAAAGGGGACAGGAGAGAGAGGAGTGTGTGCATGTACACACGCATACACACACACACACAGAGCCTGACATGCACATACACCTACGCATTACACACATTCACAAACCTATAGAGACATGCAAACAGATTGTGGGGGTCTGAGAAGGATATGCGGATGGTAAACCCAGAGAGTGTCGTTGAGCCAGTCGTTGCCACTGTTGTCCTGCTGCAACATGCGGTCGTAGGTGACCTGCAGGTGCCGGATATCCTCCTCGTCGATGCCATCGTTCCAGATGTCGTAAAGGATGGTCATCTCCTCGAAATCGGAGCGTGGCATGAAGTTGGGCTTGGCAGGCGAGGTGACCGGCGAGTGCATGGACAACAAGAGCTCCTCCCAGCCTCGTCGCGCACGCCGCGTCTTCTGCAGCGGTCCTTCCTCCAGGAAGAGGCGCTCCACATCCGACAGCTCCGTCTGAGGCGGTGGTAGCGGCGCTGCTGCTGCGTTCTTGGGCAACGTCGTGTGAACTTGTGCTTCTACTTCCCTGAAGTCCAGTGCCAGCGCAGACGGGGCCTTGGTGGTGCTCCCAGCACCTGGCGGCAGGTCGGTGGCCACCGTATTGGGTTCCGGGTACGCCCCAGGCAGAAGTGGCTCTGGGGGCAAAGCCGCTGCGGTTATGGGGGTCTGCGGGAGCTCGAGGGTTGGCAGCAGCTGCTGGTCTGAGGCAAGCGGCGTCTTTTTGGACTTGGGCCGGCCGGGCTTCCTCTTGGGCGGGGTCGCGTCCGGCAGTAAGGGCACCACGGGTGCATCTTTGGGCAGTCCGGACAGCGCAGCGTCAGTTGGCATGGGGTAGGAGCCGAGAGCGCCAGCCTGAGGTGTAGTGGGAAAGGGTGAGAGAGCAGGCTGGCTGGGTACAGAGGCAACGGGCTCCTTGAACACTCCCCTGTCCTCCATGGTGTCTGACGAGGCTGACGTCTTGCGGTGGATGGGGATGCCCGCGGCAGCAAGCGCTGCCGGGTCGACGACAGTGCCGAACACCGGCCCGAAGCTGAGGTCACGGCCCGGCGTGCGTGGGATGCCAGCGCTCAGCACGGGAGACTGTGCTGGGTATGAGAAAGGGCTGCCAGGCACGTGTGGCGAACCTAGCACCAGGCCCAAGCTGCTACTGCTTCCGCCGGTCAGAGGTGCCTCGCTGCCTGGCGTGACCGGCACGCCATCCGTGCTCTGAGACTTATCCAAGAGCCCACGCGGCCGCTCCAGGAGATCGCGGCCTGGTGTGCGAGGCAGATCCTCATCGGTGGGCAGACGTGGGCGCGAGGGCAAGAGGAGCTCGGGAACGGATGACGAGGCGGCTGCGGCGGTGCCAGGAGGCTGTAGGGTGGAGCGTGCCTGCAGTGGCCCGGGTGGAATCGGAGGAAGAAGAGGCAGAGGGAGGTGGAGAGGTGCCCTGCCGTCCGAGTCCGCGGCAGGATGATGGAGGTGATGCTCGCGTCCAGGTGTGCGGGGAATCTCCTCAGGCTCAGGGTGCACCTTGGGGCGCACCTCATGATCGCTGTCGGCCAGAGAGCCTGTGGGTGTCGGGGGTCTTAGGACCCCCTCGTCCTCAATGGACTCCTTAAGCAGTGGGACCTCAAGGTCACTTTCTGGCTCCTCATCTGGAACAGTAACACACACACATGCAATTAGCACCAAGAAAACATGTATGCTACTAACCAGTCCTATTGTGTCCTGAGGGTTATTTAGGTTGAACATTGTATGGGACCTTAACTCTGGTGCTGGTAAACAGACCGAGTTGAGTAAGTGTGTAAACATGTGTGTCCATTCTTGGGTGCATTTGAGTTTACATATGTTTGTGTGTGTGTCTGCGTGTAGGTACCTGGTACTCCTTTGGGTGAAGGCGGTCGCAGGTCGTCCATGCCGGAGCGGAGCGAGCCCACAGCCTCCTCAGCCTCCCGGATGGCTCTCTGCCGGGCCTCAGGGTCCATGCGCAGCCTCTGCTTTTCCAGTGCGGCAAGCTCCAGGGCCTCATCCCGTGGCTCAGCCTGCGGCAGAGGGGGTGAACTGGGCCCCTTTGGCTCTAGCACTGCTGCAACCGCTGCCGCCGCTGCATCCTCTTCCTCCTCCTCCTCCTCCTCGTCCTCCTCAGAGGATGACGAGGAAGAGGACGAGGAAGAGGAGCTTTCAACCTTCTCCTCCTTGTCGTCTTCTTCCTCCACCTCCAGCTGAGCTTCCTCTTCCTCATCTTCGTCTTCCTCCGAGCTAGACTCGTAGTCAGATGAAGAATCGCTGACAGATGAGGAGTCCGATGAGGCTTTGGATGAGCCTGAGCTGGCACCTTCTATAAGCACAGAAGACCAAAATAAATATTAATCCTAAAGCTGTACTTTGACCAAGGAAACTGTCTATGTCTATACAGTATATATATGTGTGTGTGTGTGTTTTATTTACCTTCATCAGAAGAGTCAGAGGATTCACTGCCACTGGAGTCAGATTCTCTGTCCTCCTCATCCTCTTCATCATCTACCTCCTGAGGCGGGAAAAAAAAAAAGGATCAGCTTATATTCCGGGTCACGTTTAAGTCAGGGTTTAGGCTGTGTATCCCAAGGGAAAGGCATCTGTTTACCTTTACCATTATCTGGTCTGCCTAAGGTCTTTGTGCACAAGGAGCACTCACCTTTCCTGACGAGAGCATCTCAGAGACCTCTTCATCCTTATCCTCCTCTCTGTCTGACGACTCTCCCTCCTTCCCAGAAGTCTCTTCTTCCTCCTCCTCCTCTTCCTCACCCTCACTGTCCAGCGGCCGAACTGGACGTCGCCGGGCTGAGGAGCCGTCTCCGTCTTGCCTGGATCCATCCGATGGGAGATCAGTCATGTCTCTGTCCCGTTCTGGAATACATACAAGTACATTTCAATAAAGCTGAACTTGACTGATGTTTAGCAGATGCTTTTATAGACCATTACAAAAAAAATAAACTAAAACAATGTTTGAAAGTTCTATTACATTCCCAAACTACTTCCACAACATTAAAGTAACATATGGAATGTAGAAACAACTATGACACTAATAATAAATTCTTCAAAACATGCTATTTGAATCAACATGGACCAAGATGGCATTGAACATAGGTTGCCAGACTGAACAGCCAGCTTCTTTGCACTGAAGCAAGCTAGAGGCTTGCTTTCCAATTTGGCTAAAACAATGGCAAACATTTGAGGCCAACATGATTTTCCTGAACAGCTCAATTTGAACATGCTTTTTGTAAGCACTCCATTTCAACAACAACCCTTCATCCACCACACTGTCTCTATACTTATGTTTAGAGAGTGACAACAATTATGCCTACAATACAGCCACACACACTGTACAAAGAAAATAACAAATACAGGATTTTGTCATGACAATAATTCACATAACAGTGGTAAAGCACTTTCAGGATCATCTCTCTCTCTCTCTTTCTCTGTGCGTGAGAATCATAGCCTCACCTTCATCCTCCATCTCATCATCGACTGGTGTTGATGGTCGCACCCTCTTGGAGTCTGCAGTGGAGGCAGCATCAGGAGGCTCCTTCCTCTTCACCTAAGCACACAAGGAGGACCATGTTAGTGAGATCTTGACCTGCACTGAAGTAAACCAGGGGTCTTTGCCAGAGGTGTGTTATATGACCCAAAAGCTTGTCACTGTGTTTGAATAGCGTCCCACCTTGAAGGAGGGCAGTCTTATGGCACCACGCAGACCGATCCCCAGCCCCATGCCCTCGTAGCCCAGGCATTCGCCCTTATTCCAGTTCTCCAGCAAGCTGGAAACCACAGTCTCTTTGGGCTTCGGCTTTTCCTTCTCCTCCTCTTTACCTTCGCCAGCCTTCACCGGCGTCAGGGAAGCCTGAGAACGTGGGGAGAAAGACTTTGGTATACCGATATTTTTTTTAGTTTGTATGCAAACGCCAACCGGTGAAAATGGTGCTGCTACAACCAAGTTTGAAAATCATGAACAAGGATGAACATCGTGTGCCAGGAACCAGAGGAACACACATGTGCATAGCGTTAACAGTAGCACTCGCTAACGTGTAGCTAACTAAATAGCATTTATTAGGAACTTTAGAAATAGGCTATCAGCCTTCTTAGTAGTGATTTTTTTTTACCCGAGGTAATTTAACGACTTAACAGTGAAAAAACCTTGGCCTGCGGCCTATTAGTTCATAATGACAGGGATGCTCTGATGTTTCCTGAGGAAAAGGATTAACGTTATTGCTAACTATCCATTAATTTGATAGCCAACATTACTCACAAAACGGCGGGCTGTACGCATACTTTAAATGTGGGGGGTTCATTAAATGAAAACATATTTGCAAATATTACCATGTTGTCAATATTGCAGTCCATGCAGCAATGAAATGAAGCTAGCTTTCACACGCTAATTTGCAAAGAACGTTTTAAGATTCGATTACAGACCGAAAAGATTCAAAAGTAGCATTTTTTTCCGAACTCAAGAGGCGTTACCTAGTAACTCTCCCATCATATTCATAACAGAGCGCTACATTGTAGCAAAATAGTTTATTGAGATACTAAACCTCCTTATCACATTGAGTGTTTCCAAAAAAATCTATATTAATTTATTAACAAAATTGTCCCATCAAATAAATGAAAACAATGCTATGTTCCCCTTCTCTCTCCTACGGTATACATCCCTTGCGTCTGCAGTGACCATTCCTGCCAGCAGAGGGAGGACTCACCTTTGCTGAGCGCTCCTTCCTCTCCCACCACTCGTCAAAGGCTCTGAAAGCGACCACCTCCACCATCTTGCGGTTCAGGTCCCTCTTCATGATGGCCTTCAGCTCCTTCACAATCACCATGAGCACCCCGTCAACCGTTGCTTTGTGCGGGTCCTCTTTCTTGGGCTCGTAACCTGGTGGTGGCACGGCCGGGTTAAACTTGGGCATGCTGGGGAAAGACCAGGGTTGCCCATGGCCCCCCACAGTCCCAGTGGGTGTGCTGGCGATGGAGAGGGGTGCAGCAGCATAGGGTCCCCCGAAGGCCATGGTCCCAGCAGCTGCTGCTGCAGCAGCTACGGCAGCCGCAGTCCCTGTCCCACCCATGTAGTGGGGGTAAGGGTAGTGCCCCCGCTGGCCCTGCGCCATGCGGCTCAGCATCTGTGTCTGCATTTGGAAAGACATGCTGGCGCTACCCCATTGTGGGAGGCAGCTCACCAGGTCCATCGGCATCATTGGCATCATGCCCGGTGGGTAGGGTAGCGGAGGCATCAGAGGATGTGGGACCCCTGGGGGGCCAGGCAGGTGTGGAGGGGGCCCGGGCACAGTGGAGTGGGGGGGAAGGGGAGGAGGAGGAGGCAGGGGGAAGCCTGCCTGTGGAGGGGGGAGAGGAGGGTAGCCTGGAGGGGGCATGGGGATGGCCTGAGGAGGCATGGGGGACAACGTGGTGTTAACCACGATGGCCTTGTCCCCAGAAGATGGGGTACCGGGCATCTCGTCATCTGAGATTTCCATGTCCTCACCCGAGGAGTTGTTGCCCTGGTAACAGAAAGCAGAGAGTTTATTTCTGTTTTACCCCTCTCTTCATCTCTCCCTTTCAATCTGTGACCTCACTGACACACTTTCAATTTCCTCTTTCTTTATTGTAGAATTAATAAAAAAAAATAAATACAAAAAATATCTTATTAATGGAAGCATACACTTTAATATTAGTGCTAAATGAATCTTAGCAGTATTCTAAAATACTGTGTTTGACAAACATTAAATAATCCCAAATGTACTTGTTAATGCTTTAGTATTTAGATGTATAATTACCTTTCAGAGTTTTTAAGTTTAAGACATACACAGCCAACACACTGGGGAATTAACATTATTTATGTTATGGTGTGTGAGTGTGCCATGCTGCAGAGATTTGTTCTTTGAGTTAACTGGATGAGTCATGTTAGCAGATGGGCCCTCTTCTCTCTGCTTTGTTTATAAATGACTGTTTAGTGCATTTGGCCCTTTGCAGCTGTGGTCTGTATGGAAATATTTGCCCTGTTATTATAAACAGCACTGTGGCCCCGTAAATCTCTCTCTCTCCTGCCGACTGGAAACGCAAGAAATGTGAGAATGTGTACTCAATATGTGTATGTGTGTGTGGGGGGGGTGTATGAGAGAGAGAGAGTGAGTGAGTGTTACAGCTGACAGTTAATGAGATGACATGTTGAGTGAAAAATGTGACCAGTAATGACATTTTAAAAAAAACTTGCCCCTGAACAATCCTGCACTTCCAGCCTGACAGAAGCAGGAAGTGAGGGCATAAAGGCAGGCATGGTATCCCTTGCCTCACAGGAGGAAGTGAAAGCTCACGGCGACCCAACCCCTCAGGGATGAGGGCTCTGCCTCTCCACACTCACTGTTGACTGTGTAAATGAAACCAGCTCAAGGTCCATTTACTCCCACAAAAGACAAGCCTCGCTACAAAGCCTTGTTATTCTAACACACACACACACACACACACACACACACACACAAAATAAAACAAAAAAACACACCCTGAGGCTTCACCCAACAGGTTCCAGGCTTATGATTACACATTGAATCATGCAACTAGTGTTACTGGCTGCACTTAATATCATCCAAAAAAAAAAAAAGTCAGCATGTAGTCCTGTGTATTGAAGCAGCCGTTGTTGCAGACCAAGTGTTTGCACAGCATGCTTGTGGTGCTGCTATATTGTACAGAGAAATGTGTCAAAATAGATGCATAGCACACTGGGCCAACTTCCTGCCTAATTACAGTGACATCATATACATATGCAAATACACACACACACACACACAAAGCTAAGAGTGTTTTGTCTTTGTCAGAGTGGAATTGGTTGTTTCCTTTTATGTTACATGAGTTAAGAGAGGCATGAAACTCAAAGTAGTCAGAGTAGGGGCCCACTTTCACCTCTAGCAGGCACTCGAGCTTCCTGTGTAGCTGCCTCCCCCTGGGTCCTGCGACCCACCAGACTACAGCGAACATGTGGATGGTATGCTCACAGTCTAAACATAGACTTACACCTTAGTCAACACACATAAATACATGCAACCAGCACAAACACAAATACCAAAACAGAGATGGCTACCTAAACTCCATATCCATTTCAGCTACACAAATGTTTTTTAACAACCATTACTGAGTAATAATGCTAAAATAAACTATGAAAACATCTGTTAAGAGTGCTAGTAACTGAAGAACAACTGCCATCACATGTAATCCAAAAAGTCAGAAAACACCCTCAACTAAGTTATGGGCACAGTTCACTTATTGCTCAATAGTGATGTCAAAATCGCATAACCACACACCATAAGAAAATGCATGAGCACCTATGTGCTAGTGGAAATGATGTCACTTTTGGCACTCTTTGGGTGAGTACATGATCACCATTACCGAAAACTCAAGACACACACCCATTCACATTCATGTCTTTCGAGAGGAGAGGTAACTGACTATGCTGATTGAAGGTACTGCAGGAAAGAAGTGCCCTTCTTGCACAGGTCTTGTGCAAAACATCAAATACCTGACGAGGAAAAGGTAAACAAACATGCTTCTCACCGTGTCCATTTTGTCCGTGGGCGTGGGGTGTCGGTCCTTGAGGTCTGCCCCTGAGGCACCCTTAGCCAGGGAGCTGGTGGGCGAGCTGGCCCTAGAGTTAAGCACCAGGGCGGCGGTACCTGGCACGGGGTCTTCGTCGTCGGAGTCAGGCAGCGGCGTGGGGCTAATGTCCTCCAGGCCTGTGCTGGAGGGACGTGAGGGCAGCTGAGAGGATGAGGGGGGTATGGGCGAGAGCTGTGAGGAGGACGAGGAGATGGGGCTGCCCTCCATGCGCACCTCCGTGTCGGAGTCCCCGCCGCGCTCGTTCAGGAAGGGCAGCTTGGTGCGCTTCTCCTTCAGGAGCATTTCGATGCGCGAGTCCAGGCTGTGACGCTCTGAGTCCAGCGGCGGCGTGGCGGCACCAGGGGACTGGCAGGGTGACGGCGTGTGGGCCAAGGGGGGTGTCGTGGGCCCCACCGTAGGCACCGGTGGCGGTTCTGGCATCGGTGGGGTTTGGGGTTTCTCCCGCACCGGTACGAAGTCAGGGGTGGAGGGCAGGGGCGGGGGACGCCGGTAGTCCCCCTCCCGCTGCACGGGGTGGGGAAACGGTGGTGGCTCAGCAGGGGGGTACGCTGGGGGCATGGGGGGCGTCTGCTGGTACGGCGAAAAAGCCGACTTGAAAGCGCCGGCGCCGACCGGAGCAGGGGGGGTGTGACTAAAGGGCACCGGCGGCTCTGGGGGGAGCGGCTGGTGCTGCTGTTTGAAGGGCGGTGGCGGCTGTTCGGACTGCGACGCCAGATGTACATAGTGGCGTTCCGTGCGGCGGTTGTAGGCATCCTGGAACTTCGACTCATGCCGCCGGTGCTTGTAGCTGCCCCCTGAGCCGTCGGCGCGGCCAGGCTGATAAGTGGGTGTGGCCTGGCGGCTGGAGTAGGAGGAGTCCTGAGAGAAGGGTGTGCCAGAAGCTCGAGGGGTGTTGAGAGGGGTGTTCTGAGACGCCGGCGTCTCCTGCCTCAGGCTGAAGTAGGCCGTGTCCTGGGATAGAGGCGTCCCTGTGCTTGGAGTGGACGTTCCGCCCACCACGGATGTACTGCTCTCGGACAGCCTCCTGATAGGCTCCTGCACACAGACATGCATACACACATGCACACAAACATTAAACAAAAATTGGTTAAATCAAACACACACAAATACCCACAGCTTGACACGGTAAGCTGAATCTGTATCAGTTCTACATAAACCACACACACACACACACACACACTATATGTATACGAGCTCAGGACCAAACAAAGCCAATGTGTTTGGTTGAGGGTTGCCCAAGAAAGTGACAATGCTATGCGTTACAGCCACAGCTGTCGCTGGGGGGTGCAAAGTGCAGGTTGCGACAGTTTTGTTCGCTTGATGTCCACTGGCAGGCTGCAGCGAAGTGAGTGAGTCTCGCGGCAGAGTGGCGCATTCCAGACGGGGCCTCATTTTACCACCTGCTGCACTGATAAACGGGATTAAAGATAAGGGTTGTAAGGGCTTCAGCTTCCCTTGGTAAAGGGGCTCCTTGGGCTGCCTTGCTGGCTGGCTCACTTACTTTTTCTCACACACACACACACACACACACACACACACACCAGCTAGCATAATTCACTCACTAAACATACTCACTAAAAGCAACCTACCACCACTTCTTCTATGCCACATGCAGATCAGAGACAAACTCCAGAGAAAAACATGCAACATGCTGTTGTGATTGAGTCGGGGCAACACACAGTGATTCAGTCAAAAGTATACTGCTGTATGCTTGTTATGATTTGATCAAATGTTTTTTTTTTACTTATTTGTGAACTACACTTGCATGAAAGTCTTGCAAAGTAGCATTTTAATCTCAAGGCAGATATCAGACTTCCAGACAATTACAAACCACATACTTATCATAGAACACAGACTTTTCTGTTATCAAATCTTTGAAGAAGAAATTTGCTATTGGACAAAAATAAGCTCAAAGCTCTGTGCACACACTGTAGAAACACTTTGCATGCAAGGCAATCTTTCTGTAGAGATGTATATTATTATTGAATTATTATATTTTAATGACCATGGGAGGGAAAAAAAAAAGTTTATTTTACCCATCACAAGGCCTCATACACATCTTTGATCTCACATGCATAATGGTTTTGCAGAATTTCGTATTATACAAAAGCACTGGCTGTACATTGTGATCACTTGTAACCCTTCCATGACTTCCAACAGGCCAGTAAATTAGCATTTAAGGACTGGCAACAGCAGTAGCAGTAACATCACCTAGTGACCCATCACTGACCCTGGAGTGACTTTTCTGCCAAGTGTGCGTTTCAGGACTTACCAGTAGCGCCTCTGCTATTGTATGGGGGGAGACCCCACGAGGCTCCTCGCCTCCCACAGGGAGCGTCCGAGGAGTGTAAGTGCCATTGATCAGGAGCTGGAAGTACCGCTGGCGATTCTCACCTAGACAAGGCAGTCATGAGCAAAACACAGGTTTACAAAGGTTGAGCCCAACTCTCCAAAGGGCATAAATTCAAGCACGCCACTGATGACTGGAGATGTGCATAGTTATTGCAGACATGGCAAAACTACTACATACTATGGCTGATCAATGGATAAGACAGTTCAGTGCAATCTACACAAACTGGTGAACAAAATGATCAACACTATCAAACAAAATAGCAATCTAATCGTAAAAGCGAAAACATAAATTAATTTGACATTCAAAATAGGTGGAAATTAAATGTACACATTTTTTGTTGCATCTTTAGACAGACCACTGTCAACATTCATATGCACGACACATGATTTGTTGTCACTGTCTCTTTAAGAGATGAGAAAGCGCGTTGAGGTTGTAAATACGATTCCATTCAAGCAAGCCAAAGCCATGATAAAGCGGTTTTCCGTTCATCAACTGGAGAATTGCTTTAACATACAGTCTAACTGAAATACACTTAAAGTAGATGATTGCACAACAACTGCAAAAACATTATTTAATTTGCCCGGTGGTCGATGCTTCCACTGATTATCTGAATACTGAAGGTAAAGTGCAAGCCAATGATGGGATAAATTATATTTAAGTTAGAGACCTCACCTGAAATAAATGTCTAAGCATCAAAATAAAGGCTCTAAATGTCGTCACGGTACGGCCTACTACATACAGAAAAGAAACATGCACGAGCACAATGCAATTACTCTGGTTACTAAGCAACCCATGTAAATTAAAGCACGTGTCTTGACATTAAATCGACAACCCCTATCGAGATCACTGCAACAACAGGCTGAAAGAGAGCAGATGACTATTCAGGACGGCCGTCACGAAGACGTGTTAAGTACTTATGTAGTAAAATAAACACATAAAATGTAGCCTAGATATCTGCGTAAAACATTTACCTTTTGGGTCTAGCTCCACGTGGATGATGTTGCCCATTACGGACGTGTTATGGAGATTATGTACCGCATCCTTCGCTGATTTCACAGATCCGAATACGACTTTAGCAATCCCCAAGTGTTTCTTGTTTTTCGGATTGTACAATATTTCCACCTCTTCAATGTCACCAAATTTCTTGCACATGTCGGTCAGAAAACCCTCCCTTATGTTGTCGTTTAACCTGGCGAATGTCACCTCCTTTGGAGGCACAGGGCCAACGTAGCACTCGTCAATCTGAAACAAACAAATAACGTTCGTTGATCAGAATTATATCCCATCCGCACAAAATAAATTGTCGTCGATAATTTACAATAGGCCTAGGACTGATGCAATTATCCTACGTCTACTGGACTAAAAACAAAACTGTCAAAGTTTAGAGTGGAAAAGGTAGCCTTCTAGGCTTCCTCTAAGTACAGTGTTGGGCTAATGATAACACCATATAGACGAATTAATATAGGACAAGCAAAAGTGTGGACACACAGGACTACTGAGTTGAAAACAAACAGGTTACATCTAGGCTACTGTCAAAATATTTAAATCAATACTATCCCCGTTTAAAATATATGCACATCCAATACAAATAAGATACAAAAGTACAAACATATTCAAGTCTAATGAACTAGGTTATGATCCCCGGTAAATAGCTTATGTGAAGAGCAAGTCAATGAGGGGGTGTGACAACCTTAAATTTTGGAACTGGGAGATCGGTCTCCTTGAACTTGGTCCGGAGTCGACCGATTCTGGGATCCCTAACCATGTCCACCGGTGGCATTCCGGAGTTCTGGATAAACGTAGAGGGGGGAAAAATCAACAATGAGTTAGGGCACATCCATGAGCGAGAGAGTCTAGTTTGACAGACCTCCAGTAATGTTAGGCTAGTCCGAACAGATAACGTTAGCGGCGGCATGCGCGTCGCTCACAGCATTTCACTTCACAGCCATTATTCTTTACCTTTTCTCAAACGCGCAAAGACTGCACATTACTGCACTTGAAAAATCTCCTGACATTGTTAAGAGTGGTGGCCAACAATGACACTTTGATGTGCTGTGTCAGGTGCTGTGACGACGAGAGCAAGCGTGTTTACTGTGTACGCGACATTGTATCATGCAGCGTACAGTAGGCTACAGACTGCTACTAATGTATCAATTGCATCCAATACACATCAGTACTCACAATGCGCTGGTAAGTTTACTCACAGGTATGTTAAAATGCTGTCCATCATAGCGGTACAGTTTCTGCGGTCCCTTTTTTAACCCTGGGTCAATAATCAACTTGTAACTTCTCCAATGGTGACTTCGTCTCTCTCCCGAACTGCAAACGGGATGGTTTCTCTCCATGCCGTTCGCCAAACCTGTAAGTGATTGAGAACAGAAAAGGCAACAAACGATATAATATATCGACAAAACACATATGTTTCTGCATACATGTCGCACAATGAGGGAAATGGGGGGTTAGACGCGGATCCCAGTTAACGAAACAGACATTTCAGAGGAAGAAAAAAAGACCAAGCTTACTTGAACGCTGCCTTCTACCGTGATCTTCATTTATATCCCCGAGTCTGGACATGATGTGTCCGATCGAATATTTCAGTACCAAACGGCAAGATATTTAACCTCTCAGTGCTTACATTACATGATTTAAAGGATACTGCCTCCTTTTTGCGAGCCAACACATATTGTGTGCCTCTAGTCTGGGGTTTCTGTCTCTCCCACAATACACCACTATAGAGCTTCACCAACCTTCCTCTGCTCCAGCACATTCGTTACGAAGTTCCTCTGACTCGGTCTTACTAAAGCTTTATTGGCAAGTAAATTGTAAAATTATTCTGTATTACATAATTTACACTAAGGTTGTTTCTCTCGCAAATATCGAAATTCAAAATAACAAAGGCTGTATACGAATAAACAAGGTTTTCAAAAACGCGCTGAATCTGCCGCGTGGATTTACGTTAACGCCAAATACAAGATGGACATTGGAAGCAGCCGATAAAGGAGCATAGAAGGACTGAACTGAAAACCCTCTGACATTGCTAAGAACAAACATTTCGAAGAATCTGACCCAGTTTAAACAACGTTTTATTTAGAATCACGTCTATTATTTCTTTAAAAAAAAACACAGTCTTGAATAGGGGCACTGGCATGTTGATGGTGGTTCTTCCTGTAAATACAAAATGTCTGAAGGGACAATGTTTTATATTAGATTTACAATGCACTTTTGTTTTGAAATGTACACTACATAGTATTATCAGACACATTTCATATTTCATATTTATAAGGCTACGCGTGTTTTTGAAACGGCAAAGAACCGAACAGTTTGATATTTTGCGGTGCTTGGGCAATTGGCTGGTTAACAGCACTACCCGTTCTAGCCAATCAGATTGAAGCACCATTTTAGCTCCTGCTATTAGAAGCACAGTCGACAACTTCCCTACCAGAGAGCCGAGAGGGGGCTGAACGCTCAGGCAGCCATCTTTCCTGCATTGGAACTCAATGGCCAAAAAGGGTTTCCTTTGTTCCTAAAGGGGATCTTATGCTTCATTTCATCACCTCTTGTTGGACTACATAATATATTACAATGTTTCTGTTTGCAGGATCAAAGAAGATGGAAGAAATGGTTGGATGTTATCCCTTTGACATTTTTAAAAGCTTTTTTTTTTTGTCTCTTCCTGGAATCATTTTTTGTCCTAACTAGGTCATGGCACACCCATATAACAACCTTTTTCTTTCTTAAGAAAGTTATAGTAAATAAACAGTTTAGTTGTATTAAATCTGTATTGATATAAAACACAGTGTTTTAAAGGTATTGTACCATACATGGCCAAGTAAGAATACAGCTGAGTAAGTTGTTTTAGTAATTATTACTATTTTTTTTTTTACAAATTTAAAAGGTTACATTAAATGTGTATTGTTGGAGTGCCAGTCTTATATGTGGTAGTGTATGTCAGGAAGCCATATTCTGATATGATTGAATAGCCTACATTACAATTACTGGAATTTTAAATGTTCTTGACAGATGCATGCATTTATTTAAAAATATCCATTTGGGGCTTTGGCGATATTGCTTCTCCTATTTCAGCAGGCAAAGCAGGCCAGGAGGAAACAATTGGCCCTGGCAGAAAATGCTGAATCACTAGAGTGACTGGTGAATGTGGTTGTAGATCAACACTTAACCCCCTATCAATGTTTTTCACATAACTACATTTGTTACCAGTCACATTTCACATTGTCAGGTTATAATAAGGAACAGCTCCATAAGGTATCCTTAAACCTGATGAAATATGTTAAAAGGAAAAAAAGAAATTGGTTACTTTTTGTAATAAATCTATGGCATGTACCCTTTTCTTCCAGAGGCATTTCCTCTAATCACATGTAAGTAAAGCTGTGTGACCTTGAACCAAGGGCATTTTCTCTTTAAAGAAATCCTGCCTCATAATAACCTCTTTCTTTCTGCTAAATTTCTTTTTTCCTTAGGCGTGCACATGACACTCACATAAAACTGTACATTGAAAAAAACTCTTATAAAATATTTACCTTAAAATTTTGGTGAAATACATTTATCAGGCCTACACGCTGAAGGAAAAGGAACGTTTTCATTGCCATCTTCGGATCCTCTAACTGTTTATGAAGGGGTGGGGATGCAACGCCTAAAAAGGAAGAAAACAAGTGCTGTGTAACTATTTCTTGAATTAATTTGTTATTTAAAGTACGTAAGATCTCACTGTCCAACGAATTAGAATGCTGAGTATCTTGAGGCAGTTTCACTGAACAATATGCAAACATCTCCCTCTTCCTGGAAACAGGACCGCAGTAAAATGCGTACGCTCTTCATATAGAAGAAGGAAAACTGGCACATCTGGCACGGGAATCTTTTCAAATCTAAGGTAACAGTTTATGGATTCCCCAACTGACTATTTTACATGTTATACTAAAGCATTATTTATGTGAGGCTCAGTCCATGTGGCTTAATTACTCTAGTTGTTTACTCTGCCCATAAAAATGCATAAAAAGCAGTAAGGAAAATGTTAAAAAATGACCTGGAATGAAGTAAAGCACTGTTTCTCAAACTTACAGGCAATTAAAATAACTGTAATCCTCGTGGGGAATTGGCAGGTTATGTAAGTAAATAACTTTAAAGAACTGAGGGCTAGGTTCATCTTCTAGAATTTTCTCCCTGTCGCCCCATATCCAAAGCGACCTTTGATATGAGCTGTCGTTAAATGGCTTCTCTGCTGCTCTCTTTTCAAAATGGCTTCTTCTCACACACGCCAGAGAGAGAGAGAGAGGGAGAGACGCATACACACACACAAAGGAGATCATTATGTGCTCGAAAATGCTGCTGCGCCATGTCTGGGCGAGGTTTTAGATATTCGAAAACACGAGTTAATTCAACCCCTACCCAGACTGTTTCATTCAGACCAGAAGGAAATCTGTCAATGAAGATCAAAATGGCTTCGTGTGTAATATCAGAAAACGTTACAGAGGAGGAGAAACCATTGCAAGGCTTGCAGAATCCTCTCGCATAGTTGTGTGTGGGTCTGGCAGATCTAAAGTCATTCTGGCGAGTCGTGGTGAGTGAGCAAGGGAGGCTGGCTACGTGCCATGCGTTGGAGACGATTGCACCCACGCAGCCATATAAGGTCGGAAAAACAATTTCGAACACAGTGCAGCATTTTAATGAGCTAACACAAAAGGGATTCGGGCTTCTCTTGTGTTTTCTCATTCCTCTTCAAGATGAGTCGCTGCAGTAGCCTAATTCAGTTCGTTCGCTATGTAAAGAAGATTGTTATCTGACAAGCAAGAAAATCCATTTTGTAGGAAAAGAGGAGGCAGATGGATGGAGGCTTGTGCAATGTGAGGCTTACGTAAAACAGCTCTCAGGTGATCTCCCTTGGTTACTGTTAATAGACAGTTACAGTGTGTTGTGGACAGTATTACGTTTATACCAGCTGCGTATTTGTCTTTTGCGCTCAACAGAATTCATTGATTGAGATGAGGGAGGGCCGGTGCGTTCATTGCTGCCTGCAGTAAATATGTGAAGCATTGGCAACTGTGATCTGCTAAACTGACCTTGGCTCCCCAGCACTCCATTAGAAACAAAGGGTAAGAACTTTCCACGAAGGCCACAATAATCAGAACCATCATTTATTCATTGTACCAGTGTTTAATGCAGACTTGGGCACAGAGCAGTCTTCACTGAATATTGCTAGCCTGCTGCATGGGACAAAAGGTCATGGTCCGAATACTGTTCTCCAAATGTTATCACAAAGAAAAGTGTGATTCGTGTCCTAGAGTGTTGTTATAAATGAACCCAACATTGGGTGCAGCCTACGTGTTCGTGGGTTCAGACCTGGGCCAGTGGCCAGTCTACTACACACAGGTATACCTGTCTTTTCCTGTTTTCCACTCCATGCAAGGCAGGGACTCGTCTCTGTCTCCCCCCAGCATTTGAAGAGGTTGTAAGGCCGCTTATGTGGAGTCGTAGTGTGATCATCTAGGCTATGTATGAATGAGTCTGTAGCCCATTGGCGACACATTTTAAGTTATCCCAGCAAACTCATCCATCAGAAAGGGGTTGGGATCGTGGCCGCCACGCAGTATTTTTCTGTGTCTTTTGTTTTTGCTGTAGATGAGCGGCAAACACGCTGCGCAAGTCGAACAGGAAAAGCCTTGTGTGCTTTGGCATGCTGCTGTCAGGAAAATGGGGAACTGGATCTTTCTGGTCAAGAAACAAGATTGAATTGCTGCAGTGTTAGACATAACCTTTTCAGTCGGTAATCGTGAGTAGCCTAAATAGCCAAATTCCACGTAGCCTACATAATAAACTCAACATATTTTTATGGTCACTTGTCTTCAAATTCCAGTTTGGTTTGTTAATTATTATTCGGTTATTATTTGTATAACGTATTCAAACTAGTAAAGCTTATATAAAGCTTTAAATGGAGAGCGATAACCTAATGGAGCTGGAGTAATGCCAGCAGTATCATTTGATCTCAATGGGATTGTACGAGAAATTTCTGATGATTGTAAATTCGGTTGTGTTATTAAACTTGTCATTTATCTTCATCTCCAGGGACATCATCTTTATTTGGTAACTGAAAACGACAGTTGGTGTGTTATGTTGGTTAGACTATATTGTCAAAACTGTGTGTGGATTTTTAGGACAGACAGATTATTAAATACAATTATATGTAGTTTACAATGTCGAGTGGGCAGTCTATTTTGCACAAGGCTATAGTGACAAATCGAAAGATAGAGGAAGTATTTAGCAGAAATAGTTTTGAAGTTGTTTTTGTTTTGTTTATATTAGGAATAGTTAGTATATTTATTTAGTGAGTGTGTGCCGTCCCTCTCGTCAAACCGAGATTCACTTGGGTGGCTTGCTGCTGGCGATTAAGGCCCTGATACCATCCAGCTACAGCAAGGCAGACAGCGGCCATTTTAGTCTCCTATGTTGGGATTGATAGAGTAGCCAACTGTGGGGAATGGGGATACATCAATTTTTCACATTCAAGACATTTGGCAACGAGTTTAGGTACATAGCAGCTGTGTATTGACTGTCAGCTGGAAATCATTTCGCTTTTGTTGTATCTCTGCGTGATTGGAGTCGAGTAAGATCCTGGACTTCCTCTGCAGGCATTTACATGTAGCCTATTTATTGTCTAAGCTACTTGAGAACATCAGCAGAAGGTAGGCTTTACGGATTAAAATGCAGTCCATTTTAAGGTCATTGTATTCGAAAACAAATTGCAGGATGATCTTTACTGTAGTATGCAAACTCAATAATGTCAGCTCAGCTTTAGTTCCACTTTAAGTGACATGAGCAGCGAGTATTGTGGAGTGAACTGCAGCCAGTTTGTTCTGCGCAACAGCATTCTTTTGATCATTGGCAGGTCATGACGGACTTAGCAACGTATTCTAGGCTATGGTCGAGGTTAATTCTAGTTTACATTATAAGCTTGTCTTAATGGATTTTTTTTAAATCGCAGAGACAAGTCTCAGAATGAAACGATATGGTGCCTATTCTCCAGAAAATACTAGAACTGCTGACTTGAAGTGGTCGAAGGTAAAATGATTAACTTACAGTTTAGACCATTCAATTTGCCATGTTTCACACGCTGGCATAATTTGTTTCTTTTTTTATTGATGCAAGGTCAACATTAGTACGTGTTAATTTGACCATGCGAAGAAGCATGTGAAAAATCCATCATAACTGTTACTTGATCCTCTAGATGGCATTGAAAGCATGCGTGATCATGAAAGAAATGGGTCATGTCTTAAAATGGCATTTCATAGATTGCATGATTCACGTTTGCTTTATTTTCTTTGGCTTGGGCATAGGAACTATGCCTTGGCAGGAAATATACCTTAGAATATTATTTTTATAATTGTTGAAATAATCTGCTGTCTTTCATGAAGATGGGTGTGGTTGGTTAATCCATTCTGTTTTTCTCTGTCATGCTACATATAAATAAATAAAAAACATTAAGAACATACATTTGAATATGTGTATTGACTTTTCTTTCACTGTGTAGTTAAAATTTCTCATCAACTGATAATAAATTTATAGTTAAATTTTGAGGTGTGAGTTTAAGTTAATACTAAATTATTATTCGGTGCTGAGAAATGCTGTTTTTGCTCATACTTAACTGACAAGCTGAGAGTCTTTTTTTTTTTTTTTTTTTTTTTTTTTTTTACTTGTAAAATACAAAAAAGCGAGGGCTGTGGTTGTTGAGTCAGGCTTTTTTTCCTGGGAAAAGTAGGTGGGATTTCAAATGCATGCAGACATACAGGCAGTTCTGCACCTTTTATTTGTGTGTGATGACTTCAGTTGTTCTGAAGAAGTGTTTTTGCCTGTCGGGTCATGTGTGTTTATCTATGTAATCGGGCCTCACTGCCACCAAAATGAGTTCCACAATGGGGGAACAATGTAATTACGTACTAATTCTTTCAATGCCTAGTGTGACGCACAGAGAGAGAGAGAAATTTGCTCTCTAAATTTCAGATGTCAATGAAGAGTATGTGAACACACATGTAGACACACAGTGGGCACATCAGATGTTGTGAACACAAAACACACACACAGAAGTAGATTGTGAATTTGGATGGTGATTCATCATACACGCTCAGACACACAGCTACAGTTTTCTTAAGATGTGGAGATGTGTATGAGGGAATGATTGAATGAGGAAGCTTTTTTACATTAGCCCAGCCTTCAAATTTGAGTCAACTTTATTGTAATTATCCCGATAAAAACACAATAAAATATAGTGAAATACTATAAGAATCTTACCAGACGAACAAAATAATGTATGAATGTTGTTTGGAAGCCTACTGCTCTGTCGGCTCTTCCTGTCCACTGATGCTCATGAGATGACAGCAGAGAAGAGATACACACACACACACACACAGTGAGAGATGGAGGGAGGAGGAGAAAGAGAAGGGGGGGAGTGGAGGAGGCGGTGGCAGTGGATTCATACGTCAGCCGGCACTGTGCTCTCACTGTGGAGTGAGGTGAGGCGCGTGGTGAGAGAGAGAGAGAGACATAGAGGTGGGGTGGAATGAATGTGGGGCCGGCCGGGGACTCACCTACAGTAGACAGGCAGACAGACGAGCCAAGCCTCCTCCCTCTCCACTCACACACACGCTGGCTGATAGACAGGCTAACAGGCTCCATCAGAGACATGCTGTGTAGTGCTATTGACTGAACATTTATCATACGAGCTGAGCTGGACTGGGCTGGACTAAGCTGAGCAGGTGATTCTCCAGGCTCCGCTTTGGGGCTTCACCTGTGGTGTGGACCATGACACAAAACGGGTCGGCGGCCAACGTGGCCAATGGCAAATCCAGCCCTGTCAAGAGAGATGAGCTGAAGATTGTGATCGTGGGTGATGGAGGATGTGGAAAGACCTCACTGCTCATGGTCTACGCCAAAGGAGACTTCCCAGAGGTAATGAGGGCTCAAAGACACACACATCACACACACACAGCAGCCAGTACTCTCTCACTGTGGTTACCATGTGGGAAGCAATCATTACTTGATTTTTGGGGAAGGTTAAGAGCTTCTTCAAAAAACTAATGTATCTGTATGAAACACACCACAGAACAGATGACACCCTCAAAGTGACACACATTATTCATTCTGGGTCTGGTTTTTAATCATTATATTGCAAACTCGACAGAAACCAAGGAGGGAACTATTGCTTCAGTGTGTTGTGCAAATATATTGAAATGAGGACCTTTGACACTTCCTATAAACTTGTTAACTGAAATGACTGAGCCTAATGCAACTTAATCAACACCTACTGTGAAACTGCTTTCTGCCTTGCCCTGGCCAGCCTCATGATAGGGTGTTAACAGGATATCTACTTGTCAGTGGAGTCACATTCTACTTCATGTCCTCCTTTTTCAGCCTATGTAGATGCTCTTCCTGTAAAGTTAAACTGCCTTTTGTTCCCATACATAATAATGTCTCCATTAACTCTATGTGGAACATAACAGGCGTTGTGTCATTTCAGTCGTAAAGAGGTTGTTTCAAACAAAGACATAATTGTGTGAAGATACCAAAACCAGCCAAAAATGTGTTTGTCACAGCTTTTCACAAATTGCATTCACTTGTTAACTCATAATTGGGTTTTACAAATCTCATTGAGCAGAAACAACTAATATAGTTTTTTTTCTACCAGAAATATGCCCCATCGGTGTTTGAGAAGTATGTTACCACAGTGTCCCATGGAGGGAAGGAGATTCAGCTCAACCTGTACGACACGGCAGGTAGGTGTGCTCGTGGTTGGATGACCCGACCCGTCTTGGGCCACACCTGAGATCACGCCTTTGTGTGGTCCATGTCTCAGTGAATAAGGCATTTGGCAGGCTTCCAGAGCAAGGGCGTTTTTGCTAGCTAATTGCAGTATATGACTTTGGAGTTTCAGTGGGCACAGCACCACTGGCCAAGAAACAGGGAGAGGAAGAGAGAGGGAGCGTTTCACTGGTGGGGTGTGGTGGTGATGATTCAGCCAGGCTTGATGTGGGGTATATAGCACAATGCCGGGGCCTGTGTAGACTTTGATCAGGAGAGGGTGAATAAGCAGAGGTCATGGGGGAATTTAAACCCAGCCTTTCCTTCATTAAATCAAATGCAGAACAACAAAGTGCTCTGTTAGAAGTCAGTAATGCCAATCAATGAATCAATGAGGTGTTGTTTCAACCAAACAGAGGCCTCTCAGAACTTTAAACCTTCAGTTGATTGAAGTTATTGACAAATGATACTTTGTCAGGACAACATCTCTTGGTTCATCTTTCGGTTTACACACCTGTGAAAAGATCACAGAGTACAGGCCTGTGTAAATGTGAGTTCTAAGACAAATAACTAAAGTCAGCTCAAATCAGTTCTTAGAATGGTTTGTACCTTGTTTAGACTAACAGGATGTTTAATGCGTGTTTTGAGAAAACTGCTCTAGCAGGATGTGGTAGTGGTTACCAACGTAACCCACACTTGATGGATTTTTTACAACTTTATACACCCTGAAAGTGCACATTGATATGTATTCTGAGAAGGCCAGGTTAGTATTCGCTAAGTAAAAGTATAAACAACCCAGATGTTTTCAAAAACAGATGAGCTGGCGGCCTTCTGGCATCAGTGGAAATTGGTCAAAGCGTGGGGAGCTGACAAGAGCTCTGTATTTAGTGTGGGTGCTGCTGAACAGAATAATCATGCTGTCCTTTAGCAGAGGTCAGGAGAGAAAGCTGCATAATTCATCCTTTGTTGTGGGCCGCTGTTTATTAATTGGCATAGCAACCATGTTTTTTTTCCCCACCACTGCCTTGAACCCATCCTGGTCGAATGAAACTCTTTCATGTTGTTTAGTCACTCACAGAGTAATACTAGGATGCTGGATACATGTGAAAAGAGAAAAGGTGCATGCCTGTCCATTTTCCTATCTTAGAAAATGAGGAAGTTTCACATTCGAACATTTAGGTGGGACCTCTATCAGGAGGAAGTCAATATTTATACACTGCCCTTCCGCATTTTTGATGTGAAACAAAATGCATTAACATGTTTCTTTTCAGTCACCTTTAATCAGCATTGACCCAGATATCACAGACTTTGGAGCCTGCTACAATAGGCCTGTCTGAGATGAGTAAATACTGTAATTGATAGTAATGCAGGATAATCAGCTCACATAGGGGTGGCCCATAGAAGAAGTAGGCTTATGGCATGTGTTGGGCAGTATTGTGGAGAGGAGTGATCCGCACATCTAAAAAGGTGTTTACAGGTGTTAGACATACATGTCAAATAGGGAGAGGGAGAAGGTCTGCATTCTCTACAGCCTCACAAATTCTGTTTTACTATAAACAGGCAAGGTTTCAACACACAGGATCTTTGTCAGGCCTTCTCACATGTGTTGTGTGGCATGACTTGGCTATCTGACTCAACTCCACACTGTCCCCATGTCCTCACACTCTGTAGCTTATCTGTCTGTGACTGCATTCAGAGGCCTCTCTGCTGCACAGGAAGAGGAAGTACTCAACAGGATGTGGTTGGGAGTGCTGTCTCTTGCATGTGTGTTCTGAAACCCTCTCTGCTGCTTGATTATCAAGAGTGCAGATGGAGCTTAGCGTGGTCACATGAACAGGAGAGATTGCTTCAGCTAGCCTTTCCCTACACACAGACACACACACACACACACACACATACACACACACGCACACACACTGAGCCATATCTAAAAGCACCAAGCCCTCTGTGTGACATCAGATCATTGCTTTGCAGGCCGTTTAACACTATTATGTTTATTCCCTAATAACAAAACGTGTCATGCTAAACTATCAGGTCAGTACAGCCCTGAAGCTGGCTACCTGTGCAAGCCAAAGAAGCATTCATGCACAGCACAAACATCACAACAAATGAACCAGCAAAGCGTGTACGAAACTCACAAACATGCACGCTATGCTTCTCAATAAAACTTTGCATGGTCTCAGATGAACTATTTGAAGCTGAGGGTGGGGCGGAGAGTAACAGGTGACATTTTAAGCTGTCTCACAGAGTTAGGATCTGTGTTTATACTTGTCTCCCTAGATACTCCCATGATGTTTTAGATTGTGTCACTGCATTCATATATATGTTATATGTTGTGAAACAGACTGTGGTGACAAGACCTTGACATAATTTCCACTCTGACTTTGTATGAATGTGTCGTTACTGGACATCCTATTAACTTATTAACATGCGATTCTCTTGCAGGTCAAGAAGACTATGATCGCTTGAGGCCTCTGTCTTATCAGGATGCAGATATGGTACTGGTGTGTTACGACGTGATGAACCCCACCAGCTTTGACAACGTCACAATCAAGGTACTCTCAAGAAATAGGGCAGCTGATACATGATACATGCAAAGTCAGTCATCCTTTACTCAATGAAGTGATAGAGATAGAAAGAAAGAGAGAGAAGATTGTAACAGTCTGTGTTTGAGAAAGAGAGAAAATAAAAAAAGGCAAGAGGAGACCTTGCACAATCTGTTATGAGATAATGTGCTGGTCTTGACTCCAAAAAGCTTTGGACTGAGACATTTTTCAGTGATTAGGGTGACTCAATCATATAAGACCTCGCATGATTAAAGGATCCTATTACGAATGACAGTAAAACCAATTAGAGATTATCTTTCACGGTGTGTGTGTTTGGGTTCTGAGACCAGGCAAAGGCAACAGGGCAGCAGTGTGTCCCACCATGAGCAGCACGTGGGAGTCACCCTTCCAATAAGCAGTCATGGGTCACAGAGCAGGAATGCACACCAGCAACCTCAGGGAAAAGTGGACACACTCATCATGGCCAGAACACAGCTGACATGGAAACAGATATAGACTTACACAAGCACACACAATACACACTCATGCAGCAAACACACAGATAAACACACACAAGAACAAGCACAAACATTTCTCTAGTTGTCTATATTTCTCTATTTCTGTCTTTCTCTCTCACACACCCTCGCGAGTACACAGTTTCAAAAACAATGAGCACACTCACTCCTGAAACACACTCTACACACACACACTCAGGGTCATAAAATGAGAAAACATTCAGGGCGTACATAGCAACACCCACACACACACACACACATACATAAAAAAAATGTGCACACACACATGCATGAAGAAAATGAGGTGTAGGAGATGTATATGGCCTTTGGATTGGTGCCAAGTCAAGACGGGTTTCCAGTTAAAAGTGAAATGGCAGTGCTCTGGCAGAAGGGATGTCTGCTTTACTCTGATATACCAGCATCTCTTCCTCAAGAGGATGAAAACTTGTGATGTCCTCAACACCCCTCCCTCCACACACACATTTACTCATTCAGCATTACAGAGACATTGCTGCTGTTAATTAAATTTTTCAATTAATTTTAATCAGGCTACTACTATTTCAGTAAATTAGGCAATTGCATGAACACTAATATACAATTATTTTCATATAATGTACATGGATATTGTTGTAAAATCTATTGATGAGTGCTTTCAAGCATTGATCAATCATTTGTTTTATACAATAGATGATCATAGTCTACTAAATTATACAGATAGTATGGAGAGTACAGACAGTTTGTGGTTTCCTCTCTCTTAGTGGTTCCCCGAGGTCCATCACTTCTGCCGGGACGTTCCTCTCATTCTGATTGGATGCAAGACAGATCTCAGGAAAGACAAGGAGCACGCCAGGAAGCTGAAAGCCTCCGGACAAGAACCAATCACCTATATGCAGGTAACAGCTTACATCAGATACCACAGCTAATGTAGAATTCACCTGTATTCAGACAGTATTCAACAGTTTATGTCCCGGAGCAATTCCATCACATGTGGATTTTTTTGTCACATGCATAACGGCAAAAAGATTATTGGAATTTGAAATAAAATTTGAGAATGTGCGGTAGAGGTCATATGAAAAATATATACCATAATATCCCGATTATTAACCAAGGTTAATACATTGATTTTGTATGATGTCTTCATCTATGAGGTTTATACATGGGTGAGGGCTATATGGATTGCATTTCTTTTCATCATTCTACTTGATCTGATCTGATTGTGATTCAAGGTGATGTTTAGTAAACTGAGGTTAATACAAGGGTGAGGTCAATGCATGTTTTTTGTTTTTTTTAGTTTGCATAAAACATTGACCTGAGATTTATACATGGTGCGGCTTATTTTCAGGAAATTACTGTACAAAATATTTAAATAAAATACTATGCTTGCTCATTTTCTGTCACATCCATAATATGGAATTTCCCCCATTTAACAGCTATACGAGAATTCACAGTTTACAGCTGTGTTCTAATCCTGATCTAGTCTGACATAGGATACATTATATACAATATGTATACTATAGGATAAAGAATGATGAGAACTGATTTATGTTTTACTGGAATGCCTCATGTGAGATATTTCCCACAGAAAACGTAGAGGGGACGTGGGCCTGGCTTGTGTTTCTGTATGTCCTTTCCCGAAGGCCTCTCTCATGGCTAGTCAGTTAGTTAGCAGACCTTGACTGCGTGGCCTATGCTGATAATCTTACTACAGCAAGGCAATTTTTTAGTTTTTTTTATTTTTTATTATAGCTTTGATATGCTTCAGTTATATGGTTTTAAGTTGGTGCAGGGTTTTCTGTTACGGCTTTGATATGGTTCAGCTGTCTGTGCATTGTTTTGAGTTGATGCATGATCGGTGTGTGTGTTTGGGTTTGTGAGTGTGTGTGTGTTTGTGTATGGTTAAGACCTGACTGATGTGTGAAATGACCAGTGGTTGATGCCAGTGTGGAAAGACTGATGCTTGAGCAGTCTGTGTGGAGACGATCAGTGTGTGTCAACAGTCATGTGTGTGTGTAGTGATAAGCCCATATCTGGTGTGTGTGTGTGTGTGGTTAGTTTGAGTTTCCAGTGTACACTGTGTACACACTAATCACATGCAACGGGAACAGACAAGACTGGTGTGTGAAATTAAGAGTGCGTGTTTCCAAAAACAGTAGCATAACCATGTATGAAGACCACTGTATTTATTGGGTAGTGACCACTTAATGCCTTCAAACATGGTTATGCTCCTGTCTTTGGAAACACACACTGGTCTTGTCTGCCCCTGTTGCATGTGATTCGTCTGAGTTTTTCAGTTCAACTTTTTGTATGTGCACTAATAGTACTGTGTGTGTCTACTGTAACCAGTGGATGGCATGTGTGTATTGTGTAGTGACTACTTGATGACTTCTTTATGTGTTTTGAGCAGTGTATATCTACTGTGTGTGTGTGTGTGTGTGTGTGTAGAGAGTGGCCAGGTGACCAGCTGGTGACTTCAGTATGTGCACTGTTGTAGATGAAGTCTGTGTGTGTGTGTATGTGTGTGTGTGTGTGTGTGTGTGTGTGTGTGGTGCCTTAAGTGACCAGTGGATGATGTGTGTGTTTGTTTACTGTTGTGTGCAGGGTGAAGCGACTCGGCAGCAGATTCAGGCTGACCTCTATCTGGAGTGTTCTGCCAAGTACCGGGAGAACGTGGAGGACATTTTCCGAGAGGCTACCAAGAGAGCGCTGGCTATCCGCCGCAAGAACAGGCAGAAGAAGAAGAAGAAGAGCTGTTCCATCCTGTGACAACAGAATCATGTGGAACCATAAAAACCCAAAGAACATGTTCTCATGTTAGGAACCGAGTGTTTAAGTCTGAAGCAGGTGCTGGCGAACCTTGCTTTGCACATGTGCCTGTTAATGAGCCACATGACGTAGGTACTTTCGTAGTGTATTTTAAAAAATATATATTTTTATATGTTTCTCAGGATTTCTATTAGAGAAATTGTTTTGCATTACAGTGATGCCTGTAGTGCTTTGGCACCCTGAGGTGCTATGGTAGTTTGGCAGTGATGCTCAGGCTTTTTGTGGCTGTGCTGATGAGTAACCATACAGAGGACAGGCGCCTCTCAGCGTGCTGGCCTAAGGGACTGTTGAGTTGCACAGCCATTCAGTCTCACAGAGGGATTTCATGCAGACGAGGAAGAGGAGACCATGGATGAACCCTCTTCTAGCACACAGGGAATTCTGGGACATCTGTATGACTCTGCAGCCATAAGGGAATTCTGGGATATCTGCTGGGTCATATGTTTACGCTGCTAGTACTAAAGTGGTGTGGCTAAACCACTGAACAAAGGACTCATACATTTGGCTAGACATCTCTATGGGTTCAAACCTGTGTCGAACTGGTAGCAATAATGATAATGGCAGGTATGTTAATTGAAGCAACGGTGCCTTGGATAATCATTTCTTAACTCATACTTTTTTTGTAAGGATTTTCCTTTGCACAACCCTCAGGTCTACTATTACTATTACTATTTTTTGTTTGTTTTGATAATAAAATGAATTTTGTACACACAATGACTCCGCTTCACAGGTTATGTAGGGCACCAGACTGGTTTGCAGACTTAACACAGGCGACATAGCCTACTTTCTGGTTGAGTTTCCGCATGTCAACATACTGGAGTTGGTGGAGTTGACAGGCTGTTTTGGTATGTGCCACTTTGGAATACGCACATGAGAACATTTGCATACTCAAACCCAGCCCAAAACAATACTCAGCATGAACAACATATCTTTAATGGCAAGTTTTGAAAAAGTTGGAAAGCATTTTGTTTGTCAGGGTTTATAGTTGATTACTATCCTTTTGCAGGAACAAGCTGTGGATATGTGGTAAATGCAGTAATACTGCCTCCTACTGGACAAGAAACCACAATTACAGAGCACACAAGGCTATACTGTAATACATGTTCTAGGCTATGGGGATATTCTGAAAAGGATGATGGCCAAGAGATAAGGTCAAACATTACTTGTCGTTGGCCTCAGAGGCAAAATAATAACACATCAAATTCAGAGCCATAAGGCGTTCTTCACATACAGCTATCCTTAATAGGTTTACAAATGGCCTAAACACTCAATACACAAAAATACAATGCTTTTGGTCTTTGAGTTTCTTTGAGTTTTTTTCTTCTGGTCTTTTTGGTAAAAAGCATGATAACCTTCTAATAAGACTATTTATTCATTTATTTATTTTGTTTTTTGTTTGTTTTTGATAAATTCACAATGTAAACACAAAGTTTCTGAGGCCTGGTTTATGACCTAACAACATGCTGAAACAATTAGCTGAACATTCAGATTAAGTACACAAAATCAAAATTCATCAGTGTAAAAATCCTGGTGATTCCAAAACGTTGGGATGGGTAATAGGCCTAAACCCTTTATCACAGGGTTGTTAATTTAATTGTATTTTTGATGATATTGAGCTAAAGTGAAATCTAATGTTGGTGCTGGCATCAGCACAACCTTTTTGCGATACTTCACTATCTAAACCTGTAACACTTGCATGTAGCTGGTGAACAGAGAAATTCAACTAAGCTTAGCCCTACAGAATGTTACACCTTGCAATAAACCTTACTGTGCAAACAGGCCTAGCGATACACTGAACAACAGACAACTGTTGTATCATATTGTCGAGTTCTTTCCCCAATAGACAGCACCCTGTGAACTTCAACAACAGAGCTATGGATTGATTCACACGGATTCTCCTTTAACATATCATTGAAGTCACAATATCACAATGTGACACATTCTTGATAGTGAATATGTATATGGAATTTCTACACCAACATGATGTAACCCATCCATACCAACATGTTCTTTCAGCAGTATAACATAAAGAGAGATAGGAGTGATGGACTACAAAGAGAGAGAGGGGAATTGCATCATGCTATCAGACTGCAAGCCACTGCAGATCCTGAATAGCAGAGACACTGCTTCTTTACCCAGTGTTCAGCATGGCTGCGTTGTTTAAGAGGAGTACATCCCAAACATCAAAGAGGATTAGCCTACCCTCCACTGGCTCATTCTTACATGCCTGAACCTCTGGGTGAGTTTGAGATGCACAAAAGCGCTTCATGTGTGCACACCTAAAAGAGAACATTGTAAAACTGAAGAGACATTCTGTTCAGCAGACTTGATACATGTGCCTTTGGTGAATAATAGCTTTAATAAATTGCATTGGAAAACATGCAGGTGCCTTCTCTTTTTGGGAGGAAGCATGAGGCTTGAAATAAATGCACAGTAGCACTGGTGATCTGTATGAATGTCTGTCTTAATTAGTACTGCAGGAACTCCCTCTAGTGGCCTAATGTGTTATGTGGTGACACTTCCAAGTGTAGGTTACCATCATGGGAGGCTAAAAGAACACTCATTTCACAAGATTCTGATCCAAATTGCTTTATTCTGATGTCCAGCAATGTACAGTGAACATGTGAATGCAAGGAGACCTGAAAAATAAACAAACAAATATAACACCTTCCACCCTGCATTTTGTTCCAGTCTCTAGGCTTAGGTTGTAGGCACAGATTGCAGTCATTACTGGGAAAAGCAGGCCTGAAGATGGCTCTGACCATACGCATGCACTCACGTACACACACATACACACACACAGGTATCGCATGTTGTGGGGATAATGACAGCAGGGGTGTCACGACATACAACTGATTGCTTGTATTTTTTTCATCATGTGTAAGCACCTGACACCCAGCAACTAAAGAAAAAGAGTAAAAGAAAAGGACCTTTTCCAGAGACAGTATCTCAGAAACATGTTCAGTGACCTACTTATTTATTGTCACATAATGAGGGAGCTTGCTTTAATGTCCGAGGAGAGGGGCTTGCTGAGAGGGCTGGTTAAGGCAACAGGCAAGCATGCCACTCCCAAAAATGTCCACCTGGATCCAGAAAGGGCAACCCTGCCACATTTATCATCAACATCAGGTTCTCTAGTACCATCATCCCCTAGCTTACTTGCACAATGGCCAATAGTCGTTTGAAGCGTTTTGCAATGAACAACCCACACAGTCCTAAACCATCACAGTAGCTGTGCTAGCAGCAGAATATGGTTTCACAGTACACAATTGGAGTATAATGAGAAGAGAGGCTGACTCTGGAACAGACCGCGTCAAATAACCTTAATATTTCATCCCAACAATAAATTTGACACAATCGAGTCCCTCAAACATCAAACATTAAACTCAACTAATTTTCAGTCAATTTGACTTAATCGATCTTGCATTCCTGCATTCCTAGTTTAAGGGGTCTGCATTTATGGCACCACCAGAGCATAAACTGTCAAGAGAAACAAGAGAACACAGTTCACTACTTTAGAGGGGTGACAACGGAAGATCTGGAAGAGATGCATAACGCCACATGGGCCCAGTGGTGATGATTCAATGCATAGTTTGGGCCTCCCCGTAGTGCACTGCCTGACAAACATGGCAGCTTCATAGGCCTAGTACTCTTTAGTCTTTTTGTAAGTGCTTGGTCTCAATGTGAACGTCTTCCCCAATGCAATGAGGGCTGAATTACTACTCTGATCACTGATCACTGGCTTCAAATGAGGGTTAAACTACATGTGTTCTATGATCGACAGCGCACCATGAGGGAACTGTTTGTGGGAAGTGTTTGTGGAAGTGTGCGGAAGTGTGTGAGTGAGTGAGTGTGTGTGTGTGTGTGTGTGGTGTTGCATCAAAAAAATCTACACATCCAGCCAAATGAAAAGGAGGCTGCACAGTTGCAGCTGTTCAGCATGTAGTTTTGTGCATGTCCCATGGCACTAAGAGCAGCAGTCACAGCCTACACACAATGAGCCACTGAGCTTTTCCCTTTAGAAGATCTCTACAGTGTCCTATCTTCTACCACTCCAGCTCTCCTCAACCACTAAATTCACCACCACCACCATGTGTTTTGTCTTCTTCCCTTCGGTTGAGGTGAAGTGGGGCTCCCATGAAATGTCCATGCACAATATATATATAAAAAAACAATAATAATAAAAAAAAGAACAGAAACTCCTGAATGCATACCCTCAGTTGTCCTGATTACTTTTCAGAACAGGACGTACACAGTAGTGTCTGCTCATACCAATATTCAGAACCAACCCGTTTAGTGTTTCTGTTGCATGTAAACGAACAGACAAATCAGACAAGAAACAGGATAAACGGAAACAAAAACGACAAAACAAAAACAATCAAATGCAAAGGAACCACACGTGACCACAGCTGCTGTGAGACCTGTAGGTTCACCCTTTCCTAACCCCTACACATAACAGTTCTTCACTGCCAGTCCCTCTTTCCCCAAAAGTCTTGAATGAGTGGTGTGTGTGGCATCATGTAATGCTCGCTCTCTGTTCCACTACTGGCCACTCTGTTTATGTCCCGGTCCTGTCCTCAATTTGTCATCTCAAGTCCTGTCACACACACACGCACGCACAAACACACACACACACACTCACACACACAAAGATGTGCCTCCAGCTCAGTCTGTCTTTTTTAGCTTCTCTTTGTTCTTTTGGATCTTCTGGTGGACCACTTTGACAGTTGTGAGAAAGTTCCCCAGGAACAGAACCAGGAAGGTCAGCCCCAGCATGAACACCTGTAAATGGGCAGACGCAGATGCAGATGCAGAGACACACACACACACACACACACACACACACACACACACACACACACACTTCAGTGCCACATGCAGAAGTCCTTCCTGCTGTCGCTCTGAATGCAAGTGGGTCTCTAAGGAGAGGCCATGCTTTAATGATCATACCTCGTGGACAATGATGAAAATGCTAAGGCAAATGTTATTCTGTCTGCTTGGTGGGAGGCAAAGGGGATCAGACACCGACCCTTACCTGCCATTCCCTGCAGTCCTCATGGTTTGCCAGCTTAAATAGGGTAATTGCATTATACAACTGCCAGAACTAATGAGAGAGAAAGAAAGAAAGAGAGAAAGAGAGGGAGAGAAAATCCATGTCACCTCACAGCCTTTTCTGTCCCAGTCATGAAGACTAACCCCTCCTCTAAGATCAGGATAAAGTAAATATGATTGTTATTAATAGGTACTTTACAGTGTGATTCTTATTGTCTAATTAAATCACAGTTGTGATATATTGCTCACACACACTACTCTCCCACATGAACCTCCCCGTCATGGGGGTCATCTCAACCTCTTCTGGACTGAAGGTCATGGATGGAATGTTGTGAGGCAACAGAGACTCAGAGTCTGCCGAGTTAGTCAGTCAGAAACTATTCAGGGGTAGTAAAGAATGTTTGGCTAGTTCTTTGTGATCACGGGCCCTCATCAGCCATGATGTCTTCACCCAAAGTAATACAACAGTAATATTCAAATTCGTTGGAAAAAAAACAGGACATGGCACATGCGTCAATCCACAGTCTTATGCAAATAAAACAATGAACATTCTCCTAAACAAGCGGGGAGTGGTAAACAGCTGTGAAAGCTACTATACCCCATGCCAGTTGGGTGTTAATGTGTGCTAGACTCTTTCTTAGGCTGCTGAAAGCCAAGCACGAGTGTTAAGACTCGTCCTACTGAAAGGCCAGAGCAACAGAGAGAACTCATGTAACTGCAGGGCATTCAATTAGCACTAGACACCAGTCACCAGCCAAATGGGACTGCTGTGACACATAATAATAATTTTTCAAAGAGTGGTTGCTTAATGCGATCTAAATTCATCTGTTAGTAACTGAAAGACATCCACATTTTAAATAAGTCAGTGAATTTGAACCCTTGGCTGTAAGGGGTCAGGATGTAAGCCTGGAGGCTAGAGGGCGGCTTCACAGACTCACATGGCCAAAGAAGAGGAAGGGGAGCAGGAAGGTGAGACCTCTCCACATCCACGACTGGAAGCCCTCTGGAAAATGAGCACACACAAACACGCATGTTGAACAAGCAAGAAGCAACATTATCACCTATAGACCATTTCAAGAGAATTTAACTACTGTAATTTCCTGATTATTAACCAAAGTTAATACATTGATTTTGAAAAAAATTATTATCTATGAGGTTAATATATGGGTGAGGGCTACACATGGGAATGTATTTCTTGTCATCATTCTACTTTGTCATGAAATCAAGATATGCTACTAATGTGTAGTAAATGAGGTTAATATGTGGGTGAGGTTAATACATGGGTGAGGTTAAAACAGTTTTGTTTTTTTTAACTTGCATAAAACACTGACCTGAGGTTTATACCGATGCTTATATTCAGGAAATTACTGTATTAGTGTCATAGCTGTTCCAACAGGGTTTCTGTTTTAGCATTCCAAACGGACCCCTCTCAAGGATTTCTAAGGCTGTTTGATGGGATATAAATATTGTGGAAGTAGTTTGGGAATATATAGGCATTAGATATTTAGGCATTGTTTTTGTTTCTACTGCTGAAAGGCCCTATAGCACTGCAGAAAAAGACTACAACTAATTTGGTTGTCATTGGTCCTGGTCCCAGGAAGGAAAACCTGCCACTTATAGATATTAAGTCAGTTATTTGTCCAAGTTGTAACATCCTATGCATTGCACGCATATGCACTCTGCATCGGACACATTAGCTGGAATTGGCCAATCACGGCAGACATGCGTGAGACACGTGTGAACGTCCATCTTTCACGGCATTCCGCACGGCTGTGAGGATTAAGGCAGTAATGATAGAGTTCATCTACACACTGTGTCATGGACAAAGCTTGCTCTCTGCCCCACACGCCTCTGGGTCGCTACCCCCAATACCCCCCCACGCCTCTACCGCAAGGGCGCTCCTCTGGTTCTCCCTGGGGCCCCTAAGCCTATAGCTCTGTCCTGCAGCTGACGAGGGGAGGAGGGGCTGGGGTGCATGTCAGCTGACACAGCATGAGGGACACACAAGAGGCTCCCAAGGAGGCTCCCAGTCCAGAAAGGTGTCCAACACCCCCCCAAAAGGTGAGGAATGTACTGTGAAAATTTACTGTCTTGCAGCTGAGCTGACACAGCATGACGGCACATGCAGAAACAATCTTTGGAAGCACGTCACACATTTTATTTATGACTAGTCCTTCTTTGGAACAATCAGCCAGCAGAACCAGTTATGGGCCATTTTCCAGGGCAATTCCATGGAAAGTTTTTTTTTTTGGTCACACTCATCATACCAACAAAATGGCAGATGCACACATCCACACACTTCCAAAAAAGCACTTCCTACAACTTTGTCATCCATTTCAAATTTGCTATCACATCAGAAACAGAGAAGGCACATAGTCATTAATTTCCATTTCTCCCTCACTTTTTAAAAAGAGTGATGAAAACAGCTTTATTATGAAACACTGACAGCTGAAAACTGAAGCTCTGATCACTGATTGGGAATGGAGTCAGTAAAGGCCATTTATGTTTCTTTATTAATCAGGCCACAGGCCAAGAGACTCCTCTTACCAACTGTCAAGTCCAGCTGATTTCTCTCGCCCAACGCCCTCAGCCTGTACAGACAGCCACTCTGGTAGTAGTACTGAAGAAACTGTAAAAAACCTGTAACACAAGCAACCATCTATTAACTACTAATTAACTATTGAACATGACTAATGAACAAATGGCATTCACCCCCCATCAATGTGTTGAAGCTTTCAAACAAGCAGACTACATTTGGTGGTCAGATTAACTATAGTCAATGGTTTAGTTAATAATGATAAGGATAAATCACTCACTCTGGTAAATGTTTTGGATTTTGTTTTGGATTTTTTGTGGAAGAAACACACACAGAAATTAAACTGGACAGCCTGGACTTACTCTGGTAGATGGAGAAAGCCAGGAACTGACTTCTAAACATTTGATACATTGGTCCCTCTGGCCTGGAACACAAAAACACTAAATCAATTAATTAGTTCCTTACTCCACTTTTTAAAAGATGATTTTCGGTCCCAAGTCCCAACGCTGCAAGAGCAACCCAGTCGTGTGTAAAATGAAGACACATAACAGATTAACCAGGGCCATGGGTGACTGCTGATGACAACTCAAAGGACATTGGACAGGTTTGGTAGCAGTGAACACAAGGTAGACAATGCAACTCATAAACAGCTTTTTTTATGGACAGATAAGAAACATTCAACATGTGAGCACATGGAAATACTGCTTGTGTACACTGTGAAGTGTTGACTGAGGCAGTGGATAAATCACTACTCTATGGACAGACGCAGAAACGCTACACACTAAAGCACAGGGAACTACTAAAGATCTATGAATATTAACCTCAACCCACTCTGGAAATACTGCCTTGTGTAAATAACTACTCTATGGGCTACCTGACAGGAAAGGTGTAGACGAGGGAGTCCACGAGGGAAGCTTTAGCTTGTATCTGAGCCTGAGGGGACTAAACCTACAGCTTGACCACAATGCCAGAGTCAGGCTCACTGCAATAGCAGTCAGCAGTCATCGCAGTGACCACAGTTGTAACCTATGGACCACCTCACCATAGTCACAACTGGTGTGGACACAAGTAGGCAATGCATCTATTCACCATGTGAACATAACTAAAATAACAATGGACAGGCATAATGAAAGTTGAGAACATTCAGTCCACTTGCTCACTTGACCACATCAAGAGCAAATTCTTGCGTGGGTGATGGTGGCATAGTGGTTAAGGAACCTGCCCAGCATGCTAGTAGCCTGGAATATTGTTGGTTCAAATCCCAGCTGCCCTAAGGGAGACTGGCCCTGATGTAATTGATAGTTGACAAATGTAAGTCGCTATTTTTAAAAGTATGAATGTAAATGACTTAAAGCAGTGATGTATGGACAATTAAGGCACACATACAATATGCTAAATGTTGGTCCCACTCCGTATGACAATGGGTGGGGGGTGACAAAAGGTGTAACCACAGTGTAGCCACTACAGAGCTACTAATTGACTCTACGGACTAACTGGTTAACTGACTGTATGCGTATTCAGCACAGGCAGGGAGACACAGCCATAACTGCTCTGTGAAAGGACTGATTGAGGACACTGCAGTGATAAGGTGGAAAGCTTAAGACGTGGCTCCTTACCAGGTCAACATGACCCCAGATAGGAAGGTAGAGACGTAATGATGCAAAACCCACCATCCTTTAATTCTGAAAAGCATGTAAAAACACAAGCACATAAAAGCCTTCACAACACAGAAAAGGTATAGCACAGGTATAGGCATAGCTTTTAAACATCTTCTCCAACACATTTAGGTTCCATCAGGTTGTTTCTAACAACAAATAGGCTAGAAAAATAAGGTAGAATGGATTACACTAAACTGATAAGACATGGTAATTCCCTGCAATTATGAAGGAATTCTGTCACAAAGGACCAAATTCATCACATTACAAATCTCATAACACATGTCTGAAGACCCCTGAGAAAAAAAGCAACTGTTGGTAATGGGTTGAGTGAGGGTCAATGACAGTCATAACCTTTGTGGACCTGTGTGAAATTCCAGCCCTGGCTGTTACTCAACAGCATGCATAAATAGAAGGCGCTTTGTGTGCAGAACAAATGACCAAAGCAATAACTGGATTCGTACAAATGTTGGTTTGGTATTAGGTGAACTAGTAAAAATCCAATTCTGTTGATTCCACTGATATGTTCTAAATGTAGTTTCTAGACAGTGTGGTTGCCGATGTCCTTTGCAGTCTTGGTACTTCAGCTGAGACAACGACTAAATGCCTAAGAAGAAAGGCTGGACTCACCGTGAACCATTACTGATCAATATACTCTCCCTTATCGTCAGTGTGCAATAGTACCAAACAAGTAAAAAATTGAAGATTTCATCTGTAACACTGGAGGAAAAGAGAAGTCATGTTTTATGAGAGTATAATTGCAATCTGCATCATCAACTTGATGATGTAAACAAATTCCTATTAAAACCCATTCACAAAAAAAAAGATAATTGCAATTACTACACTTTCAAATATTGCTCTAACTGATAAAACCCACCATTAAGACATGAGGAACAGTACAATTTAGCATCACTTCATCAGAGCAATAGATACACTGACAGCAACTATCCCATCCAAGACATTAAAGGGAAGTATAACAGTAAAAGACAAACTGCTCACCGATAGTTGAAAAAGAATAGGCAGGCCATGGCACCAAACATCAGAATAATGGTCATGTAAAGTTTAAACTTCTCATATTCATCTTTATAGGCAAATCTGATCAAGGGAAAAAGGTAACGGGGGAAAAAAAGAATTAATACTAAAAGCATGAACACGGATATGAAATACAGAAAATTTGAAAGTGTTTGGAAATGATTTATAATGTAAACCTTACTTAGCCTGATTGCTGAGAAGCGTTACATTCACATTTCCCAACACCAAATTTAAGTACAATCTGGGGGGATTAGAGAAACACATGCATGGTATATCAGCTACATGTCAACAACATGTGGGAGCATGTTACATTCATAATGGCAACATAAACACACACACGCATACACGTATGTACGCATGCACGCACGGCACACAGAGCAGATTGATTTGACTAAGGTTTTTGTTCAGATGGACATACTTACCCATTCTTTTTTGGCAAATATGCTTCCATGTCAAAGAAGACATGCTGTTTCTCTTTGATTTGGGCTTCTATGTCCTTTAGCTCCTCAGATTGTTTCTCATCGGATGTCAAAGCGCATCTGCCAATCACAAAAACAAACAGTATGAGGACACAGTGCCCACCAGTTCTTTCCAAGTTAAAGGAAAAAGTCAGTTGTAAATTAACCCCACATCCCTGTTGCTCAAACTCACCGAGTGCTGAAGAGGAATGAGAAATCTTCATACAACATGGACCAAATAGCAAAACAGCAGTTAACACCAACTAAAGGCAATTTCAGCTTTCTGTGTTGGCTACCGGTTTGCAAATTCGGTCCATGTACCAAATTTTGTTGTTCTTTTTCCTTCCAACGGTAATCAAGCGACAACCAGCAGGGAAATTGATTGATTTACACCCAACTTTTCCTTTAATGTGTGACTAAATATATGTGATAAATGTGGTGTGACTAAACAGCATGGCTATTTACAGGCATACTACAGCCTTTCAGTATACTCCCCAAAGTGCTGGAAAGATTCCTATTAATAAGGCTGGAGATTGTTTGCTTTTAACACATACAATTGGTTTAGTTTTGAAAGGACACAAAGCACTGATGTGCATTTTTGCTTTAAAGGAAGTGGTTGCAATAGTGAGCCTTCAAGACAAAGAACCAACACCACTAGTCTGTGTGGCTGTATCAAGAAGTATGTCAGTCATGAAACTTTTCAGTCAAGTGCAGACCAAACTCACAGAGTTCAGAATCACAGCCATGGCTCAAGCATTATTCTTGTTGCACCACTGTTGATGTACATTTGCACTGAGAAGAGTAATACTCTGCACATGTACAATACTTGGAGTGATGGTTTGGAGTAATTCCAATTATAGCCCTTTAGGGAGCTAGGACTGGAGTGCTGTCGGTAGGAAGGAGAACAAGAGTTTTGTTTTACAACATAGACCAAAAAGTGAACATGCAGCTTACACTAACTGAATGGCATCATAAGCTCACTTTCACCATTTAGTTACTGTTTACACCTGATTTGCAATTTGGTCTATGTTGTTCCACATTCTTTCGTTCTTCTTCCTACCAAAAGCACTTGGCAAGCCCATACAACACGGCTATGATTGGAATTTCTCCAAGCTACCAATTCAAGACCCATCCTTTCAATTAGGGCCCCATAATACAAATGCCCATACTACGGACATAGCATAAAAACATATGGCCCCCTATTTTATGCTTGCATATGTTGCATTCATTTATTACTAAAATGTATTACATGTATCGAGTCGCCTTACTACAGTAAATAATTAGTGTTGTATGTAAGTGTCAATGTTGTGTGTTATGATAATGTTGAAGATGTGCTGACATACTTGTGCAGACTGAGTTTAAGGTCCTTAAGGCCTTTTCTTTGTTTGCTGATGGCACTGCTGCATATTGCCTGAAGGCTCGTCAACTCCTCCAACTTCTGCCTATACACCTTATGTGTCTCCTGTGAAAAGAGAGAGAGAGAGAGAAGGTTGATCTGTGTTTATTCTACAGACGTTCAGGTCTTGGTGTTTATATCCTGCAAGATTACACGCCAATTTGACACCAAAGCAAAAACACCCTACGTCCTGGCCGACTTTATCATAAAACAGTGTAACCAGATGTTTTTGTGAACAAACACACTTTTTGCGACCTCTTACTCACTCTGACAAGACCAGACCTTCTCACCTGACTACACAAACCAATGAGACAGTGACAGATCTTAACTCTTTCCTGGAAAGATAAATCCAGGCTACCTCTGTCCCATCTCACAAAGCTGTCTCATTTTGGTTCATGTATTTAACGTTATTTAAAGGACAAATAGTATATCCCGTCAGATATCTATCACGGCTAAATACCCAAATGCTTTCAGACAAATACGCTAAGCCAGACACTGCTATCTAGCTTACTGGGCTAGTAGCTTTTTCTAGCTCTTCTGCCAGTTGTCAAAAAGGTGAGTACCAGACTGTCAAAGCAAAATCAGATAAAACTGCCATTTAAACAGGTGGATATTATTGCCATTAATCTGTTTTGTGGAAAATACTGACAAACACCTGTAAATGTTTAGAATGTTTGTTGGGACAAGAAGGCAGAGAGTGGGACACTGGCCAACCATTCGTAGCGTTGTCTACCACCAACAATAGGAATATAATAACCTTGTAGCTAGCCAGCTAGCAAACTGCACCAGCTCTGAAGCTAACCCACGTTACTCTAAGCACCACACAAGATCTGGCCCGTTTGTGCTCTACAAAAAGACAAGCTATCAACATAAACAACCCCTAACCTGTAATTGCTGATATTCCTTCTCGATTTCGTTCCATTCACTTTGACACCTCTCAAGTGCCATCGTCCCCGGTTTCCCTTCGCTCTCCTTGCCTCTCGCACCACCGAGGACCACAGCGGTGACTGGCTGTCTTAACGCTGCCCAGTGGCGCATGCGTGTTGATTGGACACAATTTCTCTCATCCCAATTGTCTGCGAGGACAGTGTTACATAAGTGTTTCACAGAAAGCTGTGTCTAGCAGTATTAGTCCGGTCAGGGTTAGTTTACGTACTCTTTCTATACATCTGTTTGATATCTTGATAATATAATCTGTTTGTTAATTTGACAAAGTGAAACAAGGGCAAAGATTCAGTGATAGGAAAATTAAAAAACTATGACAAGGTAAAATTATGCAGCCACTTCTGCCGTAGTCAAAAATTTTGAAGTAGTCACCCCCTACAGCAGGCCAGCCTCCCTTTCCCCAAAGCCAATTACTCGTTTTTATATATATATGAGAGAGAGAGAGGATGGAGGATTGTCACTGAAATTACCATAATCTCTGGTATCAAACCAGTGCAAAGATTCTGGAAAATGGACGACAGAAACATTGTATCAGAAAAGTGCTTCAAAGAATCTTTGATTATTGAGCGGCAATTCCAGAGCGCCTGGCGTTCGTTCCTGTTGTGATGTGTTGCTAGGTTACCATAGGACGCGCGCTGCACCAGGCCAGGAATATGGCAGCATTTTCGGCATTGACCGTAAATTAGTGCGCAAATTTGTCTCGATTGCCTTGTTCAATCCTACGGTGAACTGAGCTAATACGAGTCGTTCACTGAGGCAACTCTGTTCATCTGTTTTGGTCTATGAAAGGGAATACATGAATTGTTTTCGCTGTGTCGTTATGCGTTAGCCAGCTGGGTTAAAGTTTGTCCAAGACTGACCAAGCGGACCCGAACAGTAGCAATTTACTGTCTTTAATGTATGTTAATTGAAAAGTATGCCTCTCAAGAAGATACCGAAAACATCGGTACCCCTGGTAAAAGTCTGGGAGCAGAAGGCACAGAAATGTGGATTACTGCATAGTGTTTACTTCGTCAACGGGGATAAGTACACTGGAGAGTGGCTTGATAACAAAAAGCATGGTACCGAAATTTTGAACCATCGACTTTTCTAATGCTCTATAACCGCTGTTCTTATCCAAGTAATGGTGTCACTTCATCATTTGTTTCATGCTCATAAGGTAAAGGGACCCAGGTTTGGAAAAAAGCAGGAGTAATATATGATGGGGATTGGAAAGTCGATAAACGGGATGGATATGGCACGTTCAGTCAGCTAGATCCTGCTACTAATGACTATAGAAGAATATACTGTGGAGAATGGAAAAATGGCAAGAAAGATGTAAGTGTGTCACAGATCATTGTTTAGTCAAATAAGCAAAGGAAAAAAAATGCTTTTGGTGAACTTTGACCTTGTGTGTCGCACAGGGCTTTGGGACGCACTTTTATGGTGAGACTTCCTGGTATGAGGGAGAATGGCGTGATGGCAAGAGGAGTGGATGGGGCAGAATGTACTATGGCAATGGAGATGTATATGAAGGTGAATGGCTGCAAGATAAACACCATGGACACGGCATGCTCCGATTTGGTAGGTCTTGACTTAATCTGACATTATTATTGGATTGCATAATTATTTCAGTGGCATCTGTACAGTGTACCATTTATAGTGATTTCCTACGTCATTGATATTCAAGCTAATGAAAACCGGTACGAAGGATGCTGGAGACAAGGAAAAAAACATGGCCCTGGAAAATTCTTTTACCTGCAGAAGGGTCAGATGTATGAGGGCACTTGGGAAGATGGAGTTGCTAAACGTGGGACAGTATCAGATTTTGGAAGAGAGGAGGCATCAAACCCAACAATGTACCCAATACCCAAGGTAAAGATTTATTAGCAGGTCCATAGAGCGTTAGATGATCTGCCTCTTATCAGGCTGATTTAACAGTAAGCCATTAGGCAACCCAGGATGTTTTTTTTTCTCCCCTAAAAAGGTTCAGCTGTTGGATATGAATTCAGTACTCATGGAAACAAGCTGTTTAATAGAGGAAGACTCAAAAGAATCCTGAAAACACCAGCAACTCTTGCCTTTATCTCATCTTGGGACTGCCTCTGGAATATTAGTAGCATCTCACTTACAAACTTGGAGCAAACATCTGTGCCAGTGAGGTTTCTCAAACATCATGTTTGAACAAATGCTGCATAAATCTTTCACCCCACATCAGACATGTATTACTTTATATGTGCTTGGACAATGTGATTTGATTCTAAAAAGCATTATTGAATAACTAGTGTACTGTATTTCCAAACAGCATTCTTGTGAAAGTCTTTTTTTCACAGCTAATGTGAACGAGTTTTCTTTTTTTATTTGAGCTGATGAGAATACACTCGCCATATTGATTTAAGTTTACCAAATTTACTTTAAACAAACTTTAAAAAGCAAAGGATGTGAGCGCTACCACAGAGGTGATGTGGCATCACCATGTAAACAATACTGCATTTCTTCACATATTGACATAGAGACAGTGAGTAGGCACTGGTATACTCAGTTATTACTCCTGTTACATTTTGTATACTGTAAATCTGCAACCACCAGCATGGTAAACTTGTTCTTAACTCTGACTCCTTGTTACTGTAACACAAAAAACAAACAAGGTGTTGTGCTGTTTCATGGACATCAGAAGCACGCAGAATTGTTGTAGATACAATTGCCAAAAATGTATATTGAGCTACAGCTTCACTGTAGTGATATATTATTGTCAATGTATTGAATTTTTCTGTCCAAAAGTGTTCAACTGTTACAAATTGTGGTAATAACACAGAATAAACTCACAGATTCATAATCAAATTTATAAAATTAACTTGAAAACTTACAACTATTCATTAACATGTAACAATTCACATCATAACATACAATTGTCAATTTACATATTCTGTGAAACAGCATAAAAATCTACAATAAAAGTAATCAGAAACATCACAAACAAAATTTGTCACAAACAAAAAACAAAATTATCTATATGCTTGCTACTGGAAAGTGCATGTGGCATTAAATTTTCTTAACTTAACTTGAAATGAAAGAGAAATTTAGAACTACTACAATTAACATTTAGCATGTCACAATAAACAATTCAATTAACATGGTTTTGTTACTTCCAGTAGAGAGTAGTATAGACACTGGGCTCTAACGTAAAGTTTCAAAATGCATTCTTCCATAATAATAATAATAATAATAATAAGTGGAGATGCCAATAAATGGTCATAAGACATGTCAGAGCCCAAATATTTATAAAATAGTCTACATTTAAAAAACATCAGTCATGCATTAAGAGTTCATTACATGTCTGGCTTTCTTGGCAATAAATACATATGAATCACATACAGTATTTAGGACATCACATTTCTGGATGACAGCTACAAAAACTCTAGGATATTGTGCTGAACTTAATTCAGTGTTCAACTATGGTCTTTTCCTATATAAAAAATCATTACCATTTGAAATGTACAGTAAATGAAAGTGTGCAGTAAATCACGTCCATGCATAAACATGCACGAGTTCAAGTCGCCTGCAGCAGCAGCAACAGCTGTTTTTTTCTATAATTAAGTTAACTACAACATAGGAAACTGGACTTTCTGACAAATGTACATCCATGACTAGTCTCTTTGATTGTCCCCAGCCCTGGCTGAAACTGCATTATGAAAACATAATTTTTATGCAAGACCACAAGATCTTAATTTAATTGATGGCAGCATAATGTTAATGTTTACACAAGCTGGCTTGAAATGGACCAGCATGCACCACTTCAGATGTCACCTGAATTTGAAATATTAACACAAATGAAGGCTTGTGCTTGTTAGCCAATCTGTTTCATCTTAAAAACAGACTTAACAGAGATTCACACATGCTCTCTTGCACCCCATATTACAGTCTTGAAACTGAAAGAAGCATCTATACAGGAGCTGTACTGGCAACAGTAGGCCCATGCAAACACAGAATTGATGATGAGGATGGTCCATATCCTCCTTCCTCTCCTCCTGCTCAAGGGTAATGAGAGGTGGGCGACTGAAGGGCGGACACATCCCCTCTGTTGTCCAGCTCATTCTGCAGGCGCGTCAGGTCTTCCAGTTCCTCCAGCTCCTGGAACTGCCGGTCAGTCTTGTGGCTGACCAGCGACCGGTAGAAGTGGACAGCAAACACGATGAAGACCAGGCCGAATGGCACCATGATGGATGTGGAGGTGATGGCGGCTGCCACGCCGGCACTGATGGTGCCATTGCGGTGCTCCACCATGCTTCCCTTGTCCTTGTTTTTGTCTGCTCTCACAGGCAAGAACTTGACCCAGCAGAGCAGGACCACCTCTGCTAGGAACAGAAGTGTGCCGATGACCGTGGAGAAGGCCCAGGCCAGCTCAATGTGGCGATGCATCCGTTCGTGAGGGGACTCCTTCACCGAGTTCAGGTTGTGCACATTGCTCACTGCCTCTATGTTTGGTAGAATACAGGTGCTGACCATCAAGGCAAAAAGGTGAACGGCTACCAGAACAGTGGTGCAGGCACTGAATGCTATCAGCAGGCCAGGATGGTAGTCATAGTTGTTGTCAAGCTGGACTTCAACCATTGCCACCTGGGTGGGAGAAAAAGGTTTGTAGAGCATCATCTACCTTGCCCAAAGCCATGATTTTCGCAAGACTGGTTTGAGCAAAGTGCCATCTGAAAGCGAGATTCTGATGACAACGGCTTATACAAGCGCACAAATACTGCTTCCTATAAAAATCCCCCTCCCAAACCCACACCCCACTATCCAACTAGAAGCATGCAGTTTTAGGAGAAAAATGCAGTAGCTATGCGGACTAGTGCTGGTGTGAAGAAGACAACTTCTGCATGATCAACTGATGGCAATGGATAGCCCTCTACTGCAACCGTGACTAGACACAATATTACATACATTACATCGCACTCACAGCCGCGAAATGACTGAACAAAGTTCAATGAGTTTATGGTCTAACGTTAGTGCTCAGTTACCAGATCAGTTATAATGTCACACACATACGTGAAATAATAGCCACGTTTAACCACGTTCTCGTTAGTTAACTATATTGACTATTGCCACACCGGGCATAACAGCGCTGCTGGCTCTTGGAATGCTTCATATGAAAGCGAACAGGTATAAATAATGGGTCCCCACTCTCGGAGGCTAACACGTGTAGTGAAGTTGACAAAGCAGTCAGGATTGATCAGACGAAGTTGGAAAATAAAACAGAAAACTTCACCAGCGCTATGACGATTTCTCGACGACATCGACATCATAACCCTGTAATGTTATTGACTGGCCAAAAAATCTACAAACACTCACCATAGCGAACCCTGATAGGAGGGCGGAGGTTCTACTTGATGCCTTGAGTTTAGCCCTACTCAAGTACAGTTTTCTCCAGGACAGCGCCTGCAATGAGTGCTCGCTCCGACTCATTGTGGAGAAAGAAAGGCTACAAACATTTACTACAAATATATAACCTTTGCTTCTCTAGTTATAGGTTAAGTAACTAATATGGAATAGTTGACATTAATGACAACGAACTTCAAGTGCAGCATGTGTCCCCTCGTCTCGACTCTCCCTTCTGTCAGCGACAATGACTGAAGCTGAATGCACATCTGATACTGACCGAAAAACCTGCACCAATTACCCAAAATCCCATTCGAAAGTGGAACACTTCCGCAGTCAATTCTGCCATCTAGTGGTTGTAACCAAAGCTTGCATTCTCTTCACCCGTTTATGTAACGCGACTGTACCATCACAGCTAAATACATGGCTATTACAAAATATTCTCGATGGGCACATACAGAGTCAGCATAGGAAATAAAATCAATTAGATGTATTCCACTGAATTTGGAGATATTCATATGAAGCGTCATAGCATTGTCAATGTTTACTTCTTGCAACATGAGTTGTTTAACCTACCTAAAACTTGTTAGGATATGCACAATTTGATAACAGCCTATTTTGCACGACTTGCTTCATAAAATTAATGACACAATTGCATTAGTTAAAATCAGCATTCAGCCTGTAACAGCTAGGGAAAATGTTTTAATAATGTGTTATGCGTCGGTTTAAGAGCAATCCTAGCCCATCCGTGATCAAGCATCACACCAGTACAAGCATCAGCGCGTGCGTGTAGGACGTTGCAGACTCGTGACACAAGGAGAGGGAAAAACAAGCGAATATTTCGGTTTTAAAAAACGTTTACTCGGGGGAATGCCACCACCACGACCTTTCATACAGCTGAGTGCGCGAAGTGCGCGTGATTTTTAGGTTGAACTTGTGAATAAACATGACGCACTACGTTGAACAACAATGTTTTGATTCTGGGCCGTGACGTCATCTAGCAGTACACGAAAATGGTTCCCCTTTAGTTTTGATTCGGAAAACAAACTGCTGGCAACTTTAAATGTGGCATTTTAACCAAGTGAAGGGCTGAACGCAAAACGGCCGAGAACTTCAAGACATGGAATCGTGCGCAGAGAGAGGACGCAAGCTGGTTTGTAGCTTCGCCCTTTTTATTGATAGCATTTCAACGGGACTTTGAGTAGGGTAAAATCTGTATTGTTGCTACTAGATCGTATCCTTTTATAACAGGCTGAGCACCATCTGCTGCTTATCCGAGGTCTCCACTCCTCGCGATTTTTTGTCGGGCAATATTTATATGGCTTTGCACTGTTGTGCCACGTCTGTGTAAACCTAGAGGTTTATCAAGCTAATTGGCACTATAGGCTCTAATGTGAACTGACCTCGCTGCAATATGATATGACCTTCATCATAAACTGAAACGCTTTATGCTAGTAATAATTGACGTCCATGTTGGCTGTGTTTACGGATCTGTCAGTATTTCAGTGAAATGAAACATGTGAAATTAAACAGCCTATGAAGAACAGCACCTGTGCTATAGGAATTGTCTGGTGCCTGGAGTAAATTGATAATAGTCTATAATGTAGTCCTATCAGAATTCAGCCCACCTGCGCTGTGTTCAATCATTACAAGTTGCGCAACTGCGAGGTAAGCTGTAGCTTATTTTATTTTAAACAGCTCCATCATTTTACAGCGCTCCATCTGCCGGAGAATGTATGATGAGAATGAGGATTTTTCCGACGTGGAGGAAATTGCAAATGTCAGAGGTTTCAACTTGGAGGAAAAACTTCAGGGCGAGTTGTACAATTCCAATTTAGTACAACGAATGGATGGAAAAGGTATCAAGCTTTTCATTAATTTCATTTTGGTCCCAACGAAAAAAGTCTTCACTGGCTCCTGCCAAAGGGTCCAACGTGACATAGAACTGTCTTAGGTCCTATCTATTTAAAAAAAGAAATTTCATGGTTGTTTGTAGATTTCACCTATGAATATGTTCAACGGGAAGCACTCAGGACTCCCTTAATTTTTGAAGTCAAAGATGGACTAGGCATCAGGTATGGGTCACACCTACAGTGCCTAATGTTATACTAATGGAACACAGTTTATATCTGGACAATGCCTTTTACTTTGTGTTGTGTTTCTCTTTACAGAATGCCTGATCCAGACTTTACTATTAGTGAAATCAAAACTTTGGTGGGTAAGTTCTCATTTCTTTTCTGTCCAGCATGTTTCTCTGAATCTCTGGATAAGTGGAAATGTGGGAAAACAGCTCTTCTGTAGTTGCTAAACTAATCTCTTCTGCATGTTAGATTGCTTTTAGAGATTATAGGCTACATGTATTCCTTTAAAATGACAACACAATAGGTGAAACACATTGTCTTCTCAAAGCCCCAATTATTGAATCCTCAAAGACTTATCTGACATGATTCAATTTGATAATTGTTTGTCGGATGATTCATCTTTGAGGGTTCAGGTTATAAGGTTTGAAAAGACAGCAGGATTCAGCCAGTGGTGCTCCCAGACTTGAGTGGGTACACGCTGGTATGACGCTATAGACCTTAACAACCTTAACAAACGTCACTGGGTCAGGATGTCTGCTGCAAACCATGGCTCAGGGACAGTAGAAGCGATGGTGGTTCTTATATGATGTGGAATGCTACTGTGTGATCTGCAGTCTTGCTGAAGACGTGTGTGATCAAATATAGAATTCTTTCTCTTTCTCTCTCTGTCTCTCTCCCTCTCTCTCTCTCTCTCACACACACACACACACACAAACAATCAGACAGATTGAAGATGTTTTTTCATTAGTAATAACACCATTAAATCAAGAATGCTATCAGCCATTTTCAGACAGATGATTGAATTAGCAGGGGAGTAGATTATGGCCTCTATGTGATGTGGGTGGGCCAAGAGGAGGTGGTGAGAAGAGCAGAGGGGCTGTCTGGTTGTCATTAGTAACACATAAATAAAAGCATCTGTGATGCTATAAATCGTCAGTAGGTGTGGGGAATTTTATTTGCAGCCCACCGTGTTTTGGGGAGGGGGGGGGTAGTCATCAAAGTATGAACCCTGATTTCCTGACATGATCTGAGATTTGGCCTTATTTTGTAAAGAAAGTATGAGCTGCAGACTTTCTTTGCAGACTCCCACACATACACACACACACACACACACACACACACATACACCACAGGAAGGTGTCACAGGAAGTGTGTAGGTCATACCTTACGTCTCATTTCCTGTAGGAGCTTGTATTAGCCTTTGTGTCCCACACCATCATGTTCCCCTGGCACACAAAGCCACCCATGATCAGTAATTTCAGCAGCATTTCTCTAGTGTAATTGTATTTTAAAGATTTGACAGATTAACATGAAATAAATGAAGATCTGATCTTCAGTGGAAACTCAGGTTTTGTGAGAAGCTGGAGTTAATATGGTCATCAGATATTTAGGTAGTTGCCTATTTTGCGATGGTAATATATCTAGGGCTTCCTGCTGTTGGACTGTGGTGATTATCAAGTGGTGGGATGCAAGTCAGTGATGGTTCTGCCTTTGCTGTCGGTTCCATCTGATGCAGATCTTTAAAAGAGACAGAAGGTGGTTAAAACTTCACAAAGGATTATACTCACACAACTCCTTTCAGTTCAGAACATCTATATCACATGCTGTCACAGGAAAACAGGGCACATTATGAAAGATTCTAGCCACCCTGCCATAGCCCTTTTCTCCTGCCTACCATCTAGTAAATTGCTCAAGGCTCTCCTTACCAGTTTAGTGAGGTGATGAACACTCAACAGACTCATTAACAAACACTGATAGCTTCCCCCATCTACTGCTATTTATACATTTATTGATATTGGTTAATCTTTAAAGTACTTGTCAAACTGTAAAACATATGACAATAATCTTTGAACTTTTAGAGTAGGCATGCAGTGACTTATTTCAGAGCTGCATCCCTGCAAAGCAGAGTTTGTGTGGCAAAGATACATTTGCTTAAAAGTGTTTCTCTGATGTAAAGTCAGGCCACATTTCATTGCAATGACCTCTTCTGACCAGCAGAGACTCCCTCTCCCTCAAGCTTTTGATCCATCACTCAAGCTTAAGAACAGGCTATCTGAATTTGTAGTCTGAACTAATGTTCATTTGTTATGATACTGCCCCCTAGTGTTGCTTTACATGAACTGCTGTTTGGTCAATGTTGTGTACAATGTGTCTTTGTGTGTGTGTGTGTGTGTGTGTGTGTGTGTGTGTGGGCGCGTGCTAACCCATAGGGAGTCGTCGTGCTTTGGACGTGATGGATGTAAGTACTCAGAAGGGGACGGAGATGAGCATGGGTCAGTTTGTGCGCTACTACGAGACACCAGAGGAGGAGCGGGACAAGCTGTTCAACGTCATCAGCCTGGAGTTCAGCCACACCAAGCTGGAGAGCCTCATCAAACGACCTACTGTTGTAAGTAGGAGCAGGAGAAGGAAGAGGAGGGGGGCTAAGGGAGATGGGGAGGAGAGAGAAGTTGAGAGGAAGGAGCAGGAGGAGGAAAAAAGATGAGGAGAGAGTAGGATATAGAGAAGAAGGATGAGAAAAAAGAAGTAGAGGATGGAAGAGAAAGAGAGGAGAGGTCAAGTAGCCTTTCAGTAAAACCATCCTTTTCAGCCCATAATCTTGTTGATTGAGGTCACCGAGTGCTGCTGGAAAATTTCATACAAAATACAATAAATAGCAAAATGACAGTTAATGCTAACTGCTAATCACTGCCTTCTTGGTATAAGTGTTATTTAACAGCTAAATGTTTTCTTTGTAACTTTGTTGCATCAAATCGAAATCCTAATGTCTTGGACCTTCAAAAACTCATCCAGCATGAAATGTGGTGGGAACAATGAATTCCATAAGGAAGAATCACTCTAAATGGGAAAAGGTGGGATTAATGATTTCAGCATTGGAGAAGAGAAAAAAGAGGAGGAGCATTTCAGATGAGGGTGGATGAGAGAGGATGCACTGAAAGGGGATGGAGTAAAAACAGAAAGACAGGAAAGACAAGGAGAAAACTATTAAATGAGGAATGATGCATGCTCTTTCATAGAAAAGAATGCATGCTAGTATCTTTGATCTTAGGAATTCTGACACACACACACACACACACACACACACACTGTGTCACTGATGCTTTGTGTGTGTGTGTGTGTGTGTGTTTTTGTGTGTCAGGTGGATCTTGTGGACTGGGTGGATAACATGTGGCCGCCTCACCTGAAGAAACAGCAGACTGAGGCTACAAACATCATCACTGAGATGAAATACCCTAAAGTCCAGAAGTAAGCACTCTTCAGCACACATAGGGTAGTGCACAGAGTGGGACAGAGTGGGAATCGTAAATGTGTAATGACAGTAATGACAACAAATAGTACATATAGTTACCACACTGACTGCGTCTGTGAGTTCATATTACCATCAGTACAGTCTGGAGTTATGGATAATGTGTGGACTTGTAGTAGTGAAATCTGGAGTCAGTTAATCTAGACACACACACACAAACACACACACACAACTCACAGCCCTGTTTGGCAACTTTAGGAGGTTGCTAGGCAGCAGGAGAGGCTGTTCATGACACTGCAGCATGCAGCCAGTCAAAGCTTTCATTCTTTCTTTGTTTCTTCTATTCATCCGCCCGTCTATCCATCATTCTTCCTTTCTTTCCTTTCTTTCTTTCTTTCCACTTCTACATCCATTACTTTCTAATAGTGAAATGCAGCTGACCTCATGCAGTGGGTTGTGTTGGTGAGCAGTGTGGACACACAGTGCTCTGTGATCAGTCCCCTACTTTGTTTTGTCACAGTTAAATGGAAGCTGTGTGTGTGCTGTAGCCAGCATTATTTAAGCATCTTCAGCTGTCCTTCATTTTTTTTTCTGAGTGTGTGTCTGTGTGTGTGTGTCTGCATCTGTCCTCTGCTGTGAGCGAAAAGGATAGCTGGGCTTGCAAGCTATTTTTATTCCCCCTGCCAAGGGGATGGTGGCCATTACTTAGCTATCGATCGCTGTTTTCCTAATCTCGTCTGTTATTGAACCAGCAGCACTGGGGTGTCTGGTTACAATAACTCTACTTTTGTCCTCTCTTTGGCCTGGAAGTCAGCAGCCCATTCCTCAAGTCTAAACATGAGCTTAGTCCTTTTAGTCTGCTCATAGATCTGATCAGATTTCTTTGCAAATGATTTTAGAGATAATCTGTGTATATTTGGAAAGCACGTGTTGTTCTGAGGTCTGTGTTGTTCTGGTGTACAGCTCCGTCTCAGTTATCAGGACATGCCATTTCCTACAGCCTCAGCATTGTAGTTCTACTAATACTAATTCAGGTGGAAGATGCTAGAAGAACAGTATATACATAATAAATCTCACCATCATAAGCCAGTGATCAACCTTTGGCAGTGTCAATACTTTGTTGATGACAGTTCCATATACACTGTTTCAACAGTAAAAAATAAAAAGAATTCCTGAACGTTCTATTTCGTTGCAGTGAGTGCAGCCACTGATAAGTCTGCCTGGTTTAGGGGTTAATGAAGACCGTTGGCTAAACTGTGATGCACCTTGTTCTGTTGTGCAGGTACTGCCTGATGAGTGTCAAGGGGTGTTTCACAGACTTCCATATTGACTTTGGAGGGACATCGGTGTGGTACCACGTCTTTAAAGGAGGCAAGGTGAGGTCGGAGGCATTCCTTCGTGTCGTGCCCCTTTTAATACTTGACACTACTCGCGTATCTGATAGCAGGCCCACTGTAGATCATGTTTGCATCTGTGTGTGCGTGTGCATGTGTGTGTGTGTGTGCACGCGCTGGAGATGAACAGTCTCAGTTAACATATTTATTACCCACTTGACATATCTAGCTTAACTACCTATGCAAGTGTATTGTTAGATCAGTTGTAGTGTAGTGCCTATTTACACTTGAATCAAGCATTGCACAGATAAAACTTGCACTCAATCTGTGTAACCCTGTGACAAAGCCACAGGGGAAGGGAAACGCTAAGGAAATGGTGTTAGATGTGATGGATGAATGGTCCAAGTTTATTTCCAGTCAAGAGTTAGTGCTCATTTCCAAAGCCATTAGTCTGGTGAGATAGCTAGAGTTTATGCTTGTTGCTGTGTTGATGACTCTGGTCTGATGGAGTCTGTGCTTTGAAATTAATCTTGAATCTTGACTGTTGTTTGTGCTAATTTGTGTGGTGACCTCAGATCTTTTGGCTTGTGCCCCCCACCACTTACAATCTGGCACTGTATGAGGACTGGGTGCTGTCGGGCAAACAGAGTGACATCTTCCTGGGTGATAGAGCTGATGGCTGCCAAAGGGTGGAACTGAAACAGGGATACACCTTCTTCATTCCCTCTGGTGAGATACACACACACACACACACAGGCACTCTCTTTCTCTCTCTCTCTCTCTCTCTTTCTGTTTGTCTTTCTCTCTCTGTCTTACTCAAATCCTCACTCAAATACACACACACACACACACACACACACACACACACACACAAACCATAGGTGACTCACTTATGCCAGAAAAATGCACCCTCCACCTCCAAACACTATCCTGAAGCACACTTGTGGTCAGATTTGATACATGGGATTCCTCCACTAGGGGGAGTAACAACAACGAATTTGTGAATAATAAACCTCAAGCATTTTTGTGAAGATGTAAACTTGAATTCTGTGGTGTGTGTTTTCCAGGCTGGATCCATGCTGTGTACACCCCTGAGGACACGCTGGTGTTTGGCGGGAACATTCTCCACAGCTTCAACATCCCAATGCAGCTCAGCATCCATGAGATTGAGAATAGGACCAAGGTAAGACCAGCACCTCGAGAAACATAGAGGAAGACCCACATATGACTTTCCATACATACATGTTTATATGAGTTATATACATATCGTATATGCAAGCACTAGTCATATATATGTACATGAGAAGAACTGTGTCAGTATATTTGACACTCTTCAATATGAGTCAGTTTCACTACATGGAGCAGTTAAAGGAAAAGTCTGGAGCATTTCAATATATAGCCCTGTTGTTTGGGGTGACTGAGTGCTGTCAGTAGGAAAAAAGAACAAATAATGAACGGGTAGCTAACCCAAACTCTAATGAGTGGTGATTAGAAAGCCACAGGAGGGAAAATGGGTCATCTTTGTGGCAGTGAGGTTGTCTCTCTCAGCACGAAAGGTGACATTCCTCTGCACTGAGGTCGTTTGGACATCACTTAGGGCTGTCCCGGAGGAGGAGGAGCAGTTCGTGGAGGCATGGGAGAAAGTGCAGTAACTGCAGTATAAGGCCTAGACAGTGGTGGTTAGTGTGTGTGTGTGTGTGTGTGTGTGTGTGTGTGAGGAAGAGTGCCAGCATTTTTGAGAGAATAACCTGGCCCAGGGGGGATGAAATGCTATAGAAGAACTGTGTGTGTGTGTGTGTGTGTGTGCGTGTGTGTCCTTGCATGTGAAAGAGAGTCCTCCCAACCCTGGGAAAACATCTTAGTCATTATGTCTTAAGGGATTTAAAAATAGAGCCAGCTGTGTGAAATGATTGGATTCCGACTCGGACTGAGTTGGCCTCTGGGCAAAAAGAGGCCAGTCACAAAAAATAACCCCATAATACTGCTGGATGCTCTCCCACTGTCAACAGTAGACTGCAGCAATAGCCGAGTAATGTTGCTGTTGCTGCTGCTATGTTGCGTTGTTCTCCTCAGCAGAAATAGCTCTGCAATCGTGCCATTGGCTCACTCTGTGTTCTCAACATAATACTAGAAATGGCCTTACATATCTTCATTTACCTTTCATATCTGAAATAAAATTCTCAATATGGTTTTGTAATACTGTTTTTTTGTTGTCTTGGTGAGTAAAAATGTATAATTAATATAATATAATATAATAATAAATTTAATATAAATTTATAATTTATAATGCATAATGCTGCAGTACACTCACTCAATGAAATACAGTAATATTGTGGCGTATGGTTTGGTTTTGTGGCATAAGGTTTTGTTTTGCTTGGTCTTGGTGTGTCTATGCTAGTAGCACTGCTGTTTTGTGAGTAGGCATACAATAGTGGTTCTAGAATACGGCCACTTTTCTTTAAGCACCTGATAACTAGTCCAACAGGGCTGCAATATGTTTTCTCATGCTTTTTTTTTTTTAAGGAAATATTTGTTTTTGGCGACCTACTAATTGACCTAATTTTTGTAATCTCTTCCCCTTATCTGGCCCAGGTCCGTTCCAAGTTCCGCTACCCGTTTTTCTACGAGATGTGCTGGTATGTTCTAGAACGCTATGTCCACTGCCTCACCCGACACACCTACTTGGGCTCACACCTCAACACTGAGGCCACACCTTCAAATACAGTAACAGGTAACAGGACCTTGTGGTTCCCTTAGATGTGGGGTCTGTATGGGAAAAGATTCCCTCGGCCCTCTAGAAGCTTAATCGAAGTGCCCAGATAGGAAGCTTCAGATATGCTGCTCCAGTAGTCAACAGCTCTGTTTTTTTCCTTCACTCTCTCTCTGTCTCCCCCTTCCCATCCCTCTCTATCTCTCACTTCTTCTTTCTCTTGTTTTCTCTTAACTCTCATTCTCACTCTTCCCTCTCTTTTTAATTTCTACCTCTCTTTGTCCTTTCTCTCTCTCTCTCTCTCTCTCTCTCTCCCCCCTCCTCCCTCCCTCCCTCTCTCCCTTCCTCCCTCTCTCTTCCTCTGTCCGTCTTTCAGAGTCAGAGTGTAAGCAGAGCACAGAGAGCCCTGCCTCTGATGCCACCAAATTAGATGCCCTGGATGAAGACTCATGTGACATCCAGGCTAGAGACCCCAATCCCTGCTCCCCCCCACCAGATGCCCAGACGCCCACTCCTGCTGGACCCATCGACGGAGCCACCACAACCACCACCACACTGCCCCAGAAACAAGCCGCAACAAACAACCCCATTGCCAGTGATGCCTCCCCCCACCTGCCAGAGTTTTCCGGAACCCCGTGTGGGTCTCCGATTTCAGAGGTCAGCTCCAAGTGGATGCACCTGACTGAGTTTGAACTGGAGGGCCTACAAGCACTGGTGGAGAAACTGGAAGCATTGCCCGAGAACAAGCGCTGTGTGCCAGAGGGCATCGAGGACCCAAATGCCCTTCTTCAGCACATGAAGGTCAGGGGGCACAGCAGGGTCGGGCAGTTTACTGATAAATGTACTCGTCAACTTTATTCTTCTTGTTTCAGTTAATCGGATAAAGTTCCTCGCGTCATGTTCATTCTCATGTCTCCATCCTGTCATTTTTACAGTATTTGATCAGAAAACTTTAAGACCAGTTTATGTAAACGCATATGAAAAATACTGTTTAGAAGATAAATGAGAAGTGCGAATAACCTAAGAATAACGTATTCTTACATGTACATTATATCCATTCTGCGAGAAGTTACATTGGTGGTTATGTGTACACTTAAGGTTTATGGGTCTGTGATCTCCCCTGCTGAGTTTAATCTGTGATCCTAGTGTTATTGATATCCTGCTTTACCTGATGAGCTGAGCTGGAGGAACACTATCTGATAACTGTGCTATTAGGGGGACTGCAGCTTTGACCTTATCATTACATTGCTGTTCAAGCTGTGTAAACTCACACACACACACACACACACACACACACACACACACACACATGCTCACACACATATATAAACACACACACACACATACATATAAACACACACACATTATAAGCTCTGGAGATTTATTTTAACAATGTGTTTAGTGTGAGAGAGAGGGATGACTCAGATGACCCACTCCTCTTAAAATGTATCCTGTTACGTCGGCTTCCAGAGGCCTGTTATAATGGCCTCTTTGATGTTATGAGGTTATACTTGGCATGGCTGCACATGTTCCTCCATTGTTCTGGTTGAACTGTGTTGAGGGTTGATGGGGCACTAGAGATAGCCCACACATCTCGTAGTACTGCTCATAAAAATAAGGTCTTTGTCAGAAAGTATGCTTGTGTCTGGGATATAACAACATGATGTTTTCTCATGCTGGTCTTTCTCATAAACTCTCACTTTCTCATTTAATTTCTACCAATATACAAAATATGCCATGTACATGTACAGAAGCATAACTTGAGTCAGACGCACACTTGTACACCCACTAAGTTAAGTCAGGCAAGCGTTTTTTGAACAGCATTTTTTTTTTGTCCTCAGGTCGTGTTGAAGGAGCATGCAGGGGATGACCCCAAGATGGCCGTCTCCGGAGTTCCTGTTGTGAGCTGGCCAAAGACTACAACCAAGGTAAGGCCAGCGCAGGTGTTATTAATTATCAATAACATCCAATAAGGATCTGATTCAGCTACACTGAATGAAAATCTTATTGTCTTTCATTAATAACCTCTGTGCTTACCCTGCGACTTCTTGGAAAATGGCTGCTGTGAAATAGGCCCATTAGGTTGAGCTGTCCATACTGAGCATTGGTTAAAGAGAGATATCAGTCTTCTTAGATATCAGTTTAAGTGAGATCACTGATGGATCTTTCGTGTAAACAAAATTAGTTTTGTTTAGTCAATTTGAGAGAGAATTTGTGTGGTTTCATGCTGATGTCATCATTGGTTCCACTGAGTGCACTGCTCTATTTGCCTTCATGTGAAGCCTGTGCCATGCTGAATAAGTCATTGTGATTATTGTAACAGATTCCTACGTTTTTGGTGATTCAGAAGTGAGCTGCAATAGCCTCAACTCACCCAGGCTAGGGGAGATATAAATGCTGGATAGTTATGATGTAATAATAGTGGTGGGTATCAGTTAAGCAAGATATCAGCTAGATGTGATTTAAGATTAGATTTCAGTGCTGAATGTAAGTATTGGTGAGATAATCCACAGTGGATATGAATTCAAGTGAGATTCATGATTCAAGGTTTCCCTGCAGGAGCTTTATTTGTAACGTACACACAGAAAACTGGAGTTGTGCGTGTTCCTCGATGAAGAAGTCATTTTTTTTTAAAAGGCAGCCATGGCTCGTTGAGATTGTAGGGACGAGAACTGAAATCTCCTCCCAGAGAAAGGATACATGGAAAGTTTATTGTCACATGCATATAGTCACTGGGTGTAAAAAAAATGTATTGAAATTGTCTGTTTGTCCACCTGTTTGTGCGTACCGAAGGGGGGGGCGTAAATGACAATACTCCCATGAACACATAAACAAAGAGCACCCAAGGAAACCAAGGAAGAAACCTTGGGCAACTTTGTTTAGGTTATACATGGGATCAGATCCAGTTAGTTTGCTGGACACAATTTGAAGTCAAATGTCAGCGCTGGACATATGTACTAGAGGTTGGGATGTCAGAGTAGTCCCTGTTTGTGGTAACTCTACTGTTAGCTGTGAGATGTATACAGAGTGACAGAGCCATATGGTGACCTACATGCTGTGGACAGAGATTGATTTCTCACAGGTCCTCTCCAGCCTGTAGGTGTGACTGCTTATGCTAACAGTGTGACCAAGAGGACCTGTAGAGCCAGCGTAAATGAACACACACACACACTGATTGTGTGTGATCAGTTGACACTTTGTATCAGTACATGTGTGTGTGCTCAGTGTATTTCCGCAATAAACGTGGCAGACATTGAGACTGCATTCTGCATCCAGCCTTTCTGTGATATCTCAAGAATTTCAGACTTATTGTAAATCTAAATTATTACCCCAAATCTGGCATCTGAACAGTGTGTGTTGAGAGTTAAAGGCATGTTGAGTAAGTATCAGTTTTAACCCAGTCAGACACACAGTTATTTATCATATCATTTAAAAAGTTGAATGGGATTTGCATTGACACACAAATATACTTTATGATAAAATAACGGATGTTGTTGGCAATGAGGTGGGTGTAGCCAAGTACAGTGTGTGTGTGAGAGAGGGAGGTGTTAGTTGTTGGTGAGTGTGTGTGTGTGTGTGTGTACGTGTGTGTGTGTGTGTGTGTGTGTGTGTGTGTGTGTGTTGGTGGAATACAGTGTGTGCTTTGTTGAAAGGGATGATTTTAGGGTGGGTAGTGACAGTTAGAACAGTGGGAGTGGCACCCGGCTCTTCGTTGGCTGTTGTGGGCAGTAGCCAGCATGAGGTCATTTCCTGTACACTCTGGCAGACAGTTCCATGGAAGTCTCTTGGGATTTCTCTGGAGCCTGAGGTCAGACAACAGTCTGTAATACTGACTCCCCATCAAAACAATATATTTGTGTACAATGGAATGATCAAATCAATTGATTGTTATTGTTGTGGGACAGTTGTGTGTTGTTATCTGACCACCCCCTAGTGTGGTTGGCTGTGTGTGTCTGGCCCATTTAAAGGCCAGCTGCTACATCTGAAGCCTTATTGTGTCTTTTCTAATCCTGAACCATCTGTCTGACACACACACACACACACACACACACACACACACACATACAAAGTCTACCCAGCTCTATGCACCAACTCACACTCTCACTCATCAATATGCATGGACTCTGCCACTGGACATAAAGGCTGTGCCATTGTACATATTCATGAGTCTCATCTGCATAGAACATGTCCATAGGCCGCCCAGCCTGTTGGCCCCACCCCACTGGTTCTCTGTAAACAGCTGCTGGGTGTGGCCTGTGCTCTATATGGGCAGTGGAATGAGATCAGAAGGCAGAGGGGGGAGGGGAAGGAGAGGAGAGGGAAGGAGGAGGGAGAGGAGAGGAGGGGAGGTCCATCTGGCAGGCGGCACTAACAGCCGGAGTCCCTCCGCTTCAGCCATGTCAGTTTTCTGTGAGCGGCGTGGACTCTGAACACACAGGAAACAGAAAGAGAGAGAGACAGAGCAAGAGAACTAAAGAGAGAGAGAAAGAGAGGAGACAGGGAGGCATGGCCATGTCGCTGAGCGCTGATGATGAGGATTATGAGTCCGAGGCTGAGCAGCAGGTGAGGAGAGCCGACACACACTCACACTCCAAGCCAGTCAAAAGGCAGTCAGGCAGTCTCACAGCAGGACTGACAAAACTTGCTCCAGTCAGCGCTAACTGCCAGACTCAATAGCTGGACTTAAAAACTCACAGTCGACAGTCACATTTAACTGTCTGACGTCTACAGAGCCAAATCAGTCAGTGCTAACTGGCTGTGTTAACAGTAGGACATAAGTACTCACAACAGGCAAATTTAACTGTGAACTCATAGCTGTCAAAGCTAACTGAATGACTTGTTGACTCAAATCGAGCTGTCTGTTTTCAAAGCAGTGCTTGACCAACTCACACCAGGAACAGAGCAGAATGAGTGTGCTATTCGAGAGTGAAAGAGAACACGTGCTGATGTGTTGGTACATGTGTGTGTGTGTGTGCATGGGGGGATAGATAGATGTTTTGTGCTTCTTCCTGTATGTTATGGTAGATAGGTTTGTAAGATAAGTGTGTGTGTGTGTGTGTGTGTGTGTGTGTGTGTGTGTGTGTGTGTGGGTGGGTGGGTGTGGGGGGGGGGGTTCGCTGTTTTTCTGGACATCCTCCAGTTCATTGGCACCAAGATCAATGTGTTTTGCCTAAAGGTAGCTACTGGCTTCTCCAGAATCAAAAAAGAGAAAGAAAGAATGTGAGAAGACTAGTTTCTATATGAGACAGAGAGAGAGAGAGAGAGAGAGAGAGACAGCTAGCCATGTGAGATATCTTGAAGAGAAAGCTAGAAGTTCTGCTAGATATCTAAGACAAACAGGAGGAATTGGACAGAACTCTGTTAAGACCAGGTGGGTATGCAGACAAAACTAAGAGACAGTTCCTTGTTTGGAAGTGTGCTCTATGTAGATTGATAGCCTAGTTGCTAGCATTGTTAATCAGAGCAGCAAACCTGCTTGCCTTGTTTAAAAAGTGAAAATTGTCCCAACCCTGTTTAACAGGCAATGTTAAAAGTTGAGACTGTCTTAAATGAAATTACTCTGTTTAAAAGTAGAGACTGTGATAAAGCTGCCTCCTACAAACCACCTGCAACTGTTGCATTAAAACAGAAAGAAACTACAGGACCTGCTATAGTGCATCAGAAGGCATCTCTCTCTCTCTCTCTGTCTTTCTCTTTCTCTCTCTGTCTCTCTCTGTCTCTCTCTATCTTGAGAAAGACATTTGAGAAAGTAGCCTGAGTGCCTACAAAGTGGCCTGAGACCAGTTGAAGGCTGTGTGTTAGTTCTAGAGCTTGGCTCTGGAAGATTACACACTGCCTCAAACTCCTGCCTTTGTTTGACTTGACATTTTAATCATTAAGCCCTGATTTGCATGCATTTTTGTGTGAGAGTGTTGGGGAGGGGAATGCAGGTAATCTTTCTCTTTTCCGGTGTGTGTGTGTGCGCGCGCGTGTGTGTGTCCATCAGTCAGAGAGGGCAAGAGAGAGAGAGTGTAGTGTAGAATGTAATAGTCCATGCTTACCTATTCATTCGTACTCACCCTGCTTTAACATAGTTGCTGAATCTGTGTCTCTCTGTGTGTGTGTGTGTGTGTGTGTGTGTGTGTGTGTGTGTGTACGTACGTGAGAAGACAGAGAGAATATGTTAAACGGAATTGCATGATGTGTGTGCGTGTACCCGCAGTCTTGTTCATCTCATATAGGAAGTTGGAAGGGTGATGCAATCAGTCTGTGGCTTTCCACTGGGGTTGGGATCAGACAGCTCACTCTGTATTCAGGTAGACGGCATGAGGCCCTGATCTGCTGCCAGCTGTGGGCCACAACTCAGCCGCAGTTGTCTATGGCTCTGCATCTGTAATTAAATGATACAGAAAGCCATAAAAATGGCAGAAATGTTTTTGAAGGCATGTTTTTTATATTAAATATACATAGTATTTTTGGCTAGAGCATGTATAAATGACAAATAAAAAGCAACCAAATGTGAAGAAACAACTGGCTTAACATAATATAAATAAGCACTGTGTTGTTAAGATACCCAAGTTAGCTTGCAAATTAACTAACGCTAGGCTAACTCTTCTATAATGTCATGTTCTGCCACATGTGGCATCTGGACTAAATACAATGCATTAATAACTGAAATCAATGACTGCCACCTAGTAGCTTTAAGAAACTTTCATTTCCTCCTCTATCATTTCCCTAAACAAATGGCTTGTTTATTTTAATAATCTGTGCTGTTAGCTTTCTGATATCCAGTTGCTTTCTTTTTATACTGTCTTCCCCAGCCCAACTAAAGTACTATTGATGGATTGATTGAGTGATTGATTGATTGTGATGTTGGCCTACATGGTCCACATCCATCCCATGTGTCTGTTAGCTAATGGTGTATGAACCCTCAGTGTGTTAGGGGGTCTTATGTGAATGTGTTGCGGAGTTTGTAGGGAGAGTATAGACTCTCCTCCCATACTTATTGTGAAGTCAGTGTAACATTACAATGCGGAAATGTTCAGTTAATATTACCTGATCATTCCTTATGAGACAAGGGAGCCTTTATCACCTAACTGGAACATTGCTATCAGCTCAGCTCCACACCAAGGAGTCATAAGGTGACGTTAATAAAATGAAAGTCTACATTTTTAGGAATTAGGTTAAGAACAGTTTCAGGGGTGTTTCAGAGGAGGCACTGAGCCTCTTCAACTTCCTCCATTAGAGAGTATTTTTAACCCTTCCTGTCTGCTTTCTACAAGAGGCCCATTGTAGGGCAGTGGGCACCCCCCCCCCCCCTTCTCTCTCTCTCTCTCTCTCTCTCTCTCTCTCACCTCAATTTTTCCCCCTAACTCTCCATCTCTGCCTCTTTCTCTTTCTCTCTCTCTCACTCCCACTTCTTTCTCTATCTTTCCCCTCTCATACTCCCTTCTTTTGTTCTTTAAACGTGTTCTCTTTCTCATCTCTCTCTCTCTCACACTCTCTCTATCTCACATTTCCTCCCTTTCTCTCTCCTACCACTTTCTTTCTGTCTGTCTCTTCCTCTTCCCACTCGCTCATGGTACCTCCCCCTCTCTTTCTCACCCTATCTCTATATCTTTCCCCCCTTTCTGTCCATGTTCTGTTACAAACTCCCTCTCTCTCTCTCGCTCTCTCCTGCTTGCCCTCTTTGGCTCCAGTGTGCTCTGATGGGGTATTTGAGTTTGAGAAACATGCTCACCTCTTGAACTCTCAGACTTAAGTGGACGGCTCAGTCCTCCTCCTCCCCTTCTTCCTTTGGTCTGAAAGAATGCTGTCCCCCCCAACACACACATACATGCAAACACACACACACACACACACACACACACACACACACACACACACACACCACCATAGGGCCAGAAGCCAAGTCCACTGTCAGGCCCTAATAAACGAGTAGAAGTCAGCCAGGTTTTCAGCCCTGCTCATGACTCAACAGAAATCCTCTGTTCTGTGGAAGCCATAGATTTCTAACGACACACCTTCTTTGACACTTGCTCTAATTTTACCCCCGCAACCCAAAACAGGAAACTCTCTTAAGAGACTTGCTGGAACAGGACTTTGTGTGTGTGTGTCTCTCTGTGTGTCTAGTTTTGTGTATGTGTGTTTCTTGCAGTGAAGGTTGTATATATCTGTAGACTTGGTCCTGCAGGTTAAGTATTGTCCCTTGCCAAGGAACACAGGACTACTGAAATCACATTGTGGTTAGATAAGAGATGCATTGAATGGGTTGAGTGCACCATCACAGCTCACCACTACTAAGGTTTGTGTGTGTGTGTGTGTATTGGGTATAAAAACACAAAGCCCTGAAATCACCTTCCTAGACACGAGTATATATATATATGTGTGTGTGTGTGTGTGTGTTTGTGTGTGCACATGTGTGACAGTGCTGATGTTGGTTTGTGTGTGTGTGTGTGTGTGTGTTATAGGGTATACACTTGCATTGTGTCAGAGAGCATGGTATATTTATAGGTCAGGAAGTCCCCCCCTCCATCCAGCACAGGCCTGTGTGTTGGTGAGGCCTAATCTGAGTGCCCCTCCCTGTCTGCTCCAGGCAGCTTATGAATGCCCTTCATCTGGCTTTAATCCTGTCTGCTTCCACTCTTAGCTGCCATTGGGTGATACATTTACACAGCACAGCACAGCAAAATATGCAACACAACACAGCACAGTACAATACAGCATAGCACAACATGGCACTATCAGCACTGCACTCTACAGCACAGCACAGCTCAGACGAATATGCACAGCACTGGACAGCACAATATAGCACAACCCATAACCATAGCACAGTACATAACAGCATAATATAACACAGAACAGCACAGCACCGCACTATATAGCACAGCACAAAAGGCCTACAGTAGGGCATCAGTGCCTCCCCACAGACTTAGGCCATGTTTATACTTAAACATTTTTTAATCTGTTTGGGCCATTTATTTACACGTAAAGACCCTTCCCAGGCCTTGCGGTTTTTTGGATTCTGTGGATTCCGAAACGCAATAAAAAAAAAAAACGGGATAAAAAAAAATATCTGTTTACGAATCTGTCTAGATAAATCAGCTTGTCAGTGTTACTGACCAGTGTTGTTGGAACACCACTTGCCCACTCATATCAACGTCAATTTGTTATTGCCTGGCAACAATGCTAAAAAACTTCCCCATTGATTTAATGCTCATTTACATTTACATGTATGCATTTAGCAGATGCTTTTACCCAAAGCAACTTACATTTTGTCAACTATCAATTGTTCAGGGACAACTTAGGGTTAAGTGCCTTGCTCAAGGGCACAGTGGTGGCAGCTGGGATTCAAACCCCCTCGCTGGAGCCAGAAGAGTAATCCTGTGTCACTTGCCACTACTAAATTACGCTAGCACACACACAGACACACACACTATGAATCCAGACTAATATCAGGACCATGTAAGTCCCTAGACATAATTCATATAACCATAGCCAAAATGTTTATAGTGGGGCAGTAAGTCAGCATTGTAAGCGGCTAGCTGTAGATGAACACCTAACTGGGTAGGTACTGAGAGGAGGCAGTGTAAGCACGGAAACTGCCTGTGGCAGTGTCTCTGGAGCCAGGTGAGGGAGTGCTGGAACTTTGTCTGATTTTGACAGTACAACCAGTACAGGTGAGGTCAGGTCCAGTGAGGCCAACTCTTTGTGTGCCTTTGTGCCTGTGGCAGCATCCTGGGAACGGGGCTTTCCTTGACCAGGAGTTGCCCTCCCTCTGTGAACTTCCTGTTAGGTGTGTATGTGTGTTTGCCTCTCTGTAGTGTATTTGTGAGTGTTATTGTCTTCACTAAAAGTGTGTGTTTATGTGTGTGTGTGTGTGTGTGAAGCAGTTCTTTACAGGGTCAGACTGGGCTCTCCCTCCCGGCCCTGTGTCTGGGGTGAGGGCTGTCTTTGTTCGTCTCTGCCAGAGCACAGAGCGCTAACTCAAGACATTTCCATCCAATAAACGCCTCTACTCTCTCTTATTAGATTAGCATAGGAATGCTAGCAGTGTGTCCTTAGGGCTTTGCAGTTGTCTTAACCCCCCACTGACACACACACACACACACACACACACACACACACACACACACACACTGACACACATATAGAGGGAGAAGGAGAGAGAGCTTCTGTTGATAAATGATTTATAGCTGTGTGTGTGTGTGTGTGTGTGTGTGTGTGTGTGTGTGTGTGTGTGTAAGTTTACAAGCACAATTTATATACTCAGTGGCTGTGTGTGTCTGTGTGTGTATTTGGCATCTGATGTGGGAAAAACTAGGGTTAGGTTAGATTTTTTTTTAATGCCGACATCAGACGGAGTGTCTTTATTGTGAGACTGTATCTGTTCAGAGTTATACAGCAGGAGCATTTGTTTGTGTGTGTGTGTATGAGTGTGAGCTAGAGCGAGACTGTGGGTGAGGGTGACAGAAGAGGGTTTGTATATAGCGGGCACTGTTGATTTATGGTCTTCCTGATATACGCATTGTTTCTGCTTTGACTGGAAGCCAAGAATAACAGCAGGGAAAATGCACTGCCTGTCAGGAGGAAACAGACCCCAATCTTGGAAATTGCTCCAGATTTGAGGGCCCACACTCACACTTCTGCTCCCATACCATACCATACCACACACACACACACACACACACAAATGCACAATATCATACACAATATTTGTATCAGTTGAGGGCAACAGAGGCACTAACACTCTAGAGGTAGACTCCCTAGAACACACATCATGCCAGATAGTTTGGACGGGCACACACACACTCTCTCTCTCACACACACACACACACACACACACGCTTTATTTACTCCATAAAGAAGATCCCCTCCATAGACACAACACTCAACTAGAAGGGGTGGTATTGGCTCTGTCCGTCTGACTGGGATGTGTGTTTATTAGACAGAGTGTGGACCTGTGTGTGTGTTTACCTTGCTTGGCTGATTGGTTGGCTTCATCTCCATGGCCCATCAGTCCTCTGTCTTAGTTCTCTTTCTGCTTCAAGCATTTGATGAGTTTAGGGTCACTGGACCTATTGTAAGTGTTCTCACTGCGCTGGGTACCTGCACATGTACGCCTGATTGACAGTATGTGTGGTTCCAACAGTCTCTACTCTAAAGGTGAGGGTACAATGGACTGCTTTTTTGGCAGTGTTGCTGGGCAGTTTTGTTGACTCATGTTGCTTTTTTATTTATTAAACCTCTTTTTTTGTGCAGTGTTGCTGGGCAGTATCGCTGACTGATGTTGCCATGGGCACCGTCCCATTGAGATTAGGCAACTTTTCTTTAATCTGGAGAAAGGCAAGCTAATCAGCAGATAGCTTGTGGCGAGCACAAAAAGCTGGTGCCCAGCATCAAGCATCGTCACCTGTAGAGCAAGACACTAGCATCACAGATTCCATCCTCAGGGAGAACACTTCGGCCTGTGATGAAAATGCATATCTGTTAGAATTGATGATTACTGGTAAATGTGAATGTTCACTGTGATGCATCAGTGATGTAGTAGTAAGCAGCTTGATGACATGGAGTTGCTTTCAGACATAACCTTTAGGTATCTGACTTTAGTCTGATAATGTAGTAATGGTCTTTAGTCTGGTAATGTTTTCCCTTTTATACTCAATTTACACCCTACACTTTTTCTTTTTTTTCTCTCTCTCTCTGTCTTTCTTTCTCTCTGTCTCTCGCTCGCAGCGTTCAGCCAACCGGCCCAAACCCAAGACGGGCTCTCCGCCAGGTGCAGGTGGCACCAAGCTCTCAGGGGGACGCGGCTCGTCTGGGTCGCGGCGGCGGCGTACGCGATGCAGGAAGTGCGAGGCGTGTGTGCGGACAGAATGTGGCGAATGCCACTTCTGTAAGGACATGAAGAAGTTTGGGGGCCCGGGACGCATGAAGCAGTCCTGCATCATGAGACAGTGCATTGCGGTGTGTGTGTGTGTGTGTGTGTGTGTGTGTTTGTGGGACTGTATATAAGATTGTAGATGAGGTAATACAAAATCTTATTTTTTTGATGGATTGAAGATTCTACCTATTGTTAATGGAGTGGGAGGTGTCCTCACATGGAAGCTGTTTTTATGGTACTGTGTGTGTGTGTGTGTGTGTGTGTTTATTATATGTCTGTGTGTGTGTATTATCTGCAGCCGGTTCTCCCTCACACTGCGGTGTGTGGTGTGTGTGGGGAGGCGGGAAAGGAGGACTCAGCGGAGCAGGAAGAGGACAAGTTCAACCTTACACTCATGGAGTGCTCCATCTGCAATGAGATTGTGCACCCTCTCTGTCTTAAGGTCAGCACCTCTTTTTGTGTGCATGTGTGTGTGTGTGTGTGTGTTTGTGCATGCAGGTTTGTGTGTGTGTGTGTGTTTGTGTGTGTGTGTGTGTGTGTGTGTGTGTGTGTGTTTGTCTGTGAAGGCCTGTTTATGTGGGTTTGTGTGTGTCTTTGTGTGGTATCTGACTCTCTACCCTCTGTCTCTGTTGTTTCTGTATCCCTGATGTTCACAATGAGTAAATGGTTATAACTGTTCTTTGTGTGTGTGCGCGTGTGTGTGTGTGTAGGTGAAGGATGCCAGTGGCATTGTGAATGATGAGCTGCCAAACTGCTGGGAGTGTCCTAAATGCAACCACGCTGGGAAATCAGGAAAAGTAAGCACCTGATTAGAAGTTATTTGGAAAATCACTGAGAGTCATTAGGAGTTGTTTGGGGAATTAATTAGGAGTTGTTTGGGCATTAGCTGTGGGTCATATAAGGGATTCATCAGCAGTTGTATGGAAGTTCACTGAGAGTCGTTTTGGAATCATCTGTGTATTCTGGGATGGAATCATCGATATATTCTGGGATCATCCATGTATTCTGGGAAAAAAGTAGGTATGTTTATTGATTACTAAGAATGTTATATGAAGTCAGAGAAAGTCCACAGGATTGAAGAGTCTGAGAGTGTCAACACACATGCACAGGTGTCAATATGATAAAACCTGATGTGCCTTAAAATTCTTTGAACAGAGGTAAACGTTTGCAAAGACGTTTACTTTGAACTGTTACATTTGAGGGAATCTTTTTAGCATTCTTTCATCAATCTTAATGGTAAGCCTCAATCCGGCTCTCTGCATGTTCATGGAGAGCAGCCTCCTTAAACCATTTGGGAGTGTTCACAAACATTTGGAAAAACCTCAAGGCAAGCTAAAAACAAATGTTGCAAGTGTTTGTGAACGTTACCCAATGTCTGCAAATTTGAACACATCTCTGATTACGGTAGAGAGTGGCTCTGAGCACAGGGGCTAAAAGCATGAGGTATAAAGTTGTCTCTCCTCTTCCCCACCCTTTGGCCACCAAGCAAAAAAGAGGACCAGGATTCAAGTATGCCTCTAACCTTCCGGGCTCGCTGCTCAAGGAGTCACGCAAGGAAATGTCAGGCCTCGACATCAAGGAAGAGCCCAGCCCCACCTTCACCATGGAAACGGCCTCGCCGACCGTCCCCATGTCCTCGCTGGACCGGAGGAAGGCGGAGAGAGAGGACGCTCCCTCCCGGGCGCGGGGGGAAGAGCCTCTGAGGAAACGAGTCCAGCCGCCACACCCTGAGGCCCAGCCACGACCCAAACTGGAGGAGAACCCACTGAGGAAGAAGAGGAAGCTCTTCGACACGGATGCAGAACCCAGCGCCAGGAAGAAGGTACACCAAAATGTGAACACACATGACTTTAAAGAAAGTATTTGTAGTATTTTAGGTTAAAACATTCAAAAATTACAAACAGTGATAGAATGTGAACAACCATATTGAGACAATGTCACCTAAGTGCCATGCATTCCAGATAGCCTTTTAAGGTAGCATGCAAATCAACTAGCACTGAACTAGCCTTCCTTCATGTTCTACCATGTGTGGCAAGTACAATGCAATGGATGCCAAGCTGTGTTTAAGATTCCTTAAGGGTAGTATACTTATTTAGGACTCCCCAGTTTGTCTAAAGCTGGTATTACTGGTAATAAGTTCTTAAAGTTCTTAAACTGTGTTGTGGGCAGTGTTCCTGAGTAATTGTTGGTCTGTAGCATTCCCAATAAACGACAGTTATTCTCATTGAGCAACAGTTATTGCTATTGAGCAATAGTTAATTTTCTAGAGAAAAAGTGGCCCAGTTTACCGTCATCATAAAACCACTGGAAATCCAAGTTTGAGTTTGATTTCGAAATGTGAGAGGCCCAGTTGTTCTTATTGTCATGCACTGTAAATGAGTTGTGGTTTCAGAGTGGCTTTGAAGCCAATATTTAAAAACAAAGAACATGACTAAATTGTGTTGATTTAAACTAAAGAGACCACATGCAGCCATTTTTGTAGTGTGCTTTTGTAGGTAATTACAACACATATAATTGTCGGTTAAATTTTTATGGAATATAATCCTGTTAAATTAACCCCACAACACAAAAAATGAAAGCCAAACTGAGCATTCACAGCGTATCATGCCATTAGTCATTAGTCATTTTGGGCACGCAGAAGTTTTCTGACTGCAAGGAAGCCTAAAAGCTTGTGATATATCTGCATTGCTTTTCTAGACTTGTTCTAGAAACTCTATATCAAAACTCTTTACTGCTAGTTTCAATAAATGTGTTAGAAATGTTCCACCTAGGCTTATGGAGCTTATCAGTTAGTTAAGAAGACCTGTGGGTGAGGCAGTAGTTTTAATAATTTCTGTTTGTGTTGGTGTTGTGTTGCAGAAAAAGTCTATCAAATCAGAGAACCAACAGTCCAGCAAGCTTTTGTCCTCCATCAAAGTGGAGAAAGAGGAGGCAGAGGATGTGTATGGGAGGATAGAAGAATGGGACGGACATCGAAGGTTAGAGGAAGAGGAGGATGGAGATGATGAGAGGGAGGAGGAAGATGAAGAGGAGGAAGATAAGAAAAGTTCAGAGAGGAGGAAGGTCCCGCCCAAACTGCTTCCGAAGAAGACAAAGCAGGAGAGTGACCAATCAAAGTGCAGCTCTCCGCAGGCGGGGCCCAGCGGCAGCGAATCAGCCGCTGACAAGAGCAAGCCAAGGTCCAATCAAAAGCCTCGGCAGCTGAAGGCGGCTAAGCGGGAGCCGAAACAGGAAGTGCAGAAGAAAGAAGAGCCCCTGACTGGACAGAACAGTCGGCAACCAATCAAATTGGAGCCCGCAGAGAGTGAAGAGGAGGAGGCGGATGATGGAGAAGACAGGCGTTTGGGGAGGATCAGTGGGTTGAACGGAGAGAGGAAGTGCCTAAGTAACGGGCATCGGCGCGGTGGCGGGAACGGCAATGACCTGGCCGACTGGCTGTGCTCGGCACATGAGCGGAACGGCGGCAGCACCTCCCGTAGTCCACCCCTGTCACCACTGGGCTGGAGCCGCAGCCCCCCACCCCCATCGCCAACTCCACAGCGCCCCCACCTGACCCACTCGCCCCCCTCCCCTGCCGCAATCTCCCCCCAGGAACGCCACGTCATCCGACCCCCGCCCATCAGCCCCCCGCCCGACTCCCTGCTCCTCGCCAATGGCAAGCAGCACGTCATGCGCCGAGAGATCTGGATGGCCATCTTCACACACCTAACGCACCACGACCTGTGTGTGTGCATGCGCGTCTGCAAGACCTGGAACCGATGGTGAGCTTCCATCTGCACAACCTCACCCTCAGGCAGATTAAAATAGAGGCACTAAAAGATTAAAAAGAGGCAATAAAAGATTAAAGCACTAATTACATCTAGAGCAGGATCACTTTACAGCGTCTATACAAGGTAGCAGGGAGACCTCAGACACAACACTGTTTTATCAAGCAGGTGTTGGAGGCTCTGATTACGTGAGCATTTGTGTGTGTGTGGATGTGAGTGAGGGAGAGAGAGACTGTTCTCTTGAGGCAGCTTGGACATGCTGTAGAGGTTCATCCTGCACTTGTAAGAACTTGTGACCACTCCGATTTCCAGCACAGCTGGGGGGAAAATGTCCTTTGGTATACGTCAAATATGGCTCATGGAAAATGGTCAGGAAAGCTGGTCTGTTTCGTAAGCAAGTGTTACACAGGCTTTTTTATCTGTGAATGTGGTTATATCTGTGTGTTTTTCCTGGTGTGTGTGTGTGTGTGTGTGTGTGTGTCTGTCCATCCTGCAGGTGCTGTGATAAGCGTCTGTGGACGCGGATCGAGCTAAGCCGCTGTAAGTCCATCACGCCTCTGATGCTGAGCGGGATCATCCGAAGGCAGCCCGTCTCCCTCGACCTCAGCTGGACCAACATCTCCAGGAAGCAGCTCAGCTGGCTCATCAACAGACTGCCTGGTAGGACACAAACACACACACACACACACACACATGTACACACAAGCACACAAAGACATGCTTGCTTGCTTACTTGTGCATAACTTGTGCATAAACACATACATACACACACACACACACACACATACACATGCACTCTCACACACACTGTTGCCTGCTCACTTATACATACTCACACTTATATGCACTCTCACACACACAAACACAGACCCTCACACACTTGCACTCACCTACTACACATACCATCAGACTTACACTCACACCATACACACATCTGCATAGTGTGGTCAGACTCTCACAGACTTCTAATGGCCTTGCAGGAATGTCTCATGTCCTGTTTGGGAAAGAGTAGCCTTCACCAATATCTTCCTAGGAATTATCTTTACTTTGTTCTTAAGCTCCCATTAAAAATATTTAGGCCCTGGAATGTTCTCGGAAAAAGAATCAGAAAACTTTATTTGCTCCGAAATGGGCAATTCAGTTTGCCAGTTCCCAGTCTCTCACAATAAATAAATAAATCTGTAAATAAATATGTACTATAAATAGCAGGAAATAGTAGAAGTAGTTCTACAACTGAAGAACTGATGAAAATGCAAAAATCTGTCATTGTCATCTCAAGGGTTCAAGTGCTCTTTTTTATGATTAACTTTTTTTATTGTGTTTTGGAGGTAAACGGAAAACGGAACAAAACACACTAACATGACCATCATCACATTAACAGTAATGAAAGAGGAGAGACACCAATGAAGACAATAAATAAGTAGGAGAATAAAATAGGAAAAATTGTGAAAGAAAATGACAGACATCCATGACTGGCCTCTAAGGTCAGCTTAACAGCTCAACCACTAAGCAGCCACAAGCAGCCGCAGTTTTGTCCAAGCAGCCACAGTTTTGGATTTTGCCCAGTTTAGCCGAGCTGTAGAGTACTTGACGTTAGGCAGAAGTTTACATTGATCAACCAGTTGTTTACTAAATATATGTATGTATTATAATAGTATGTATGTATTATAATAGTATGTATGTATGTATTATAATAGTATACCAAATTAGGTTCAAGTGCTCTTGAGTGTATGTAAAAAAAAAAGTTTTTCACCAGTGAATAACTACATAAGAAATCATTGGTAAATACAAATCTTCACAAAAACTGCACAAGTAGGGTATAATAACAGATGTCTTCCTAAGAACGCTTGGTGAATGAGGCCCATTGGGATTTGGCATATGAGGGGATGGAAGGGATAAAACAGTGAAGAGTGAGAGAGAGACATGGGGTGGGATTCGAACCTGCGTCCCCAACGGCAATAGACCCAAACGTGGCGCTGATACTGTTGCCTCCATTTGGATCACCTGTTGGGGTCATGGTGCCCCCGCCACTGGTAGACCCACAAGTTCCCAGAGCACAAAGGAACACTTGACTACATGTATACCCCAGTTACTCTCAAAACGATTGGTTCAACAAAACTTCCAATCAGTTTTGCTCAGCATTAATGAGATTCTGCGTGCCACTATTCTGTGTGTTAACAATGGTGCAGGAACTTGCTATATTGATGGCACTGACTTAAGCAATGTAAATATTTGTTTTTGAGGCAGCAACTTTCTTGCTTTCAAGCAAGTCGTAGACTTTTGCACTCCAGGCAACCCGCACACAAAGTGGTGATGTTTGTACAAATTGTTCAGAGAAACTCATGACAAAGTCCTCTCCCTATTAAATGTCTCTGATTACGCGCAATGCATTAGTGTCCAGTGGTGATTCGAAATATGATGCACCAGTGTCACTTAGAGAACACTGTACAAGTACTGCACAAACAGAGCACATTGTTCGTCTACGGTATTAGCTAATGGTTATTTGTTTACACATTATTTTGTTTTAAAGCTGCCACAAACTGTTGCATGGCAACAAAGCAGAGACTTTGCGCTCAGCCATTAACTCATTAGAGAGTGGATGAGCTGCATCAGAGAATGAATGTGTGTTAGTGTAGAAGAAAGTGCTCCTTCAAGCAGGTTGAGTACATGAGCATTTGTCCTAAGAGGAGAGTTTTTTTTTCTTCTTTTCTCCGCACATTAGTAACATCCGTCATCAGTCTGAGAGTCTGAGTGAGTAGTGGATGATGTGCCATCACTGCTTTTAGAGTAATTTATCGCCCCCTGCAGGTCTTGATTTTGTGTGTGTGGAAGTGTGTTATGGAGTGTGTCCTGCCTTATACATGACCAGCTGTGCGCTGCCACACTCAGTGTGTGTTATTCAGGCCTGCAGTTGTTAGTGGGCTGCCTTCTGAGCAACAGTGTCTGCCTTCTGACTGTGTGTATGTGTGTGTGTGTGTTATGTAAGGGATGATGAACGACATGGCATGTGTATATCAGCACGGCAGAAATGGTTATAAGGCCATGAAAAGTTGAGTGGCCTTTACCCTTGAGAGTAAACCATAGTTTCTCCTAAATACAGTATAACCGACTCGGTCACAAATTACAGTGCTGTAATTTGTGCCATTATTAAGCTGCTCATGGGCTGCAGTATCTGTCCTCTGAGTGGTGTGTGTGTGTGTCTATGTTTGTGTTTATGTCTGTCTGTGTCTGAGTGTATGCGTGTGTGTCTTTTAGGTCTATGAATTTAATGGACTGCTTGTGGGTTGCAGTGTCTGTTCTGTGTGTGTGTGTGTGTGTGTGTTATTGATGTTATATGTGTGTGTGTGTGTTTGTTTATGGTGTGTGTGTTTGTGTGTGTGTGTGTGTGTCTCTTGCAGTTAGCGGGCTGTATGTGGGCTGTAGTGTTTGCCCTGGCTGTGTCTATGTGTGTGTGTGTGTGTGTGTGTGTGTGTGTGTGATATTGACAGTATGTGTGTGTTTGTATGTCTCTTGTAGGTCTGCGGTCGCTGCAGTTAGCAGGCTGCTCGTGGGCTGCAGTGTCGGCCCTGTGCACAGCCAGCTGTCCTCTCCTGCACTCCCTCCACCTGCAGTGGGTCGAGGGCCTCAGGGATGCCCAGATGGAAGACCTCCTGTCAGCCCCCACTGATAACAGACCAGGTAGAGAGTGACCCCCCCCCCCTACAACACACACACATATACACACAAACACACAAAGCATTTACAATCACATACTTACAGTGGACCAGATAAAGAGTATCTCTCATCTCTCTCACCTTCTCTGTCTCTATGTCTCTCTCTATTTCTGTCCTTCTCTTCCCCCTCCCCCCTCTCTATCTGTTTCTCTTTCTCTTTTTCTCTCTTTGTCTTTCTTTCTTTCTCTCCCTCGCTTTCTCTCTCTTTCTCCCAGGTCAGCAGGAGAGTCGCAGTAAGCTGCGTAATGTAGTGGACCTGCGTCTGGCAGGTCTGGACATCACAGACTCATCCCTGCGCCTGCTCATCGCCCACCTGCCGCTGCTCTCCCGCCTGGACCTCAGCTACTGCAATCACATCACTGACCAGTCCATCAACATGCTGACGGCCGTGGGCACCAGCACGCGAGACTCGCTCACCGAGATCAACCTCTCAGGTAGGGCCGTAACACCTCAGACTCCATTACTGCTACATGGAGTTATACCACTATAGACACCTACTGAGATGACCTTCTGAGACCTGAGACTCATATTATTTTACCTGAGACTCATATACTATACACTTCTTTACTAATATCATACAACTTAAAGCAATAGTCCAGAGTATTTCAACCCATAGCCCTTGTTGTTTGTGTGTGTGTGTGTCCCTGTGCATGCACTTCACATGCTTACCTATTCATCCTTATTCTGTGTGTGTGTGTGTGTGTGTGTGTGTGTTTGTGTATGCACACAAGTGCTGTTGTTAGGAAAAAAGAATGAGACTGTTTGGTTTAGCATAGACTGAATAGCTAACAAGCAGCAAACGCCAACAGAACATGGCGCAAGAAAATAAAACTGAAAATTTCTGTGCCCCATTAGCTGCTGGTTCACTGTTCAGGCCACGTTGTACCAAATTTTCTTTTTCCTGCCAACAGCACTCGGTGACCTCGAACAGCAGGGCTATGTTAGGGTCTTTTCCTTTAAGCCCTATGTATTCTCATTTAAGGACAAAAAACAGGACATGGACAGAGCCTCTGTCCATTCTTTGTGTTGATTTTGTCTATTTATCTGTCCCTTTACTTCAAGCTTGTGTATACAGACAGTCCCCCTTAAGTTCCAAAACCGACGTATAAACATACACTAGCATAAAATAGACTTCGGACTCCCTTAGTGAGATCAACCTGTAAGGAAGGGTAATAACACCTTAATCACACAACTAGTGGTCCCTGATCCTGCATTGAATGAACAGCCTTACTTTGGTAATCATTGAATATTTTAGTCAGTAAAAGTTTCTTTTTTAGAGACTTCAAAAAACGTATCGGAAAGGTGGTATTTGGATCAGTCAGGTAGAAACCCCTGTAATAGTCTACAGCACTTAGAGATAGACAACCTGTCGTCTGTCAACTCCCTTTCAAACCCAGATGAATGTTCTCTCTGTTCCTTTCTTCCACAGTGTGTAACCGCGTCACGGACCAGTCGCTGGCCTACTTCAAGCGCTGTGGAAGCATTTGCCACATAGACTTGCGCTACTGCAAGCAGGTCACCAAGGAGGGCTGTGAGCAGTTCATCGCAGAGATGTCCGTCAGCGTGCAGTTCAGCCTTCAGGAGGAGAAACTGTTGCGCAAGCTCACCTAGGTAACACCGCATCCAGGCAACACTGATCGGGGACCTTAACTAGGCAGTGCTAACCAGCAGTGTCACCTAGATAACAGCGACCAGGGATGTCATAACGTCAGCAATGATCAGCAGCATCACCTAGGCAACGCAGGTCATGGAGCTCATCCAGGGAATGCTAACTCTCTCTCGGATACACTGACCAACGCTGAGTAGCGAGCTCAGCTTAGGAATACTGACCAATGACTTTTGCGTTGGAACGCCGACCAGCAGCATCACCTAGGGAACACAGACCAGTCATGGAATCATGGAAATGCTGCCTAAGGAGCCTGTGCTCACACTCCAGTGAGGAATGCATACTTTATCCACACTGCACAGGACCAGCTTGGCTTGGAGTGACCACACACACGCACACACACACACAAACAAACTTGCGTCCCATCTTTACCTTAATGGTCCATGGTCACACACCACAGAGGACAGTGTACAAAGGTTTGGCCAGTGGGATTGTAGAAAGGCTATTGTCCTGTACTACACTGTAAACATTTGTACACATACCTTTTGTATACCTGTACATATACACCTGTTCTCTCCCTCTGTACACACACATACACATACACACACATACACATACACATACAAATACACACACACACATACACATACACATACACATACACACACACACACAAACAAACACCCACGCTGGCACACACACACACACTCCCGCTCATGCCATTTTGCTGCTCATGCCAAAATCTTTCTTTTCAAAGCACATAAATCTTTTTTTGAGTGTTTTTTTTAATGGTGTGTTTTCTGTTAAGGTGTACTGCTGAGCAGTCGGGCTTCGCTTGTGATGGACACTTTTGGGTCCTTGTTTTTTATGTTTGCAACTACTTCTCGAGATTTTTTGTTGTTGTTTTTGTTGTTGTTTTCAAAGCAATGCAGACCTCAAGTTTTATGCAGGTTTATTTTTGTACAAGAAGTTATTTTATTTGTATGTAATGTAAAAGGCACTCAGTTTTTCCAGTGGTTACGTTCCATCAGTGTCACAGTTGTGTTTACCTTGGTCTGAATAACACTGCAAATCTACTTTCTTATGTAGGAAAGCCTCTAATATAATTTAATTTATGCAGCATCTCCTTAAACTATGGAGTCATGGGAGAGGGTACTCCATATGACTGTGTTATTCTGTTTGACTGGGTTTATATCTCAAAACAGAAGAAAAGAAACGATTTGCACTGTTTGACATAAATAAATAGTTATTTTTTCTTAAGATTTTTTCTTGCAAGTGTTTTTCCAATGGAAATTGACCTGACAGAAACTCTTCATTACTGCACAGTCTCTTTTAAAGGTACTGTCAGTGATTCTGGATTAGCCTGATGGAGCCGAATATACATATATATTAATATATATATATATAATATATGTGTATGTATGTGTGTATATATATATATATATATATATTTGTCTTCTAAATAATATAGGACCAACGGCACTAGCAATTAGCACCAGTTCATAAGTAGCCTTCTCAAACTCCCGTCAAGCACCTCATCTAGTAGCTGAAACAGTTTGGTTATGTTTTCCCTAATTGTTTATCCAGTTCAAAGATATCCCATGGCCGAGTACATGAACACTGTCATCTCTTCATTTGCTGGTCATGCATCTATGGAGAGGTTTTCACCTCACATGCATTTTGCATTATGTGGCCTTATGAAAATTGGTGACAAGACAGAATGTAATTTGACACCCCCCCCCACCACCACCACCACAGAAAAGAAGTTGTGGTGTGGGTGATCTCTTTGCAGTAGTCTTTGTATGTCCAACACGGACATCAAATGTTTGAGTTTTTTGTCATGCAAGAAAGTTGTGACATTGAAATCACATGCAAAGGCAAAGGCTGTATGAGGAAATGTGGAAAAGTGCACTACTGATGGGGAAGTGTTTTCTGTGGAGGACTGATGATCTTGTTCTAGCAACAAAACAAAACAAAAAAAGAGCCTTTTGTTTGCTGCTGAGCAGTGGGTAAAAGAGTGTGTATGTGTGTGTGTAGAAGGGGGTTACATTAAAGCAACTTTTGAGGTTTTTTTTTTTTTGAGTTTTAGTTCAAAAATATTTTTTGGGTGTCAAGACTGAAGACTGGAAGTGTCTGCAACACAGCTCCAGGATTTCCTCAGATCAGCCTGAAAGTTAGTCTAAGCCCATCCCTTGAGCCAACCCAATGATCTCTCCCTCAGTAGAACTCAGCTCTAGTCCCGTTATTCACTGAGGTCACAGAGTGTAGATGGAACAGTACTATGGAAGTGTCTGTTTGTGTGTGTTTTCGTTCGTGTGATTTGCAGAACTTTCTCAGATTACCTTCTTTTTATCAAGCTTGTGATCAGTTCCTGAGCCCATACTGTGAGTTTGTGCACTATGCCCTCTTGTGACCACTTTGGGAAGAACACCCTATCAGAGCTGCATGTCAAACATTACCAAATATGGAGGCCCTCCTGAAGTGAGTAATGTGAGAATCATCATCACCACTGACTGAAGCCCTGTTACACTGGAGCCTCTTCTCTGTTATTGGTTTAAGCATTACTTGGGCTGCTTTATACTGTAAGGGGTCTATGGAAGTAGAAACACAGGTACATCACTCATCCTGCTCAGGTCTACATTATCCCAGTGGAGCTATGGCTGGTCACAGTGCAAGGTTTCATCAGTTTTCCTGCTCTTCACCACAGGACAAGACTGCATGTTACTGGAAAATATTGTATTTCCTGACTGTATATATGGGATGTGTATGTGTGTGCGTGTGTGTGTTTGGTTTCATTCAATCAGGTTAATAAGCTGACTTTCTGTTCCAGTCAATGCTAAAAGAGCTGAAAACTGTGTGATTGAGCACTACCTCAGGTCCATCGTAGACACTAAAGGGTTTCAGTGGGTTGATTAAAAGCAAGTCCAACCCATCCGCCTCATGATCAACCTCAGATATGGACAAAAGACTGGCAGAGCTCGGTGATAATTCAAGATACCATGTTTTATTAAATGTAATAAATCATCATCTTTTAATTAGCAAAATAAAAAGTTTAACATTCCCAAAATACTAGACTAGAACTCGCTGAACACTTGGTTGTTGTTTTTCGCTTTGTTTGTATTTTTTGTTTGTTTGTTTATGGAACTACATCTGTCCCTTGTAGAGCACGTGACAAGTGTCCCTAGGAGTCTGCCCTGCTATCATAGTGGCCTACATGTGACATCATCAGTTTAAAAATAGCAGCATTAAAAACACACATGTAAGCACAGTGTCGTTGACGGCTTCGCCTCAGTGCACCCATTGCGCTACGTGTCTTCATGTTGGACCCGGACTGAGCAGGCCGAGAGAGAGGGATGGAGTCCAGACAAGCCAACTGATTCCCAATGTCCTCCGCAACCCTAAACCCTAGTCCCTCAAAGCCTTAACTGCCATGAATCAGCCAATCAAAAAGGCAATTTGTGTTAGATAAGTCTTTGAAGGTGTAGAACTTAGTGGCTTAGGGACAATGGGATTCAGTGGTTACTAAAGGGCCTTGCATAGCACACTAAGCCCATTGACCACAACAAACACCAACAACTGGATCAGTGTGCAGTCTGAATTACACTCAGAAGTCATTCTTATCAGTCAATGGTCAGTAGTGTGGTGCTGGAGGTTGGTTTTCGGAACACTGTAAAGACTGCAACTACAGAGTACAACTCTGCACACAGAAAAACTGTGTGTCTGCAGTTGTTGTGGTTTCAAGTGGTTTCAATGAGGGCCTTTAGGTGCATTCAACTTTATCTAACCAGCAATGCACTCTGGGCTGATAGCGCCACCAATAACCAATGAGATGTGATTATGAATAGGCTTTAAACCCAGAATGCATTGCTGTCTGGTTAGGGTGGGAGATTGTAGGCCTTGTATGAACTCCTTCCCTCATTAGTGGGATCTGACAAGGTATCGCTACCCGACAGACTGCCTGCCGCACACCTGCCCTCCCCCCACCTCCCACCCCTTGACCAGCCCAAGTTATCGGAGTGAAATATCGACTCATTAAAAAACAACAAGTGGTCTGCAGACAGAACAGACAGTAAAACATTCTATTTAAATAATAATTCATCAGTACTTTAAAGGCTGTCCTCTTAACAGCAATATTAAATATTTTTACATTAATAACACTGTTGAAAACTAGATAAGTCTATATAATACCACTCACTTTATATACTCTGAAATAAATATCTTATCTCTCTCAGTGAACGGTAAATTTGATAGTGAAGAGAATTAATCTTTTCACAAACTGGAAACCTATGAAAAATATAAAAAAGTCACACTCACAGTCAAATCAAAGTACAGTGTTGGTGTAACCTGGTAGTAGAACTGCTTAAACACAGGGTAAACAACTTCATTACTTCACATCCAAGTAGCACCGGCTAGATATGTTTCTTTTCCTGTTTGGTTTCTGAGGACTTAGACACTCACATACGACTTGGAACAACATGTTGAACAGGAACTCTGTATGACATGATATTGCTTACAGATCATAACACAAATGGATTGAGAACTGAATTGACGTTATCATGTTTGTCATTAAAGATATGCTGAAATGAGTTCTGATATGTAAACTATGGGATTGGCCTATTAGCCAGATCCCAGCCACAGTGAGTGGCGAGTGCGTCTATGGTTGCAGATCAGTGCAGAGTAACATCCTATAGAAATCAGCTGAATGTGCAAATGACACTGAAGTGGAGGTGTTAGGTTGAGTGGCGCGTGCATGTGTGTGTGTCTGTGTGTGTGTTTGTGTGTTGGAGAGAACCGCAGAGAAAGCTGCATTGCAGCATTGATATCAAGTGCAGCATCCCTGCATGAAGACAGTATGAGCTGCACTGCTGCATGCATCTCAAGTGCAACTTCAATGCATGGAAACAGAGCGTTGCAATGCTGCATGCATCTCAAATGTAGCATCACTGCATGAAGACAGAGTTGCAATTCTGCAAGCATGTCAAGTAGAGCATCAGTGCATGTAGACAGAGAATTGCAACGCCAAATGCATGTTATGTGCAACATTGCACGGAGACAGAACTGCATTACTACTGCATGTATGTCAAGTGCAGTATCCTTACAAGGACGCTGAATGCTGCAACTACATGGTGTAGTCTGCATGACTAGACAGAGTTGCACTGCTGCATGGACGCAGAGGGATCATGGCTGCATGGGCATAGTTCTGCATCTCTGCATGGTTTGCAGAGTGAAAAAGAATGAGAATGAGAGTGAGAGAGACAGAGAGGCAGAGGGCAGTGGGGTGCACTTTTTGTGCACTGCTGGAGTGAAACCGAACAGTCTTAGATGTGGTCAGCGTTCAGCTAAGTTTAGATTCATGCTTTAGAGACACTAGTTTCCCTGGTCACAGCCAACTGCCCCCTCACCAATCGCCTCAAGGGTTGATTATAACGCTCTGATCCATGCTTCAACTGTGCTAGTGCTAGATTCTGCTCACCAATCTCTGTCTCCAGTGTGTTCACAGCTATCTGCCTGCCTGCTGTCCCATGCTGAGTCTTTCCACTGGTGGTTCCCTCCTTGACTGGCTGACTGTGGTCTACAGTCAAGTGGTTCCCATATACTATGCTCTATAGTCACCTACATATAGTATCGTAACACACTAACACGCACACACACAGACACACACATACACATACACACACACACAGACACACACACACTGATGTAGAGGACAGGAACACAAGGTTCGTATACACTGTTTTTCTAATTTGGCACCTACAGGATCAAGTGTAGTCATCAGTTCTTCACTGGTTCTATAAGAAGAGGAAGTCAGATCACCTGGCGCATGAGACGTCTGTCAGATCTCTCGCTGGAGAGGACCAGCGTCTGGACACTTGTAACATTTCAGTTTTCTCCTAAGCGCCTCTGCTATTGCACATAACATCTGACGAGTTAGTGGTCATGTAAACAGAGTCAGCCAAAATACTGTCTGCATTCCAGTCTCCCTGTCTGTATGTCTGCCTTCCTGTCCATCTGTCTGTTTGCCCATCTGTCTACGTTCTTCACCATCTTCTAAACATGCATGTTGATTGTTACTCATTCTCAATGGCATGTTGGATGAGATGACAAACAAACAAACCAACCAACAGCTAAATTGCATTGGGACCTTCTGTGCACTGTTGAGTTCATCTTTTTTTCCTCCCATGTAAACTAGTAGGGGCACTTCCAGAGAGGCCTCTTCATCCTCAAGGAGGAAGTGTGTGTGTGTGTGTGTGTGTGTGTGTGGCTTTGTGTATCTTTGTGTGTGTGTGTGTTTGAAGGGCCATTAGGACTTGAAGACGTGCACAGCGCGAACCACATACTGCCGGCAGATTGGACACTCGTTCATCCGCTTTCCGCACTTGGTGCAAGTGACCATGTGACCACACTCCAGCAACACACAGTCTATGAACGCATCCATGCAGATACGACACAGGTTCTCATCCGCCGTACTTAACTGGGGTCTCACCACACCATCTGCAGAGAGAGAGAGAGAGAGAGAAGGGAAAGAGAGAGTGGGGAATGTGAGGAGTAGGGAAGAGAGAGAGACAGACGGAGGGAGAGAAGTTGAAAGATGGAGGAGGAGATGGAGTGAGGGATGAGAGAGAAAGATAAAGGATGGGAGGAATGAAACAGAGAGATAGAGAAAGTATATGAAAAGTAAAGGGCAAAGAAGAGAATGAGAAGAGAGAAGAGACGGAAAAGGGACAAACCAAGAGAAAATAGGGGGAAGAGTGACAGGGAGGAGAGGGGAAGGAGAGATTGGAACAGAGACAGATAGAGAGAGAGTAAGAAAAGAGAGAAAGGGAAAGAGAGGATAACATGGGGAGAGAGAGGATAAAGAGAATAAAGAAAAAGATAGAAAATAAAGAAGGGATAAACAAAGAAGGAATAAACAAGGGCAGGAAGAAGTGTAAGGGAAGAGGTGGAAAGAAAGGAGGAAGATGAGATTCACTTCATCAAGAATAAATACAGATTGAACCACAAAGCAATCCACATCAAACAGTGTTAATTAAAAATCATGAATTCTGCCCTTGGGAACTTTAGGACTTTGTTGGACTCATGCATTTTAGTTTGGGTACATGGAATGGTGATGATGATCATGTGTGGTCTACGTATTGATTTGGTCCTCAAATCATACCTAGGTTTCCTCTATTCTCGAAGGTTCAAATCACTCTCTCACACACCAATTAACTGGCTGAGCAGAGGTCACTGTAATGGTTGGTCTGTCCCTCGCTCTTTTGCTCACTCTGCCTGTAGAGTCTATTACACCCTTTGTTTGTCTTTCTCCTTCCCTGCCTCTGTCTCTCTTATCTAGCTAACGCTACTCAGTCACATCCTCTTTTTTTCATCTCAGTCTTTGAGCCCTATCTGTCTTTGGTTAAATGGCTGCTAAGGCCAACACAGAGACCACAAAGACCAACCATTGCTGTAACTGCTCCTGCTCATCTCTGGCACAGACGTGCCAGACGTGGAGTAAAACCTGGGCTAGTGTTTGGTCAGACCTTGCCCCAGAGCCAATCACAGACCAGGACGCAATCGTGAGAATGAGAGGGCGAGTCCAAGTTCCGCATCAGAGACTGCCAAGGGCTGGGATTTGTCCAAGAAGGCTATTAGGGATGGGTGAGAGAATGAGAAACGCCACGGAAGACTTTTTTTTTTTCAGCCGTTGATTTATGAGCGTCTTTTTAAAGTGACGAGTACTCAGTAGGACTAATTTATTGTGATGACGACATTCAGCCATTAAAATATAGTATATGTCAGAGAATGTGTAGATGATGAAAGATGGACGACTTTAACACACACACATACACAAACACATACACAGACACACACACACTCACACAGTAGACATACAGGTGACTTCTCAGTGACCTTTCTAAGACCAAGCCAGAACATGAATTGGATTGGATGAGACAGCACTAATGACACCATATAAAAACCAGACACACCAATTATGTCTACATTCCCAGGATGGATCACTAATGATCAGGGGGAGAGGCATGGCCATTTCTCTCCCCCTATGGCGTCATGGCTTTTATTTTGGCAGCCGTGACTGTGTGAGATCCTTACCTCCGACCTCTCCGAGGCAGATGGGAGGTGGGTACGTTGTTACTAAAACACACCACAAGAGGGAGACATTTCACCATGAATTCTAATGTGCTTTCACCACCACAGCATGAACAGTAAAATATATATACATATATATATATATATATATATACACACACACACGCACACACACACCAAACCTGACAGACATATACTAAGACCTACAGTCATTAACTTCAAAGATTACAATTATATTGGATTACAATTATACACTTAAGCCAAGTGATCTAATTAGATTTACCAGTGGGCAGTGAGCTATAGCACTTAACCAGCAAAAATGACAAGTTGGAAGTATGGAAGTATGGAAGTATCACCTGTTGTGATGTCATTGCTCACGTTCTCCACTGCAACAAAGTGATATTTGTGTCAATCAAAAACATGTATATCAGGGTTGTAATAGTAAACAATTAAAAAAATAGCTTTTGACAAAAAAGAGACGTAAAATAAAACCTCAATTCAAGTCAACAAATAACTAATACAATAGAATCAACAATATAAGTGGTAGTACTAACAAACACAATAAATGTTAGTTACAACAATGTAAACTGTTATGATAGCAGGAGAATAGAGAACAACAAGAATAGTGGTAATCCCTCCTGATGGTCTGGAAATATTATAGTAACTAATGTTAATGGTGCTTGTTTTATGTGTTTTTTCTGAATGTTTGTCATTTGGTTCCTTACTGGATCTTCGGTTCTGCTCATTCTCGCGGTAGAGCCGGTGCACTCGCTCCACCAGCTCCCATTTCTCACAGCAGCCGGAGAAGTTGACAAAGTTCCGCGCCAGGATCTCTTTTAGCTGCCGTACCGTCAGGCTCTCAATGGCGTCCTCGTTTGCGATGTCCGTGAGTGACGCTCGAGCACGCCGCTGAGTACCGGGGCTGGCCTACAGACGGACACACACAGACAGACAGACAGACAGACATGTAGTCAGACAGAAAATGAGACAGACAGAAATACACATCGATAGACAGACAGAGAGACAGGAAGGCAAGTGGGCAAACAAACAGGCATTCAAACAGAGTGATACACAGACAGACAGGTACTACAGCAGAGAGTGAGAGAGACGGAGAGACATGTGGTAGACATACACACATATACTCAGACTATCAGACAGACAGATTGACAAATACTCAAAATCCATCAGACCAAGAAATAACCGATACAGAGTAGAAGCAGGAGGCAAGTAAGCAGACACACAGACAGAGGCAGACAGACAGACAGACAGATATTGTGATAGTACAGCAGCAGCCTTGACTCTTCTTTTGATGGTGCTAACTGAGTAGATTTTCTTGCCTACTGTGTGTGTGTGTGTGTGTGTGTGTGTGTACTGTGTGTGAAGAAATCTGACCACTAGGAAAAGCAGTGCATCTCTGTGTGTAGGAGTTTCATCAAGCTTATGCCCCCGGGATGTACTCAAAGGACTGAGCAGGCAACGCAGAGCTGGATGGCTGATCACACAAGGAATTGTGGGTAAAATCATCTGTGAGTCTCTCTCTCTCTCTCTCTCTGTATGTGTATGTTTGTGTGTGTGTGTGTGTGCGCGCATGTGCATTTGTACCTCTTGTATGCTGCTACTGTCGTCCAGGTTCAGTATGGAGAGGGAGGCAGCATCTGCTTGGTCCTGAGGGTTTAACACAAGACAAAACACCATCATTATCATCCTCCTCCTCCTCCTTCTCTTCCTCCTCCTCCTCTTCTTCTTCATCTTCTTCTTCTTGTACTTCTTCTCTGACAAACGTATGAATTATTTACGTCACTGACATTAATTATCACTACCTTCATGATAATCATCATTATGTTCATCATCATCATCATCATCATCATCGTTATCACCACCATCACCATCTAACCTTCATCATTGTCATCTTCACCGTGCCAGTGCTCACTGCTGAGAACTATGATTGGAAATGCTGCCTGTACTCAGTGTGTACACTGGGGTAAAGGCTATTTTGTGTGTGTGTGTGTATTTGTGTAGGGTCATACAGTTTAAATGTATGGTTTAATCTGACGTATTTGTGTGTGTATATGTGTGTGGATGCCTGCATGTGTGTGTGTGTGTGTGTGTAGGAGTGTCTGTGTGTGTTTACATGTTTGTCTGTCTGCTATGTGTGTGTGTATGTAGGTGTGTGTGTGTATGTGTGTATATGTGTTGTCTCTTGTTGGTTCCTTCAGCATGAGCAGGCCCCTCCTAATCTCTCTAATGTCCTTCATGTGTTCAGTCTGTCTGACAGGCAGCCAGCCGTCTCCTTCTCCAAACCCGCCCAACCCACCCGTTCCCGACAGTCTGTCCTGCCTTAATCCACTTAATGCCCATCACGACAACAAAAGATGCAAACAAACATAAACAAACAAACAAATAAGTATGTAAATGAGTAAACAAAGTCATGGCCTCTACTTCCCTCTCTTCAATATGGAATGGAAATGTTACCTCTGTTGGCCCTTTGAAGTGGAGGCTAGTCTGCAGACTACAGACACGCCGCCTGTGTAGATTGAATCAGGCTCTTTAAGAAAGTCAGACTCTGGCAACACTACATTTCCACTGTCTGCTACAGATAATTTGCGACTGTACATTTCTAACCATTGCAACAGTGGGTCACCGAGAAAAAAAACAAAACAAAACATTAATCATGCTATGTTAGCAGCAATGCATTTGCTGAAACGGTGGCTGTTCCCAGACAACTGGGTGCTGATGTGTGTGTGTGTGTGTGTGTGTGTGTGTGTGAGGATATTACAGGGGGCTGTTCATTTCCTCCTTGTTTTTCTCAGAGGAGCCTGTGAGCAATGAATTATTCTGTTTGATGGCATGAGCAACAACCTAATGCTTCACCTGCAAACAGACTAGAGGGCGGGCAAGGATGAGCCAACAGCAGCATGTGTGTGTGTGTGCCATAGAGTGTGTGTGTGTATGTGTGTCACGGTGAGTGTGTGTTTGTGTGTGTGGAAGGCGTGTGTATGTATGAGATGGCTTTCCCGCTGAGAAAAAGATTGAAAAGAGAGACGGTAATGAGAAACTATTCTGACCCCCCCCCCCTCCCCCAACCCCCACCAACCCCACACAGACACACACAAGTCTGTCCTGCTCCATAAAAAAAGTAATTAGCTAATGGAGCTGCCATCTTCCTGAGTGGTGTGTGATGAGAAATGGTCTTGGGTCTGACAGGGAGAGACCTCAGCCTGACCGAGTGGACTGCAGATACATACACACACACACACACACACACACACACACACACACACACACACACACACACACACACACACACGCACACTCACACACACACACATCTGGTCTGAGCTCTCCGGCCTGCCATGCTGTAAATAATACATGGGTCTGTCCAACCAAGATGAACTGACCCCATCACATGATCACACACACACACACACACACACAGTTAAACAAGTAATTGCAACCTCAGCACATTCAATCTTGTCAAATCCTGTGCACTCTTAAACACACCCATGTGTATGTGTAGCCTCCAAGCATATAGCTTCATCAGTAGTCAAGCAATATACATAAATATAGAAATATGAAAATGGATTATGAAAATATGGAAAAACCTCCTATCTTGGGCAGCTGTAGCCTGAACCCTAGTCATGTGACGTGCAGGTTGCGGTTCTCTTTGAGGACGTCATTAAATTATTTGAATGTTTTATTTGATGCTCTAAAAGCTGGCTCATGGGTCCCCTGGGCAGCAGCAGAGCTGTATGTGTGTGTGTGTGTGTGTATGTGTGTGTGTCTGTGTGTGTGTGTGTGCTCCTGACTCTCACACAGCAGAGCCCGGAAGGCCTGCAGGCCGCAAGAGGGAATTACCACACAAGCATACAAACACACACACACACACAGGAATCACACAAAGAGCACAGAGGGCAGCAGTTATGTAATGAGCTTCTTAAAAGAGTGAGAACAGGACAGGCTTAGTGCTTCACTAGGGATCACTCACTCACTCTCTCTCTCCCTTTCTCTCTTGATGATGTATGTTGTGTGAGCATAAGTGTGAATCAGTGCATGTTTATGTGAGTCATTTGAAACATGTATGTGTGTGTGTGTGTCTGTGTGTGTGTGTGAGAGAGAGAGAAAGAGAGAGAGTAAGTGTGTAAGTAAGTGTGTCATGCCTGTGACTCTGCAGATTTCTCTAATGCCTGCTGATGGCATTCTCGTCAAGGCAAATCTTTATCAAGCCAGGATAGACTGGCAGGCCAATACGATAAGGTGGAATACTGTGTGTGTGTGTGTGTGTGTTTGAGTTTGAGTCTGACTGGCAGCTATGTTGGTAAGACTGCAAACTACCTCTACCTCTTCCCGGGGGACTAAAAACTAAATGGGCTTTTTTCCTCTGCCTGTGGCACACACACACACACACACACACACACATACACACACAAACACATACACATCATAAGATATGATGCACTTTGCTGAATTTTGCTATTATCCATGATGTTTTGGTTTTGGAGATCTTTAATATATCTGTAAAATCATTCTAAAAGTCTATCTGTAAACTAAAATGCTCCACACATAGGCACTGACTTGAGTGCACCAATACTGTCTGTCTCTTGCCCACAAATCCCAGCAGCGCTGATTTTTTCAACTAGCAAGCTTTCAGCAAACAATGGATTTTACTGAGCAACGCTGACAAAAATAGAACCACATCATAATCACAAAGGTGGTGCTGAAAGGGTTCAGTGGTGATGTATGGGGCTGTGTTGAAAACAATGGAATCTACATGTGCCAGAGTGTTGAGAGAGGAGTGTGCACATTGAGTGCACAGTGCAGAGTGTGCAGAGGCCTTAAGGGTTCTAGAAGTCTACATTTAAGGGCTCTTTAATGCTCTAGAAGTCTACATTTAAGGGCTCTTTAATGCTCTAGAAGTCTACATTTGTCCACGTAAGGGTTTACCTGCCAGAATGCTTGGCTACCTCCTGATGGTTAAATAGCAGGATGTTACTTGCTAATGTCGCTGTGTGTTTGTGCGTGTGTGTGTGTGTGTGTGTGTGTGTGTCTGTCTGTCTAGCTGTCTGTGTGTGCATAATTAGTGTGTGTGTGTGTGTCTTTAACTGCCAACTGGTGCCTGAACTGTCACTGGGGCTAATGTGTCCTCCTGACATGATGGATGACTTTGTGTGTGCATGTGTGTGTGTGTGTGTGTGCATGTGTGTGTGTGTGCATACCTGACTGCTATTGCCTGTGCTGTCACTGGAGCTGAGTGTGTCGTCTTGTGAGGCCGTGATTGACAGCTCTGAGTTCTCTGAGACTGACCGGGGGGCTGATCCCTGCGGGGGAGTTAGGAGCATCTCTGGCCTCTCCTCCTCCCCTCTGTTCACCTCCTCAGCCACCTCCTCCGCCACCTCCTCCTCTGCTGCCACCTCCTCTGCACATGCCTCCTTGTCCTCTCTTTCCTCCCGTCCCTCTCCCTCCTTCCTCTCCTCTCTCTCCTTCTTCTTCACCTCCTCCTTATCCTCCTCTCCGCAACCCAGCACCACCACCACGTCCTCTTCTCGCACCTCGACCCTCTCCAGCTCCACCTCCTCCTCTTCCTCCTCCTCTGCTTCCTCCCCGATGCGTGATGGCCTTGGCCCCAGCGTGCACAACACCAGCTCCACCAGGTCCTCCTTCTCACGACAGGTGTCGGTGGGGATGTTGCGCAACGTCAGGTACTGCCGAAGGTCTTTGACACGCAGGCGCATGAGCTGCGGACGCTGGAAGGCCGTGCCCCAGAGGAGGTGACAAGTGGCGCAGCGACGGAGGTTCTCTTGGAGAACCGAGCACAGCGAGCAAAAGCTCTTACGGCAATCTGAACACACATGCTGAAAGAGAGAGAGAGAGAGAGAGAGAAGTGGTTAGAGGAGGAAAATGTGGCAGAGACAAAGAAAGGAAGATCAAAAGACAAAGCAGCAGCACAGGTTCTCCTATAGCACATTTCCATTATGGACCGGGGCTTTATCCCCGGAAACTTCCAAACACCACTTAGCAACAGCGGTGCAAGCTACAACATTTATGACATTTAAACATATCACTTAATAATTAGAAACCAAGAGCCTTTCTATGGAAACTATTATCCTTGGATCATGTGTAAAGTATTTAAATATTTGTAGGTCATTTTTGTCTATAAACTCTGACTGTTGTTTGAATACAAGTGCGAGAAGAGATAGCCCACTGTACAGGGAGAAGAGAGGAGATGATTTAGAGCAAGGAATGAGAGAGAAAGAGGAAGAAAGGAAGATAAGGAATAATTAGCAGTGCAACACTGAGCACAATGAGCAGGAACCTTCATGGCAGTGTGTGCACAAGCGATGAAAGAGAGACGACATAGAAAGAGAAGAAGAGGGAGAGAGGGGAAAGAGAGAAAGGGAGGGAGAAAAGGAGGGAGAGAGAGAGGGAGCAGGGAGGTGAATGTCAGAGTGAGAAAAGGGGGGAGGGGGGGGACAAAAAAAGAAGCAGAAGGGCCAACCCAGCCAATATGCACAGATGTGCTGCAAGACAGTGGAGGGAGGAAGAAGTGAATGCACATCATACAACCCCAATACCCCTGTAGAAAGAGATAGAGAGAGGGGCTGAGAAAGAGATGTTAAAGAAGGAGAAAGTGAGAGAAAGAGAGTGAATGCACACTTACTGAAAGAGAGAGGAGGAGAGGAGAAAGCAAGAGAGGGACATGGAGGAAGGGAGGGAGAGAGAGACAGAGAAAGAGAGAGAGAGAGAGAGAGAAGAGAGAAAGGACACATCAGATGATATATACATAGAAAGACAGAAAGCAGCGAGTGAGAGACAAAAATTGAAGAGGCAAAGTGCAAAGCGTAAACATGTGTTTGAAACAGAGGTAGAGAGACAGAAGGGAAACACATGCTGAGAGAGATAAGAGAGAGAGACCGGCTAGAAAGATTTTTGGGTGGGGGTGGGGGGTAGGAAACAGAAATAGTAAAAGGGAAACTAGGAGAGAGATGATGAAAGAAAGATTAAAAAAAACAAGTGTGAAAAAGCAAAGGATAGAGGCTAAGCAATGAAAACAAGAGGCGTTGGTAAAAAAAGGAGAAACACAGTGGGGAACACATGCAGTTGGCATGAACTGAACTGGAGGAGAAAGAGAGAGAAAGCGGATCAAAGACAAGCTTTGGGGCATTATAACTTCAAGGCAGTGCTACATATTGGCAATTAGTAAACAGCCCAGAGGGGAGGGGAGAGGAGGACAGCTTAAACAAATATGTGAAAAGGAAGAGAGGAGAGCATCCTGGATAAAGTTATTTCTTAGCTATTCCTTGGGAGGAGAAATAGAAGAGGAGGTGGCATGGCTGGCATCAGAAGAAGAAAGAGCAAACAAGTGAGCCAAAGCAACAAAGAGGAGCCAGGAGGGGGCACTCTCCTCAGGAGACTTCCTTAGCTACCAGGGTTGTGCAAAATTCAGAATTGAATTGCAAATGACCCTTGAATTTCAGTTGAATTTGAAATGCAGTAGCAAACAGGTTGCAGAATTGCAATTCAAATTTGAATTAAAGGCTGTAAAATACAATTCCTGAATTGAATAAAAGCTAATCTAAAAATTTTATTTTGCACAAGCCCCTTCCATCTCAGGGAGAAGACTTGTAGGAAGAGGTGTCATGACTGGCATCAGCACAGAGGAGAACAATATGAACCACAGAGATAAGCAGACTCCCAAGGAGTAACAGAAGAGGAGGTGCAAACATGTGAACCAAAGACAGAATAAGAGAAAGGAGGTGCAGTCTTTGCTAGTCCTCAGGAGGAGAAAGGGAGAAGGAGGTGTCATGACTAGCTTCAGAGAAGAACTGAATAAGCATGTGAACCACTGGGAGGAGGTGCATTCCTGCCTGGTCCTCTGGAGAAATGGAGGAGGACGTGGCAAGATGTAGGTATAGAAAAGGCACGTGAGCCGCAGAGAGGAGAGGAGAGGAGAAAGGAGGAGGTGTTTTTTAGCTACTCCTCAGGAGCAGAAATAAATAGAGCAGGAGGGAGCATGACAGAGCAGCTTTCAGGTTTGGCATTTCAGCAAACAAGTAATGTCATTAATGGATGGATGGGGTAATCCCTTACTCCATCACACAGACAGGCACACACACACACACACACACACACACACACACATACATGCACACACAGACAGGCAGACACACACACACACACACACACACACACACACACACACACATGCACACACAAGCAAGCAGAGACACACATGCAGACATAGTCACACATAAATATATAGTCTCTCTCTCTCTCTCACACACACACACAAACACACACACACACACAGACAGATACACTCTCTCTCTCTCACACACACACACACACACGGCATATAGTGTCACAGGCTAAGACACAGACTGGCGCAGACACACCCACACAGACACCCACACACACATAATGGGATAACTGATTCTGGCCAATAAGGGAGAGGAATGAACAGATAGGATGCGTCAGACAGGGACGAAGGCTGACACAGTGATGGAGAGGAGAAAGACAGAAAGCATATAAGCCCAGCAAACAGACAGATAGACAGACAGACAGACACACACACACACTCATGTATGCCCCACAGAAGTAGAAGGTGGCATTTCCATACAGATAAGAGCAGTCCATCAATTATCCTTTATACACACATGCGGGCACACACACACACTCACACTTTCAGCATAGCATTACATCTGTCAGCTTGATGTATCAGTTTCACGGGGTTCCAGTTGTGTGTGTGGTCAAGGATTAGAAGCCCTCTGTCAGAATGTCAACAGGTGTGAAGAATGATAATATGCAGTGGCCAAGATGTGTATGTCTGCATGTTTGTCTGTGTGTGTTTAAGCAGGAGACCTGAGTGAACACAGAAAAAACCCTAGTTTGTAAAATAAGTTTTTGATTGGAGTTCTTTGGGGAAAGCTACCATTACAGATGTGACACATACATGTGATGTACACACAAGTGTCAATGGTGAATTTTAACCTGTAATGACTGAAATAGTAGGTTTGATGATAGATTTGATGCCTCTGTGGGCATGTAGCTTTAAGACCAAGAGGAGCTCCCAAAATGTAATAGGCATTCTAAAAGCATTGTGTTCATTTTAATAGCTTGCACTGGTATTAGGCGTTACCAGTGGTACCAACAGGTTCGGATCTCAAGAGAATCTGTCTGATTAGCCCTGTATTGACATACAAAGTATCCTTAACATCACAGATCGACAGTAGCCTTGGAGTGACACATGCAACACAACACATGCATTTATAGCTATTGCTCTGCAGCTCATCTGTGCTTCACTACCCGAAACAAGTTGCTGCCTGCAGCTTAATCTCATGAGTCCTCCAATGTGGCAATTTCTTGGAAAGTTTTTCAGCCAGAATGCACGGTGTGCTTGAAACTGTAGGCCTACATTAACAGCAAAAGGAATAGGCTAAGAGGGATACCCAAGGTGTGCCTCATGCGCTTGGTGTGTTTTGGGGATTGTGCACTAAATGTCAACATTTTGTTTGTTGTAAATCACAGGCCAGATGTTATTTTTACATTTTCAGATGACATGGCTATTCTTAGCCAACTGCGTAAAGGCAGCAGCACATCAGCCTACCACTCAGAAACAGAAAACTTTGTGCGGTGGTATGATCACAATTATCTCATCTCAAATGCTGGGAAATCGGAAGAAATGGTTGTGGACCCAAGATCTTCAGGGGACCATAGCCCTGTGTTTACTCATGACATATTTATTAACCAGGTCTCCTCATACAAGTATCTTGGAATCTATTTAGAAAACACTTTCACCTGGTAGGCCCACATAGACAGCTTGTGTTCTCAACTTCAGCAGAGACTGTATTTCTTACGCAGATTTGGATTGATTTGTGTAGACCAAAGAATTATGCTTATATTCTACCAGGCTGTTCTGGAGAGCTTGGTGACTTGGTACTTTAGCTCTACTGTTGCAGTAGTGTAAGATAGGCGTTTTAAAAACAAGGTTTTTGCACACCACTCGTAGATGATGTAAGAAATTGAATTGTCTGTACAAATCCAACAGAAGAACAATACTATATAGACCCCAGTAAACATTTTAACATCTGTTTTGGTTATATGTGCACAACTTTTTTTTTCCATGGAAAGGATGACTTTTGTGTGGAATTGCTCATACATATATATATATATATATATATATACCTGACCCTAATGACCTGACCCTCAGCAGCAAGTGTCTTTCCTAGAGACATGATTACAGTGTCTAAGCCTTGCACTATGGCTCTCACTACAGCCACAGTGTGTGTGTGTGTGTGTGTGTGTGTGTGTGTGTCTGTGTGTGTGTACGTGAGTGTGTGTGTGTGAGTGTGTGTATGTGAGAGAGAGACGTGACCGGCTAGACTGGAGTGACCTGTGCAATGTACTGTTCGGTCACAGCCTGATCCTCTCAGAGTAATCAGAGTCACATACACACACACACAAACACACACAAAGTTCTTGGGAGGGAGAGGGAGACAGCATTTTTCACCTGCTAGTCTTCAGAGTGCCTCAGTCAGGCGTTCCTGATCATGTCAATCTATCTGTCAGTCTGGCCATCGCTCATAATTTAATGAAGATACAACACAACACCTACAAACCTCAAAGATATGATCTAGCCAGGCTTTTGTGCAGTCATCTGTCCTTGTTATCATTTCCTTTCAGATTCCATTCATTTTCTTATTCAATGCTATTTTATTTTAAGGCATACCAGGCAAGACTGTGATATTTTTGCCTCCAGAGCTCCTCCTACAGTTGCTGATTAAAAAAAATAGCAAGAACATTGCACATTCTCAACAATCCATGTGAATTTGTTTGCAAACCAAAGAATAGGAACCAGCAATGATTTTCCAAGTGGTACGTTGACTGACAAGCCAGTGATAAATGCAATTTCGGTTTCATTCAGTTTCAGTTTTGTTTCCCCTGCCTCGCCAATTAAAATTCCACAAGTGTAATAACTGTGAAATCTATGCTAGAGGCGGTCGAGAGAACCCTCATTCACCCCGTAATAAGCCATTTAATCATTGAAGTGACTATGAAGCTAGTAAATTAACCTTAAAAGCCTTTAACATTGAAATAAGAAATGAAATTAAATAATTAATAAAAGAATGGATGAAAGAAAAGCAAGCTAAATAAAAGATAAAAACCAAAACTAGAGAATTCTTTACAATAAAAGTTGTAAGAAATGGTCTCAAGGTGCTTTACATTGCGCCTAATTGAGACTTCAAACACATTGCAGATTTGCAACTGCAGTCTTGTGCCTTTTACTGGGCTTACCACTAGCAGGCTGGGCTCATTAAACTGAGAAGGTTCTCACTGATGTTACACACACATAAACAGTGATCACTGACAGAGATGCACACAGGCATTAATCACACACAAACACACACACACAAACACACACACAGCACTAATCACAGACAAAGCTCCTGACTTAACGTTTACACAGGCTATCATTATCCTAACTGCTGATTCAAGTACAACCACTGCTATAAGTGATGCCAATATGCCATATACCACAAACACACACACAAACACACAGGCAAACATCCTCCCCACAACCATCAGCATTAGCTTATAATGATCATCATTCACCACCACCACCAGTAGCAATGTCCTCATCACCATGTCCAGCATAAGCTCTTCCCTATTTCATGTCATGAACCTCATCCCATATGCTCTTTTACTCCTACTCCACGTGACTCTAACCGCACACAAACACACACACACACACACTCTAGTGCAGTGAGGCGAGGTTCTATACATGACTCCAGTCTGGGGCAGATGGGTTAGACATGCTGACAGTGAAGCACCCCTGACATTTACGACCACTTTCAAAGAAAAGCTCTACTGTGAAAAGGGCATCCTTCTGTCTTAGGGCAGTGTGTGTGTGTGTTTTTGTACTGAGGATGAATGATGTGTGTGTGACTGTGTGTCCCTCCTTGTGTTCGATGAAAAATAAGGAAGCATGAGTGCACTGCGTGTTGTATTGTGTGCATGTACTGTATGTCCCTTAAGCTGACTCACGGGGCTAACAGAGAGCTATGAGTCGTGTGTGTGTGTGTGTGTGTGTGTGTGTGTGTGTGTGTGTGTCCCTCCCATGTTTTTACTGAAAACAGAACAGATAAGGAGTTTTGTGTATTTACTTGTGTCTATGTCCTTCCTCACACATGTTCCTCCTGAAGACAGAAAAAGGTGTGTGTGTGTGAGAGTGCGTGAGTGAGTAGGTGAGTGAAACATTGAGTGTGTGTATGTGTGTGTGTGAGTGTATGTGTGTCCCACCCGCGTTCTTCCTGAAGAAAGAAAAAGGTGTGTGTGCATGTGTGTGTGAGCATGTGTTTGCCTGAGTGGTTGAGGGAGTGAGTGTGTGAGTGAAGAGGTGAGCAAGACAGTGAGTATCTGTGTATATGTGTGTGTGTGTGTGTGTGTGTGTGTCCTCACTCACCTTCCTTCTGAAGACGGAGAAGGCAAGTCCACAGGCTTTGCAGGCGAGTCCGGTGTTGGCACTAGCACTGATGGGGGTGGAGCTGCTGGATGACGAGGGAGTGGCAGGAGGGTAGGTGGAGTAGCCAGCACCCGGGGCAAAGCGGAAGGGTCTGGCGCCTGCTCCGAACCCTGCCTGGCCGCCGGGTGGCCGCATGGTCCCCGTGCCCATCACCTCGTTCAGTAACCCACAGCAGGAGGCCCACATGGATGAAGCGCCCGCCTGCAGGAAAACACACACACAAATATACACACACACACACACACACACACACACACAACAAAACAACACAAGTAAGTGCAAAGTGTACACATGCATGGATAAATGTACACATACACACACTAATAAGCACATACAAACACCATGAACATTCTCTGACTATTCCATATGTTTCCATGTATGATCAAGCTGTCGCAGCGTGATGACATGCTTGAGCTTCTGTGTATATGCAATATATGCAGATACCTGTTGGCAAGCATGACTAGCATATAGACATAGGCAGTCTATTGTATATCTATAAATAGCTTCCATATTTTATGGAGCCCTGCTTTTACACAGCCTGTTTATCTCAATTACAGAAGCTTCCGGAAGAACACCCCAGTGCAGCATTGGCAAAGCATGCAGGAAGAAAGCAAGCAGGAGCAATGCCACTGGGATAACACCATGAGGATAGTGTTTCATCTCCCCTACAAGTGGCTCAATAAAGATCAATGTCTATATGGAAACCTCAGTTGCTCAGCAACATTACCTGTTGCGCGCACGTGTGTGAGTGTGTGTGTGTGTGTGTGTTTGTCTGCGTGTGTGTCTGTGTGAGAGTGTATGTGTGTGTCTCTGCAGAGTGATTATTGAGTTTCCAAGTGACACACACACACAGCGAGGCATTCAAAACTCCGCGGTCAGTCACAACAAGAGAACCTTTGGAGCCCTGGGAACTGTGGGACAGAACCAAAGGGAACTTTGGCACAGGAACTATAGGAACCCAGGGACACGAGATGTGTGGCACTCAAAGAGGATATTATTGCCTCTAAGGCCTACAGAAGTCTGCCTCAATCCATAAACAACCTGCTGCTTCTCTCTGGGGACCTAATTACTTCAATAAGAAGAGAGAGAGTGGGAGAGATGGAGAGGAGGGGCAGAAGGAGAGAGAGAGAGAGAGAGAGAGAGAGAGAGAGAGAGAGAGGACAGAAGGAGACAGGACAGAAGGAGAGAGGGAGAGAGAGGGAGAGTGGGCTGGGGGTAAGGATACTCAGTGAATAAGAAAACCAAAAAACAAGAGGAGAAGACAAGACAAGAAACAAGAGAGACAATTACGGTGATCAAAGGGGTAATGAAAATGATGATCATGATGAATGTGAGAATGATAAGGATTAAAATGATGATGAGGAGGAGGAGGACGAGGAGGAGGAGGAGGATGAAGATTAAGAGGATTATGATGCTGATGCTGATGAGGAGACGAAGATGAAGACAAGAGATGACAGGAGGAGGAGAGGTAAACAGGTGAACAGGGGCTGAGACTAGAGGGCTTCAGGTGTGAGGTGGTCATGTTAGTGGAGCGCGTTAGGTGTCAGATGCAAGCATGTGAGGCTGTCAGCAGGTAGACGGAATAACAAGTAACAGTCTCTCTGGGAGTGTCCCCCGAAACTATAGTTTCTAAGTGAGTTAGCAACTCAGGTTAGTTCATAACAGGTAATCTGTCAGCAGGCAATGCTGAGATAATAATTTGATTTATTCAAACAATGCTCTGTTTCATTGTTGAGGGATGTTAAACACTCATTTCAAAGATATGTCTCATCCTCATCCTAAGTGCTCCACGATACAGCAAACTGCCAAGCAAAGCATTACGTTCTGAAATTTTAACTAAGTACAATCCTTGAGATCAGTACACATACACATACACAGTTCCTCATTCTCTCTCTCTCTTACACACACACACACACACATACATGAAAAACAAACAGGAGGTTAGAAAGAGATAGAGAGAAGGTTGAGTCAGACTTAAGGCCAGAGGAAAGAGGGTTGAAGAGAGATGAAGAGGCGATAACATTGACAGCTACATGAAAGAATGCATGACAGGGATTTGGGAATGAAAAAACAGAGAGAGAGAGAAAGAGAGGCAGAAAGAAGGATAGAGAAACCCAGTAAAATGGGAGGAGATAGGATGTGAGGTGTGTGTTCTCCAACTAACTGTCTGGGAGTCGATGGTGAAGATGAATGCTCTTAGATGTGCTCCTCCCATAATGCATTGCTCAGGGCAGGGGTCCTCCCCATGGCCCCTAAGGTTGTCAATCAAATGGCTGATGGACAGCTCGGTCCCTCCCCTTAGATTATGCCACCACACCACATGTCTCTCAGAGCACAGAGTAAAGATCTGCTGCTTAAGTACTTACATAACACACACACACACACACACAAACACACACACACGCATACACCCACTGTATCTCTCTCTTTCTCCTTTTATCTCTCTCTCTCTCTCTCTCTCACACACACACACACACATACACACACACACACACGCATGCACACACACACATGTCCTTTCTATATGAACACCTACACACAGGCAGCCTTAAAGCAGGAATGTATGTGGCACAAAGACATTGTCCACTCTACACACACACCCACACAAGCACACACACATAGCACTCTCTAACATTGCTTTTCAGTGTACATACACACAAACTGAAGCACACACATCCATAAACCACTTGAAGACTAATAATCCATAATAAGCTACTCTTCATTTCCAACAAAAACACACAGAAGCACTTACAAACCACTCTCCCTCGCTTTCTCTCTCTCTCCCTCTCTTTCTCTCTCTCTCTCTCTCACACACACACACACACAGAGCGAGAGAGAGAGAGAGAGAATTTGAGAGAAGTTGCTATCACACACACGGTCATGCTGCTAATATTCTCTCTTACACACACACACACACACACACACACACAAACACACACTTAAAACCTGTCAAAT
>JAIFZK010000014.1:13512500-13547500 GCA_027481765.1 Tenualosa thibaudeaui
ATGTAATAGGCCTCTGCAATGGCAAGCTAACGCTATTTCCCTTAGGGCACGAGGCTGTATCGGCGTTCTCCTTGCTAATGTTTATTATTTCAAAAGCTGCTTTTCAGGGGAAAGCCAGATTAGGCGCGTCAGACGTCATAACTGTCTCTCCGAGAAATAAAAGCATAGCATTGGCTACAGGCACACTTCATTGAGAACCTCTGACATAACTGTTAAAAAAATCACTTCATAAGATATAGGTTACCATACTCAGGCCTTATCATAGTGCTCATAGTCAAGAGCTCATAGTCGTTATGAACGTCAGAATCTATAAACTCTTCCAGTTAAAGGAACTTTTCTAACTATGGTAACAGTGAATCCGGTCGTTTACAATAGAGAAAGACATTTAATTATCACATGATGGAGACATTTACGCAGACTTACGCACGTCTTTCTGTGGCTAATACAGGACCATCATTCATTACCATAACCTACTGGACAGTTCCTGCTACCTACCATAAGTGAATTGATCCTCATTTGTATAGTCAGCGCCAATGAAATGTAAATATGGTCATCATGATCATCATCACTGCAGAAACTATGACATGCGATAGATACGGTACTATACGATAGTTTTTTTTTTCTTTTTCCTGGCTAGAGAGTGCTGTTCACCCCTTATTTAAACAGTTTTGCAGTTTGGCAATGTGTTCCTTCATTCACATTTCCCTGTCATTGACTGCTATCTGTCCGTCTGATCTCATTACAAGAGATTAGCTTTTTGCAATGATGGGGGAAAGACTGCTGCTACATGTTACTACACTGGGAATGATCTTTCTTTCAAGCTCTATATCTTAAATATCGTTTACATGTGGAATTCATAAATATTCCTAGATATAAGACACATCTTGTTGGCACATACACCGGCGAAATCACCGGCACCGGCTAAAGAAATACAACGCGCACTTGCTCATTTCCCATTTCAATCACCGTGTGGTCGCAATGTATGTACTTCAAAATGAAGTAACATACGTGTATTACGTAGTTTCTCATCATAGCGATTCTAACGCATTTTATTTTTCGTATAGCACAAAGAAACAAATATGAAAGTTGCGAAGCGTATTGTATAAACATAGAATATCCTCGAAACAGTAGACTGCAAAAAGAAAAGCAACACAACATTTGTTTGATGTCACTGTACCTTCATCGCTATTCCAGGCTGTGGAATTTGTCAGATAGTGACAAAATGATGCGCATTGCAAGGACAGAAAGATTCACTACATTACGTCTTCCCTTCCAATCGCTTCCAATATATTTGCAGAGAAGCATAACGTAATGGACTAGAATATTTCCACCAATCCGAATTAATCAAAGGTACCGTTATGCATAGCAGCCAATCGCTTTTGAGTGGGCGAGCCCGAGTCGCACTGTTATGTATAGCGACCAATGACGTTTGAGTGGGCGTGCTTTGCCTCGGCGCGGGCACGCATTCATGTATACAGGCGCAACATCAGTAACCTACACACTTTATAGAGCACGAGGTACAGCCTACACGCTACACCACAGTCAATGGCCAGGGCTAATCTACTTTTTAGTAATTGACAATTTACCATTATCTTCTAACATCTTTTGTTGTTTTCTGTTATGCAACTCTTCTTAGGCTTTAGTAGGCTATCATATTTGTGCTCTTGTTTTTCCAGTCAGATTTGGATCAAAGTAGACCTAAGCCTTGAGATGAGAAGTGAATTTTCCCATTTCTGTGAGTGGTACACAGTTGTTCAAAGAAAGAAAATGAGCATTCTGACTGGAAGTGAATTCATTTAACCAGGCCTACATATTAGGCTGGCTTGTCTGTAACAGATGTTTACAGAGCAAAATGCTCTAAGCCTTAGAATTATAAAATTGGCCTTTCAGAGCATGAAATCTCCTGCAGGTGCATTATTCATCTAGAAATGCTTTCCTCTTGGTCTGAAATCACTATAACACTGAATCAAGTCCGCCATCTAGAGTGAGACTTAGGAAATGGTGGATACAGTCAGCTCTCATTACATTTACAGAACTGTAGAACAGAGCTCACTAGTCCAGTTTTAATTACATTTAGCTCTACGCTCTACACTGAGCCACCTTACTGATGTGGAAACATCAGATTAGTGCAATGAAGGTACTGTATGTGTGAAAGCTCAAGCTGGCTGAAGGTATTGTTATTGTGTGTGTATGCTTACAGAACTTTTATGTTATTGTGTTTGTGTGTGTGTGTGTGTGTGTATAATTATAGAGCGTTATAGAGAGTTATAGTGTGTATATGTGTGTGTGTGCGCGTGTGCACGTGTGTATGTACGTGTGCTTACAGTCTCATTTCTTGGGTCATACCATACGTCGATTTGGTTCAGGATTTAGAAATCATATTTCCACTCTCTTCACTTACTCAGTCAATAAGAGGCAAGGGTCTGCAATCACTTTGCTTTGGTTATTCCTAATGTTTTATTGGTATGTTTGACCTTTTCGCACCCAAGCCATCTACCCAGTCCACACTGGCTCAAGTCCAGACAGCTTACACATGAGAAGACACTATGTACATGTTACATAAACAGTCATCTAACACCTGCATTGTTACTGCAGGACTAGATATGCCCATTATTTATGAGCAAACGGCTATGAACTATCAGTGAGTCATGGCAGAGTTTATTTAAGACAACTCTATCATGTCATTTCTGAACTACTCACCAACAATTCCCCTCTAAGGCACCACTGGAAACATGTCTTGACATATAGTGTTTTTGTGTCTTCAAGATATATGACACCTGGCTAAAAATAACTCCTAACCCACTATGAAGTTCAGACTTTTGGACGAGAGGTATTCACAAGGATATATAAAAGCAGTGATAAATACTTTGGTGAGTTATGAATTATTGTGTCAGTAAAGTTTCAAATAGTTTAACCAAGTAACATGGCACATGTTACTCTCAGACACAATTGTAGCCTGTACAGGGGTCTGTAAAGAAGCAAAGGGTGCTTCTTGCACTGAGCTGATGTAACAATAACTCTTTAATTCCATAAACAACGGTAAAGAATCTGGCCCATAAGTGAATAGGACCAATCAGAGCCATCTAGAGATATACAGTAGGGATCTGGGATCAATTAGGTCCTAGAAGCTGTAAGCTGGTCCCAGGGTTAGACTTTTTTTTTTTTTTTTTGGAATGAGGTAGACTGCAAAGTGGTGGGTACTGGTGCATATCATCCATCATTCACATTTGTTCCCAGACCAGCTTGTGGATAAAATAGATACAGTGCGATCAGAGGCTACAGTTTCAATTATAACTAAAGAACCTGAGCCTGAATTAGTTCAAGTTTTTGTGAGATTCTGAATCACTGTTCAGAATCACAGGTCGAGATAAAATCTGGATATCAAGGTTACTGCCTAGTTGTGATGAAGGGAACAGGTGGTCATGTTGGGCAACCGATTCTGAATGGTGTTTATTTGAAATGTTAAATACAGAAGTATTAGGTTTTTCTTCACTCTTATGAAATGAACTGAAAGTTCTCAGTTGAAATGGTGAACTATGAACATTAATGTATTAATTTCATTCTGTATGAACTGAACTTGTAAAGTAAAGTGTAAACTGTCCTCAGACCAGAAGAGGGAGCAGTAGGCTAACCTTCTAGCTGTCTCATCACAAAATCTCTCCAAAGGTCACAGTATAGTCACAAAGACACTTTGCTTGCTTTAGTATTTGTAAACATGTGAACCACACGCCTACTGTATGCCTGACCACGATATACACGCAAGCACACATGTGCGTGCACACACGCACACACACGCACACACACACACAAATTGCTGTATCAATCAGCCAAATCGGATCCACCTTCCCCTTTCAAAATGCTAAAGACAACAGTATATAGCTGCACACACATGGTATGTCAATATTGGCACACACTTGATAGAAAATGTTGCACAAGAACTCAAAAGACATATTCTTTCTGCAGTTTGTCATTTAGCTTGTTCTCTAATTAAGGAAAATTGTGAGTAATGGCTTACATTTGAATTTCCTTGAATAATTTGGATCCTCAGGCCAAATCATTTTCTTTTGTTCACTGGTTTGAACATGCATCAATTTACTGATCCTTTGATGTGCTGTGCATACACAATACCTACAACAGAACACTCCTCAGGCACATAAACACTTGCATATACACATGACTGCCTGGGCGGTAAAACATGGTGGAAAATTCCTTCTTATAGCACAGTGTTGAAAGATACCAGGTTTAAGAGCTCAGCGGAAAGCAGCAAACTGCCAGAGACCGAATGACTGATTGATTGTTTATGGAGAATCAGATTTCAAAGGCAAGGAGTGCCTCTGGCAGGGGGTGAAAGCAGGAAGTGTGAGGTTATGGTAGTTTAAACACACACATACGCATTTCACACACACACACATGCGCACACACAAACAAAAGCACACACATGCACGCGCACACAAACATGCATGCACACAGAAACACGTACACACACACACACATAAACACACACACACAAACATTTGCACATACATACACACAATTAACAATACACACTTTCACTCACACACACACATCTTATTAAGAAAGGAGCATGCAGCTCCATAAAATGTTGACACAACATTCTGATAAAAACACACACACAAAATCACACACACACATACACAAATATGTGAAATCTTAGTGCCTCACACAAGCAATGAAATCCTCAAGATATCTTCTTACCTGCTGAGCTCACATGCCATTTTAGCCCATTTATTTCACCTTTATTAGCCTCTAACAGGCTGGCCTGAAAGTGTACATTTTCTTTGAGTTTTATGGATCTACATGCATTTAGGTTAAAATCAGTTCTCTCTCTCTCTCTGTATGTGTGTGTGTTTGTATGTGGGTATTGATGCATGTGTCAAATTTTGACACATTATCTGAACGTTGTGTTATTTGGAACCGCATTCCCAAAACTAGTTCTGTGTGTACTGTACTGTGTTTCTCTCTCTTGCTCTCTTTCTCTCTCTTTCTCCCTCTGTGTGCGTGTGTGTGTGTGCGCGCGCGCGCGCCTGGAGGCTAGGTAAGGTTTTTACACATGCACTCTGGTCCCTCTGCCTGCAGCCAAACTCAGAGTTGAGCAAGCAGAGCAGCTTTAAATCAGAAGATCACATCTGCTCCTGTACAGAGCACACTAAAAAAAACAACCAACACTGTTTCCTCATAAAAAAAGACTGCACCTGGCTGAAAGTCACATTCATGAGAACAAGAAATCTAAAGAAAACCGAAAGAAAAGTCTTGCCTCGCTGCGGTGACGCACAGAAAACACATACTTGTAGTCGATAGACTGAATATTGATTATGCCTGTCTAGCACCGTGTTCAGAACCATGATGGAGCAAGAATGTGTAGGGAGACGAAGGGAGAACTGCATTGAACTGCCTTCGAGCTCAGCGCCAGGGACGGAATCAAGTGCGGCGTTCGCTCACACCAGACTGGTGAGAATAAGGTGTGGGTACACATCACGCAGCTGGACCGCTGCCCGTATAAACTCTCCCTCTCATTGTGTTTATGCACTGAGCCGAAGGAAAAAAACGAAGAAATATGCTGATGCTATCTATGAAAAGCTCTTACCAGAGACCTGATAAGTTGCTTACTCAATGCCTGTCAGACGCCTCGAAATCCCAGTGATTCATATTCACAACTGCTATGGTAACTTCTATGGTTGCTAACCATTTCAAAACAATAAAGGTATCTTAGGCATGTTAGCTTCAAAACAATAAGCTATTTACCGGTGATTGAACACGAATATTTCTGATGATGATGTCACTCTGTTTTGTTTAATGTCCACTAGTTGGCGCTGAAGTCCACAGTTTGATACTTCCCTGTAAACCGCTTCGGCAGACGGATAACTATGACGATCCCTGTGGTAGCACAACGGCCATTGGCCGACCTATCGTTTAGTTCAGCCAAGAGGCAATATTTAGCAATATTTTTTCTTTCCTTTTTTTTCTTCCAAACGAGCTGTAACCTCTACTTAAAATACATTTTGAAACTCTCAACTCAACACCTACATCACACAAGTAGCAAAACAGTTTTCTTATCAAAAGCACATTTTGTTAATAAAACAAAGTCTGGCTCAAATTCAGATAATTTTACCAAACACTAGCAAGTTTTCTTTACACAGTGAACATGTGGTCTACTGTATACTGACATGCTAGAAATGCTAGCAAGTGACGGCATTTCAGAAACCACATTCATTTTCATGTATTTCAAATCCATGACTTCATGGACTACATTGACTTCAAAACCCAGGTTCCATTTACCTACAGTAACCACCAATTATATTTGTGTGAGTGTTTACAGTGATGTGTGCAATGTCTAAAATGAGTATACTGACTTTCAAAAGTGATGAATGTTCCATAGAAATTCTTTAAGAATTGTTGCAGATGCACAGGCCTACAGTTATTCCCAGCTGCTAACATGCTTTTACCCAATCTGTAATCACTTTTTTCAAATCCAAATCATATCCAATTGCAATTGAAATTGGAGATGGATTGTCTATTTTTCCTTTTCTATTTTTCCTTTTCTGAAGTGTTCATTCAAGAATGATCATCTATGTAATCTATGTAAAAGTGCTGCTGTTATTGCCTAACTGAGGGTTTTGGAGATTAGATTTCCATTTCTGGCATGCTGTGTTTAAACATTTGCAAATAAGATACATAATTTTGGTGTTGGGGTGATCCTGTGTGTAAAGAAAAAGTATGCATTATAGAAATGCTTTCATTGACTGCATATAGTGTGGAAAGAGCAAGACAGGATTGGGCTTGATCACATTGGCTTCTGCCAAAATGTAAACACACCTACACATCACACCCTTGATCTTGTTCTGACACATGGAGTACAAATAGAACAACTTACAACCCTACCTCAACACTCTACACTAACTGACCACTACTTATTAACTTTAAAAATCACATTAGACTATGTAGCACCTTACTCAGTCTACTACTACACTAGAAACATAACTCCCAAAACTACAGATGACTTCATAGCAAAAATTCCATCTCTCCTTGAGTCTCTGCTGAGCCAATATAGCCCTGTATTAGAAGAATCTATGCCAAGCCCAACCCAAGTTGATCAATTAACTGGCAGTGTTGTAAATATACTATACTCCACATTCAACACAATTGCACCACTCAAAAAGAAAACTAGGAAACAAGAAAAAATTGCCCCATGGTATACCACACAGACTCGCTTACTGAAACAAGCTGCTCGTAGACTTGAAAGGAAATGGTATGCCACTAAACTTCCGCCTTGCTTGGAAAGATGCCTTAAAAGAGGACAAGACAGCACTTAACAATGCCAAATCAGCATATTACTCCTCACTTATACACAATAATAAAGATAATCCAAAATTACTTTTTAACACTATATCCTGTTTAACAAAAAGCAGGATTGAGGTGTCCCATTCCATTCCAATAAGTCTAAGCAGCAAGGACTTCATGGACTATTTTAATGACAAAATTGAATCTATTAGACTTAAAATAAACAACTCCCTTGTAACCTCAAATCCAGTTGGACCACATGTAATGGTTACAGCTAGCTCTAGTCAACCTGTAGCATGCTTTGATTCATTCACACCCACCCATATATCAGAAATTACGTCTTTGATCTCTTCAGCTAAAGCCTCAACATGCTTATTGGACCCTATCCCAACTGATCTTCTTAAGGCAGCTCTCCCTCTATTGGCTGAGACGATTCTTAAAATGATAAATGACTCACTCATAGCTGGGCATGTCCCAAAATCTTTCAAGACATCTGTTATTAAACCATCAATTAAAAAACCAGACCTTGATCCTGATGTCCTTGCTAATTACAGACCCATATCTAACCTCTCATTTGTTTCAAAAATACTTGAGAAAATAGTGTCTAAGCAAATCTGTAGCTTCTTAAATGATAATAATATCCAGGAAACCTTCCAGTCAGGCTTTAGAACTAATCATAGCACAGAATCAGCCCTAGTTAGTCTTCAATGACCTCCTTATCGCATCTGATAATGGATATATATCAATATTAATCCTACTGGATCTTAGTGCTGCCTTTGACACTATTGACCATGGTATCCTACTACACAGACTTGAACACATGATAGGCATCAAAGACACTGCATTAGCCTGGTTCAAATCATACCTCTCTGGTCGCTACCAGTTTGTACACGGTCATAATGAGTCATCAACCCATACTAAAGTAAAGTTTGGTGTACCCCAAGGCTCAGTGCTAGGTCCCCTGCTGTTCTCCCTGTACATGTTACCTTTAGGATCTGTTATAAGGAAACATGGTATTGCTTTCCACTCCTATGCTGATGATACCCAGCTTTACCTTTCTATGAAGCCTAATGACTATATATGCCAATGACAAAACTTGATGCATGTCTCCTAGACATCAAAACCTGGATGACTAATAATTTCCTTTGTTTAAATTCAGATAAAACTGAAGTTATGATGATTGGCCGTAAACAGCTGACCAAAACTCTACCCCATCACCAAAACTTACTCAGTGGCCTGTCACTGTCATGTAATGCAAAAGTTAAAGACCTCGGGGTAATTATTGACCAGGACCTCTCTCTAAATAGTCATGTAAAACACATTTCAAAAACATCTTTTTTCCACCTATGAAATATTGCTAAGGTTAGAAAGTTCCTATCCTTTGAGGATGCTGAAAAATTAATACACGCATTTATTACTTCCAGGCTCGATTATTGCAATGCTCTGTTCTCTGGGTGTAGCAATACTTGCATCAAAAACCTACAACTAATACAAAATGCTGCGGCCCGAACACTGACCAGGACTAAAAAATATGAACATATCTCTCCTATTCTTGCTTCCCTACATTGGCTCCCTATTAAAAGTCGAATTGATTTTAAAATACTCCTCCTAACCTACAAAGCCCTCAAGGGCGATGCACCAACATATATTAAAGACTTACTTGTCCCTTACCACCCACCTAGAACCCTAAGATCCCAAAATGCTGGCCACACAACCTTCATGTGTCATGCCGTACAACTCTCTCTCTCTCTCTTTCAGCTCTCTCTCTATTTATATATATGTGTGTGTGTATATGTGTATATGTATGTATATATATATATATATGTGTGTGTGTATGTGTATATATATGTATTTATGCGCATATAGGTATGCCCAAATTACAGCTTTCTGCTTTTTGCTTCTGATGTGCGAGCCTGGCCTAATTCACTATTTTCCTCTGTCCACAATTATCTTTGCTGAGTGTCATCCCTGCCTCATTCCAGCGGACTCCTCTCACCCTCCCCTCCTGAGTGGACTACAACCAACACTACGGGAGGCACATGTCACGACCGACTCCCCATCACAGAGGACCTTCCTGGACGCCGATGCTGGGCCCGACCCCTTCCTGAGGCTTTGTGATTGACCCCCCCTCAAAATGGCACTGTCATATGGACCCTTACTGTTACCCCCATGACCCATCTCATTCCTTTGAGTTTGTCACTATGCCTGGCCGCTGCTACATTGTCCAGCCATAATTCCTGATAACCACCTATAGACTGACTACCATGTATTGTAAAAGTGGGATAATACTCTATTATGAACTATTATGTACCTTAGCTAAAACCATAGGCAACTTAAAGTCTGTCATGGTTGCTACTGATTGTAATTTTTCTCCATGACCCCTGGCAGTTGTTGGGTTAGCCCCTTGAGTCGTGGATCTGCCCAAGGTTTCTTCCTAGATTAACTGAACATAAGGGAGTTTTTCCTTGCCCCTGTTGCTCTTGGGTGCTCCTTCTGTGAAGCGCCACGAGACAATACTATTGTAAAAGGCTGTATAAATAAAACTGAATTGAATGGAAAAGGGTCAGCCTTATGAGGCAGGCAGGAGTTTTGAAAATGAGGCTGATGATCAGACAAAAGCTTGTTAGAGATTAAAAAAAAAAACTGAATGTAACCAGTGTAAATGTAGCTATCTTTAGCTTGCTAAACTGAGCTAATCGGGCTTGCCATTGGAAGAAGTACAAATGATCGCTGCTTCTTCATTCACTGACATGATAAATCAACTGCCAACCCCATCCTTGTGTAACAGGAAGCGGTTACCTGTCACAGTGTTGCTGCCTTCAGTCGGCTGGTTGCTGCCCCGCCCCTTTCTGATTGAGAAATTGTGAGCTGTGTGGTCAGCTGTGTGGCTTAAGTAGGCCAGTTTGGTTCAGGCCAGGTGTCTGCTTTGTCTGGGACCACATTGTGTTCACCTCCAGTCTCTCTCTCCCTCTCTTCGCTGTGTGTTTTTTCAACAACTACAGGTATGTACGATCGCTTGTGTTGTGTCATTATCATTTTGGGGTGGTGTTATTTTGTTTATCTGTAATTGTTATTTGTATGTGCTTGCTTGGGCTTGCTTGCTTGTGCTTTGTTTTGTTGATGTTAATGTTACGGGGGGATTTTGTTTTGTTGTAATTGCATGTGCCTACTATCTGTGCTCTGCTTACAATCGATTGGTGATGGGGTCTACTCCCCTCTAGTGGTGCTTATTCCCTAACTTGGTGTGTGTGTTTGCTGTGTTGTTTGTTTAACTTTAAACCATTTTGGTGTGTGGTATTCTTTTGATTTATAGGGACAGTCCCTTATTTTGCATGTGTTTGTTTTGTTGGGCATGTACAACTTCATTTGTTTGCAGTGTGAAATGTTCCTTATTTGATTTACAGGAATAACATCCATGAGGTTAGGGTACCCTTACTGGTAAGCCTTTGAGTCAGTTTTAGTGGCTGGAAATTAATTTGTCTGCTGTTGTACTGCTAATGTTTGTCGGCCTACTGCATGAGACTGTTTTACTGTTTGAGTCATAACACTTTTAACAACAAGAAAGGAGGATCTTTGTACCAACTGAATCCTCTCACCTCTGACTCCTTTCCTCAGACTGACGTTCCTGCATGAGTGTAAGGGGTAACCTAGAAGGTCTTAGGTCCACTTGTTATAAGGGGAGGGTGGACAATTGGATCTAAACTGGTTCACTTTTGGCTCTGTCACACTTGCATTTTGGGGGCGTTAACCAGACTTGCCTTCTGTATCTATGTGGCTAAAGTTTTTTTTTTTTCCTGTGAGGTTTAAGTAATATGGTAGGCCTGGACGAGATAGTCAAGTCCAGAATGCATTGCCTTAAGACAGCCACTCAGCCAGCCAGTAATTTCAAACAAGCCCTTGCTCTCGATTTGCCAAATGCACCAAAGCTACCAAAATATTCTTGTCTTCATACTTCAAGGTGATTCAGTACTGCTCATAGCACATTTTATCATTCAGCACCAGCAAGGTTAGTTTTGAAGAGTCTTGAAAATGTGGAGAGTTGAAAATGACAACAACGTTGATAGCAGATGGTTGTAGAAAGAAAACTGGCCTGAATGTGGAACTAATGCTTAAAAAATGCATACCATGTTGCCTGTTTGAGATAAAATAATCTCACAAGAGTGTGTATTGGTAGGGAAACTGAGCAAATGAGAGTTCAAACTAGCAGCAGACTGACAGCCCTGGACCAGAGTCTGTGGCAACTGCATCTGTTCCTGGTTAGATAAAAGTAGCTCTGGAGTAGTGAGGTACCCACAGGAGCTAGAAAATCCAAATATTTCTGACCTTACCTGACCTTTAGTGTGTGTGTGTGTGTGTGTCTGTGTGTACAGGCACATGTTGTCTGTGTGTTTGCAAGTGATTGACCAATTCTTTGAACTGACATGGAGTGTTTTGTGTGTGTGTGTGTGTGTGTGTGTGTGTGTGCGTGTGTGTGACTTGTCCTCTCTTCTGTACTGGTTCCCATCTGGTTCCCATCCTCCAGTTAGAGGCCCTGAGACCTCTCTCTTTGGGAAAGAAAAGCCTATCATGTCTAGGCAAAGCCATAACTGAAACCAAACTCTAGTTAGTTTTTGTGTGTGCGTGTGTCTGTCTGTCTGTCTGCCCGTCTGTGTGTATGTGTGTGTGTGTGTGTGTGTGTGTGTGTGTGTGTGTGTGTGTGTGTGTCTATGTGTACAGATACATGTTGTCTGTGTGTTTGCAAGTGATTGACCAATTCTTTGAACTGACATGGAGTGTATATTTGTGTGTGTGTTTGTGTGTGTGTCTAGGGGGTGGGGGGGCAAGACTCTACTGGCAGGAGCAGCTGTATAACACATCAGGGATCAATGGAGCAATATTTACTTTGGTTCTATCTATTGCATGAGAAAGGATGTTGAAAAGTTGCTGTGTGTGTGTGTGTGTGTGTGTGTGTGTGTGTAATCTTGTGTAATCTTTCTAGAAAATGCGTGGTTCCATATATAGATTATAATTGAGGTGAATTGGAATTCAGGGCTTCCAAATACAACTCCTTTATCTCTTTCTCTCCAGAGTAAAAATGTTAGTTTGCTGATTATTTCACTCACTCATAAACTTGAAATCCCCCCCCACATACACACACACACACACACTGTGAGTAATTTGAGAAAGCAGCAGTGCTTCAGAGACAAACATCTGCTTCCTGACCAGAGTGCCAGCAAATACACACCAAATCCATGGGAAGCTGTTAGAGCCAAGGCTTGGTGGTGACTGCCAAGCACACACACACACACACGCACACGCACACACGAGCACATGCTCACACACATATACTAGGACACATGCACACGGATGGACTCTCACACACACACACACATGCGCATACCGCATGCCAGTTGTTAAAAATCCTAAGTACACATTATATATGAGAGATGTGGGGGGCAGATCAGTTTCACTTCTTAGTAAGTCAGTCAAGAGGGGCAAGGCATTTTCTGATCCCACTATTCATTCAGTCATGACACACAACTGTGATTCTTTCTCCTGCTCTCTGTCACCCACCCACACACATACACACACACACACAAACATACACACAGACACACACACACACACACACTCACACACACACACATAGACCACTCCAAGAATCACGCTTAAAATAAATAAATGAAAGATCAGATAATCAAGAACTCTAAAACTTCCAGTGAAAAGTCCTTTCACTGGAAAAGTCCTTTCAGTTTCAGTTTTATATTCAGATTGACTCACAGCTCTATTCAATGTAATTACTATGCCTATGACTTCATCCACACAGACAGAAGTTACTGGAATGAGGGCTAAGAAACTCTTTCAGTTTGCTTTCAGTTTGCAAATTTGGTCGATGTTGTACCAAAATTTGTTTTTCCTCTTTCTACTGATAGCAGTTGGTGGGTTATAGAAAAATGGATATGGGTTGACTGACGTTGGACTTTTCGTACATATTTAGGTTATGAGGACATTCCAAGAGGACAGCAACTGCAACAAAATTTAATCAGATTTTCTCTTAACTCAAATTTCTTCTCCCATAATTGATATACTATTGTATAAGCTACTGTTTCTTCTTAGGAGTACCAGTAGAGGTCAGTCATGAGCCATACTACTCATATTGAGAGCACACATAGTGAGCCCAGCAGGACCAGATTCCCATGAACAGAACTGAACTGACCTGATGTTGGAAAACACCAGAGGCTGATGTAACAGTAAAACTCCTGGGGATTTGGATGATGTTTGTGAATGAATGGGTTGTGAAACTTGCTCTGTTGCAATAGCTAGTGCCACACACACACACACACACACAGAGGACTAACAGAAGACATATGAAATGAAAAGAAAATTAATTCAATACTACCAAAATTAAACAACATTACTGTCAGATAAATAATTGCTTTTTTGAAGTGTGATGTGTGTTGTGTAATGTGCTTGAGAAGAGCTGTAGATTTCTTAGTTTTGGTGCTGAAAAGAATGTGTTTTTGTAACACAGGAAACACACTTTGGTCTGGGTTGAATGAAAGGTCGGAGAGAACCGGGAGCAGAAAGAGTAGGCATTTCCTGTTTTGTTGTGTCATGAATCCCCTAAAACTATACTTAGAGATGGGAGAGATCAAAATGCTGAGTCAGCACAAAAATGCCCAGCCAGCAGAGAGTCCAGAGAGACACATATGCACAAACATCCTGTCTTTGTCTCTCTTACACACACAAATACACACACACAGACACACACACATGTACATGCATGCACACACACACACACAGTAAAATGCACATCAACAACTACATGGCCGTCAATCCCATGGAAGTTCCCCTACTAGCAGGTAATCCCTGAAGATGCATCATTTCTTCCCCTACACCCACAAGCACACCCAAAGTGCATTGCCTGCAGCACATCAACCATGTGTTGACACAGCCTTTGAAGTACACACAAACACACATACACACACAAACATGCACACACGTGCATCCACATGCAAAGTGCCTACCACACATCAACAATGTGGCCTTTTAAGTGCCCCCTCCACACGCACACACACACACACTCACTCACACACACCATCAGCTGCCTCCTCACTTCCCTAGATTCATCTAGTCACAATTGGATCCATCCCCAGTATCAGCCCCTCCACATTTCCACTCCTTATACACCCTAGGTTTAAATTTACTGTGTCGAAGGCTCAGTGTTGCACTTGTAATCGTAGCTGATCTTATATTCATGTGATTTAGATGCCCCGTTATAGCATGGGGTCTGCAAAGCCACAACAAATAGATGTATTACATACATGTACGTCTGCACAGAATCACCAGAGTTTGTGGATACTCAAACTCTATGAGTGGTCTGCATCTCATAATCAGTGGTCATATTTATCAATCTTCTGAGACTGTCTCTCTCTCTCTGTCTGAGTGCAGTTTGATTTACGGCGAACACACACACACACGTACGCACATACACTTTTGTACCGCAACCCTCAAGAATAGGACATAGGTATAGCTGCTAAATAACAACCTGACAACCTCACCTCTCTAAATCAGCAGAATTCCCAACAGGTCAACCCTGTCCTATAAATCAGTCCACTCCAGCCTGGCAACCCTGTCCTATAAATCAGTCCACTCCTACCTGGAAACTGCTCAAAACCAGCTGAGTTCTGACACTCAGTTCACAGTCAGTTCTTAGCCCTCAAACCTAGCAACACCTCCATTTCTAAATCTAATTTACATTTACACATTTAGCAGACACTTTTATCCAAAGCAACTTACATTTTGTCTGCTATCAATTGTTCAGGCCTGTCTCCCCTAGAGCAACTTTAGCAAAGTGGGACCAGAATCCTACAATTGCTACGCTACCACTGCCCCCTTTGAACCCATAACTCAATACATAATCTAATTATGATATAATTAAATATGAATATGACTATATATTGTTATTGTTATTATTATTAGTAGTAGTAGTAGTAGTAGTAGGCAGTCAAATTTTCGATTGTTCTTGGACTGAGCCATGAAGCATTCCAACCAAGCAATTTATAGTGTTTCAGGAGCATCAAGGAAGAGTTTAAACTAGGTCCGATATGAGTCCAATATATTTACATACTTTTGAAGAATAGAATAATGGAACCCACCTTTAACCTATACTTAAAAAGAAAAACAAAGTGGAAATACAGGCCTTTTTATAACAAATATTTATTTCCTTGAACAACAGTCATGTCAATACATGTTTCCATATTATGTAAACCATAGTCATTTTAGCAGTCTATGTGATGCTAGGGTAAACACACAGATGCACCCACTTAGGTCGCAGGCTGTGTCTTTTCTAAAATTTTCCCCCCGACTTCTTCTAAACTGATGATTGCTTACTTTAAGGATGCTACACTTTGTATTTTTGAGCATTATAAAGTTTGGGGGGCTTTTGTTTCCATAAGTAAAACTTCCAGACATTTCAAGATTTTTGTCCAAACTTAAGAGTATTTCATTGTACATCTCCATACTTTTCCTGACCTGCATAATGCTCCTGTTGTGTTCGTTTCATTGTTACGATATTGGTGTTCCAGTCAAAAATGACCAGAGCATTTGTAACTTGAGATAAAACATATTATCAATGATTATCATCATATTTTGTGATAGACCTCTGTATCAACTTATGATCTCTTGAATATTAAAAATTTTAAACTTTAGTGAACTAATTATGGCCTGTAGGCCTCACTGAATGAAACCTATGTAATTCAGTGAGGGAGAGATTTTATTGGAAATAGGTTTTTGGCGGAGGCTGTCACTGGGAGCAAAAACAGGAAGTAAAGGGTGTATTTATGTTTGTGTAGGTAAATGCAAACAGCCTTACACTGTCCATCTGATCTGTAGGTAAGACTGTATGTGCCTGAAAACTATTTGTGTACATTTACTGTGTCCCCCCATTCATTTTCTTACTATGGTCACATTTTATCACACATTTCTCATACATAAATTTTCATTCATTTTCTAGTCTGGTCATTTTTGATCGGACCACCACAGGTGTAGCAAAGTTGAACAAAATGTAATGAAAATTATTAAAATCTGTGTTGTGTTCAGATAGCCTGTATGAACAAAGTCATGGACCCCATGACAACCCAATTAGATTAAGTACATTTTTGAAAGGGAAAAAAAATTTAGGTCAAATTTGACTGGAACACAACAGGAGGGTTAAGCACCCAGTGCATCTGTTATGGATGTGTATACATCTATATACGTCATCTGAAATAAAGCGTCCTATCCACTCACAGATAGCATAAAGTGCCCAGCCACACTGCAAACCTAAACAGTTAAAGGTTAACTGATATTTTGCAGACATCTCTAACTGAAGTGCTGCTGGACTGTCAGTCATCAATCATTTCTGTTGTTCCAATATGTGTCTACTATAACACCAGAGGGAAATTTGCCACAACATCGACTGAATAGTGAACTGACAGGTGATGCTAACTGAAAGTGTGTTTCTGTTAGCATAGGCTGCTAGTTTGCTATTCGGCCAATGTTTGAACAAACTTTATCATTGTTTTTTTGTACTGACAGCACTCTGTGACAGCAGGGCTACAGATTGTAAGGAATATCCTCATAAAGTTCCCTAGTGATATCAGTCTCTGTGTTGTTCTTTTTTTTTTTTTTACCAAAAACTAATTATTAAAATGTATGTTTTTTTGTTGTTGTTATGGCTATAGTTATCACTGGCAGTGATGATATAGGCCTTACGACTGTGAGAAGTGGGTTTGGATTTGTGTTTAAAGTGCACATCAGAGAATAGTTTGCATCTGAAATGCCCGAAACATCCCGTCAGGGCCTCAAAGACACAAATAAGTCACACTTTTTTTTTTTTTTTTTGGAAATACACACACATGCACACATGTACATGCATGCATTCACACACATTCTCTCTCTCACACACACGTGAGTAGGTTCTCTTTCCACTGTTAATAACAAATGCTGACAAGAAAAATGCCTTTTCTGATAACGTTAAAAATACAGGCATGGTCATTTTTAAACCTTCATATTAAAAGGATACAAAAGAACATTTTATATAATTTTAGTCTACATGACCGTAGAGCTTCTCATTTACTTGAAGAGGAGAAAAGCACAATTCATCTTCCTCAGATGTTTACCAGTGTAGAAAATGAGATAAAGCATGCCCATGGAAACACTAGAAATGGGGACAAGTCCTTGTGTAAAATCTATACAAATGCTTTGCACATATAGCTTAACATGTTGTTTTACTTTTAACTAAGCATAAACCCTCTCTAGTTCATCTCCTTCCCTCGCATTGTTGATATGACTCTTTGGGTGCGGGTGAGAAAGAGGGTGGCCATTTCTATCACTTCTTTCCTAGCACCCTGTAAACTCTGACCCAGGTCAGCACATCACTCAACAAAACAAACAAAATTTATAATGTCTTCCTATCCCAGATGATCCAAATGTATTCAATAGCTACTGAGTACAGACTCAACTCCCCTTCCTGTTGCTCTCATACTTTGGCTTCTTCATCTGTAAAGACATTCTATCTGGAACCACAACACAATATTATGGGTTCTTATACTGGGGAACCCAAAGGTAGTTAGAACCCTCGGATCTGAGCATGTAGTTAAGAAACAGGCAGTTTACAGCTGGTTCTGCAAACACACAGATGCTAGATGCTCTACTGTGACAGAAAAGTACCAAATAAATAACAAACAACTAGACCCAAGCAAATAAATAACAAATCCATCAACACAAAACAGCTTTTCACACACGTCCCCCCTCCCACGGGTCCAAATGGATGTACAGTCTTGAGGATAACCCACGACAGGTGGCTGATCCGTCAGCTCTGATTGAATATATTCATCACCTGCAGAGCTGTATTCACGCAGCTGAAAAGGAGTCTTTGTGGGGACAACGCAATGAGGCTGACAAAGCACATGGAGAAACATGCGGTACTTGTGTGTCTCTGTGAATATGTCACGCCACCACATCTGCTCACTGACAGAGCACGCTACAAAAGGAGGAGGCAAATGACATACACACAGTACACACAGTCAGAAACACACACACACACACATATTTGTTGGGAATCCTGTGCATACGCAGTTGAGTTTCTTCCTCTCAGCATTCTGCCTTCACTTTCCCATCATTTCCACTCTTCACATACCTGAGTCTATTGCACACAAACTGCATGGCTACTTCTTGCAAGAAGAATTGCATTCTGGGATGTATAGTTTGGTAGTCCAAAAGATTGTTCCACCTCTGTACAACCATTGAGAAAAGATGCGTTTTTTATATAGATGCCTTTTTTAGCAAGTGTTCATCTGGGATGGAACAATCAGAAACATGAGATTGGAGTGGGGATGAGGGTGGTGTTGCAGCTGCAGCTGAATGTCCATCCTGAGCAGTAAGAGCAGGGGTCAAAGGGCAGAGGTTTCGGAGTGATGGGGTGGGGGGGGATAGCACTGAGTTTGAGACCTGACTGAAACAGTCTTTGCTTTCTTCCTCTAGGAAGTTTCCCTTTACTTTCGGGTGTCACTCGGTCATGCAGGGGTGCTAACCCAAGGGCTATCCTGCAGACTGCGCTTCCCTGGTTCTGTGGTAGTCATGGAGAGTCTCTGCCCCAGTCACCACGTCACATCAGGCTAATACTGGGGAGTGGTCGGAGGATGAGCACTCCAGTAACAAGGTTTATAACAGAGCACCTAAAACTAACAGGTGCCTCATAGCAGCTCCTTCAGCACATAGACACAGAAGGAGGAAGAGAGGGAAAGAGAGAGAGGGATAGATAAACAGGTGGAGAGGAGGGAATCACCTCTCGCAATGCTGTAAGCCGATGCTCCCCCTCACCTCCTGCTCGGCATCCCATGACTCCACTACAGGGTGGGCCTCCACCTCCATCTCCACCTGTGCTTCTCTTCCTTCTAGAACGTTCTGCTCCAGCTTTCTCTCCTCAGGCTTGTTCACCTCTCTCTGTCTCACCTCCACCTTTATCTCCTGGACATCCATCCGTTCCTCTCTCACCTCCGCCTGGCTCAAGCCTACCTGTCTCACCTCTACCTGTCTCTCTGACACCCCCATCAGCATCTCTTTCTCTTTCCCCTGTCTGTCCTTTACCTCTCTCACCTCCTCCATCTGTCTGACATCTTCATGCTTGTCCTTATCCTCACATATTTCCACGTCTCTATTTGGTGCCACCACCTGCATCTCACTTACCTCCACCTGTCTCTCCAGGGCCCCCATCTGCACTTGTCTTACCTCCACCTGACTCCAATCTTCCTGTCTCATATCTCCCTGCTTTGCATCTTCCTGTCTTACCTCCACCACCTTCTCTAGAGATTCTATCTGCACCTCCCTCCCGTCCACCTGTCTCAGTTCCACCTGTCTGTCCTGGGTCTGTGTCTGAGCCTCCATCTCCACCACCCCGACCCCTCTCTGTCCCAGGAAAATCTTCCTCTCATCCATCTGTCTTTTCTCCAGCTTCCCCTCTACCCCTCCCTCCTCCACCATGTCCCCTTCATCCTCATCCTCCTCTTCCTCATCCTCCTCAAACACACTGGGCTCCTCAGTGGACAGCTCTAGTCGGTAGCGTCCCAGTCCTCCACCCTCGCCATCGTCATCGTCGTCATACTCATGGATGGTGGGCAGGCTGCTGCGCGTGCCAAACCGTCTCCGTAGGGCCACCAGCAGTGGCTGTGGCAGCGTGAAGATATCCACATTGTTGCCCAGGTCGATCCAGGCCAGGTTGGGAAACTGCCGGCGCTCCTTCAGAACCTCCATCAGGTCCTTGAGTACACCCGTGGTAAGGCGATTGCCATTGACGGCGATGGTGGTCAATTTGGGCAGGGTGCTCAGGGCGGGCAGTAGGAGTCGCAGACTCTCGTCCTGAAGCTCGGTAAAGCTCAGGTCCACTGCCGTGACCGGCGCAATGCAGCCCTGCAGATATAGTGCCACTCGGTGGACATCGCGGCCTGACAGTGGGATTCCAGAAAGATCCACAATGTCATTGGACAGCTTCTTCTTCAGAGTGGTCTTCAGACTGGGGAGAGAGAAGAGAACAGACTCCATTACATGCAATTCTAATATGTACCATCAACTCTATAGCTCAAACTATGTAGCCAAAGAGCAAAAGAGTTTTATCATTGTTGCATTCTGGAAGAAGAAACACGAAAATGCCTACAGCTCCCATCATTCTCTACATGACTGGACTATGCTCAAGACACAACCAATGACACAATTAAGTTCTTAGAGAGCACATTTGTACAATACGGATAGTTAACTGAATACATGTTACCATAAGTAAAATGTCACAATTATAATACCACAAACACTCTGTAAGACTGTTTAGACTTCTAAATAAATCATGTTCAGTGAATAGTGACTCACTTACATAACAGTAAACCTACACTCAGGTAATAGGAGAAATAGAACTGTTATTTGAACTGGTAAGTGCTGTGTGTTGACACTAGTGATGTGTGTCTGGACATGCCTGGAGGCCAATGCTGTAACCTAACCAGAGGCCTCCTATTGATCTAACTTGTCCTTGGATATACAGCACAGCTCCTCTCGCTCAAAGCTGATTTGCTGTCAGGTCCCAGCGGTGAGACACCAAAGCCCTATTACTGACCCATGAAAGGAGGTGTCTAGTGAAGGGTTGCATTCTCTCTTTGTTCAGAGTGACATCATATCCCTTGCTCATTCTCTCTCTACCTTCCTCTTTGTTCACACTCTTTCTTTTCTCTCATCCCCTCTGCCTCCTATTTTTCTCTCTCTCTTTGTAGATTTTTCTCCCTCCATCCCTCTTCTTTCAGACCACAACTCTTCTTCTCTGTCTCTCTTTTTCATTCTCACTTTTTCTCTTATTGCTCTCTATGCTTTTCTTTCTCTCCCTTAATTAAATTTCAATTGAATTCAATTCAATGACTTTCTTGGCATAACAAAAAATATTGTCTTGTCAAAGCATACAGAAATAAAACTTATATAAGCAGAATATATAAATATTGTAATATATAAAAATAAATATTGTAAAATAGTGTACATAAACAAAATTAAACAAGAAGGTAGTAAAAAAACTCTCTTGCTCTCTCTCTCTCAAATTCAATTAAAGAAATGTTTAGTGGCAAGAATGTAATAGTGACAACATTGGCAAAGGTCAATGACATACATATTTGAAATTATGATATGCAAACACATGCAAACATAATGCACGTGTGTGTGTGCACCCGCATGCATGTGTGTGTGCACGCGCATGCATGTGTGTGTGTGTATGTGTGTGTCAGACATCAGTGTGTGTGAGTGTGCATCTCTCTTTCTCCCCCTCCCCTTCTGCCTCCCTGCTAGTCTTTGGTGTTGTGCAGTAGTCTAGTATGCCTGTGTGTGTGTGCGTGTGTATGTGTGTGTGTGTGTGTATGTGTGTGTGTGTGTGCGTGTGACTGCTGTAACCCTGTGGGTGGAATTTCTTGTGCTTGGCCTCTGCTGCTCGAGCCATCAGTGGTTCACCTCACTGATGGGATGAGACTGAATGGACATCATGCTAATGTGCCTGTTGGTTGCTCTGAAATCTGTGATTACACCGACTGGACAGTGTTAAAATGGGACTTGTTTCGCTGAGTTAAAATGACTTGTTTTTCTTAGTTCTGTCAGACAGACTGGACAATACTAAAATGTGTCTGTTGTTTATATACTTAAAAGTATTAAAATGTTTAAAATGAAAAACCGGATAGCATTTTTACGTGGTTGTTGTTTTATTTTGTTGTCATTGTTTTAGTCAGTAAATAGACTCAGCAGCACGAAAATGAAAGTGATTTTTACTCTTTATGCACCAACTGTGAAAGCTTCGGGTCAAAAAATATCTGTTGTTGTTGTAATGGGCATTATGAAAACATGGTTGTTGTTGTGTGCAAGTTTGGGGAAGGTGGTTGTTGCTTGCTGTTAGATCAGTGATGGAATTGCAAGCGCAGCGGACCACAAACACAAACACACACCACACGCACACACACACACACACACACACACACACACCACATACACACACCCACACATACAAAGCCACTGGATGCTCCATTCTCCAAGGCTGCTTCTGTCGGTGTATTTTCTGAAAGCAAATCTGTATGTGCTGCACCAAATACCCCAAAGTGTGTACATACACAGAAACAGAGGAGGGAGAGCAAAGAAATATATGTTTATTCTCTCTCCTTCTCTATCTCTCTCCCTCTCCCGCTCTCTCTCTCTCACAAACACACACACACACACACAGGTGCACACATTCATCATTCATATCACTGTCACTGGATAGACCATGTGCTAAAACAGGACATACACACACGCACACACACACACATACACGCACACACACACATGCACAAGCACACACACACACACGCACATCTGTCTCACCACCACAACTCAGTTAAAACTTCATTTTCATGAGCTATGAGACAGGAGAGTGTGGATTAGAAAAGCGGCAGGCTGCCTGTGGGCTGTGTGTGTGTGTGTGTGTGTGTATGTGCGTGCGTGCGTGTGTGTGTGTGTAGTGTGGGGTATACTTGATGGATTGGATCCTGGGGTTGGTCAACATCACTCTCCTCCCTGGGGGAGAGGGGTTCTGTAGCATAACAAGCCCAGACTGTCAGATCGAATATGAGCGGGTGTGCGCAACAAATGAGGAGAGCGGAGGCTGGCCTCACAGATATTTACATGAGGCAGGCAGGGTGTGTGTGTGTGTGTGTGTGTGTGTGTGTGTGTGTGTGTGTGTGTGTAATGCAGCTCGGGGATATTTACATGATGCAGGCAGGTTGATGTGTGTGTATGATGCAGCTCTGTGATATTTGCATGATGCAGGCATGTTGGTGTGTGTGTGTGTGTGTGTGTGTGTGTGTGTGTGTGTGTGTGTGTGTGTGTGTGTGTGAGAGATGCAGCTAGGAGATATTTACATGATGCAGGCAAGTTATGTGTGTGCGCTCGTTTGTGTTTTTGTGTGTGTGTGTGTGTGTGTGTGTGTGTGTGTGTGTGTGTGTGTGTGTGTGTGAGAGAGAGAGCATGTGTGTGTGTGAGCATGTGTGTTTGTTGAGGCTGTTGGCAACACATTGACAAGTCCAAATGGGTTGGTTGTTCCTGGGAGCTCCAGGTCAGCAGGAATGAGAGCCTCTGGTCATTCCATTAGTCACAGACAGGCCAGTGAATGACCAGCCAGGACCAGGCTCCAGCACTGCCTGAGATTTGTGAGGCGAGGATCGATTCCTGGAGCGGCCTGTAACTCAGCTTTCCCGATTGCTTTTCATTCCTCCTCTACTTCACTTCCTCCCTCTCTTGCTACTTGTTTCACTCCCTGTCCTTCCTTCTCTCACTCTATCCTCCTGTTTAATATCTCCCCTTCTCTCCAATTTTCACTTCTCTCTCCCCATTCTCTCATTCCTTTTCTTTCTCTTTCCTCACTCTCTATCTCTTGTTTCAATTATCTCTCTCTCTCCCTCTTTCTCTCACTCTCCTTATTGCATCAGTCACATCAGTGCTTGAACAATTCTTCTAGAAAGATTGTTTTTCTCATCACTTCATCATCTCTCTATCTCTGTCTCCATTCCCTCTCTCTCACCCTTTCTCCATGGCATCAGTCATATGAGATCTTGAGCTATTCCTGTGGAATGACATTGTTATGGTAATGTCTGCATGCATGACAGATCATTTGAGTGTGTTAATGACACAACTCTAGACTAGTTGTGGAAGCTTACATCACTGACACTGATCTCCCATTTCTTCTTCTCTTTTCTTTATTTTCTTCACTCATCCTCCACTCCTTTCTATTCGCTTTCTATTTTTCCTCCCCTCCTCCCTTATCTTCCTCTCTCCTCCTCCTCCTCTCTTATTTTCTCTTGTCTTCTTCTCATTCTTCTTGTCATCTCTCATCCTCCAATCCATTACATTATCTCCTCCATGTCCTCTTCGTTCTTCCATTTGCCCTCATTCTCTTTCTATTCCACCTCTCCTCTCTTCCTTTTATCCTCCTCTCTCCTCCTCCTCAATGCTTCTTCTAAGAATGCCAACACGTGCCTCCCTTCAGTTACATCCTCTCTCTCTCTCTCTCTCTCTCTCTCTCTATGCGTGTGCTGACGCTGTGTGAGCCTGTCACTGCTGTTATAGATTATGCTTCCACTGCGAGATTTGGTTTTGTTTTTCTGCGGGTGCTGGTGGTGGTGGTGGTGATATTGTTGTGTCTATTGTTTTAGCCTCTGCTAAATTTGCATTGCTTGAGCAAACCTATATGCTGGTGTATTTGATGTTGTATCAGCCTCATGATTTATTTTTCTGTGGGTGTTGTACTATGTTATGTTTTATGGTCATTCTGCCACCTCGGCAGTATTTTGGTGTGGTTTTTCTCTATCTGTGTGATACAGTGTATGTTTGTGAAGATTCTCATCTATCCAGGTCAAGGTAGTCAAAGTGCTAAGTTGTATGGAACTAAACTTCTTTTTTTTCTCTTTTGTCTGTAAATTTGATTCTTTGTTACCAAGCTGTGTTGTGTTGTTGTTATTGTCGCTGTTGTTCATTTTGCTGGCTCTGCAGGATTTGTTTTTCCTGAGTTCGTGCAGTCTCTTTTGCGTGTGTGTGTGTGTGTGTGTGTGTGTGTGTGTGTGTGTTTGGCTCAGACTCTGGCGGCCTGGGGATTTCCTGCTCACTCCTGCTCACACCTGCCCAGCGTAGGTGGAGCTGCCAAAGTAGAAAGGCTATTTCTGAGCCCTCCCACTCCTCTCATTAGACACACTGTGTGTGTGTGTGTGTGTGTGTGTGAGAGAGAGAGAGAGAGAGAGAGAAAGAGTTTGCATGTGTGTATGTATATTTTTGCATGTGAGTACATGTGTGTGTATACAGTTTGCATCTATGCATTCACATGACTCCGCACAAAGCATACTCTTGATTGATTCCAGTGCATCTAGATGAGACGCCTCTTCTCCAGTGTCTGAAGGAGTCGTGTGTAATTTATGGGGCCTCAGCACAAGCTCCTCTCCATGAGGGGAATGTTTCACCTGCCCCCACACAGTGACGGCTACGATGATAAGGTGCAGTGAGAACGACTCCTGCAGGCTCAACTCAGAAAGCATTAAAAAATCTACTGTACTGTACTGGCTCAGCCAAGAGGCTCCCCTAGACCTTTATTTGGTATCACACACTCTTACTCTCTCTCTCTCAAACACACACACACACACAGACACTCTCTCTCTCATACACACACACACACACTGTGCTGCTGAGTCTCTGAGGAAAGTGAAAAAGCTCAATTACTGTTTTACTGTTGTAGAGGTGCATTGTGGGAAAGCTACCGTGATGGCTTTAAATCTGTCTTTCTTTTTTCCCCTCTTTCTCATCTCTTCTCTTTCATTCCTTGGACATTCAGACTGCCCTTCTCTCTACCCCTCTCCAGCCTGCCTACTCTCTCATTTACTTCTGACATGCCACCTATTCTGTCCTCTCCCCTGGGGCTCTCTGTCTGTCTGCTCTCCCTCCTCCTTCTTCTTTTCTCTCTCTCTCTCTCTCTCTCTCTCCCTCTCTCTCTCCATCCCTCCAGCAGAGCAACTACAGGTGGTAATCACTGTGCTCTCGTCCTCCTGCTTTGGATGCCCACTCCTCTCCTCTCTCCTCTGCTTTCTCTTCACCCTCTCCTCTCTCCTCATCTCTGATCACCAGCCCCTCTCCATCTTCTTTCTCCTGTCTTTCTCTCTGCCAACCCATCCTTCTCCTCCCCTCCTCCCCGTCCAACAACCCCAACTCATTCTCTGGCTCTCTCCCTCTTCGCCCCTCTCCTTTCTCCTCATCACCACACTCACAATTCATTCCCCACTCTCTCACCTCTCCCCCCTCTCTCTCTCTCCCAATCCCTTTCGTTTCTACCCCTAGCACCCCTCATCCAGTTGCATGAGCACTCAACTCAGTCGACCCCCTGATGGTAACCTGCTAATACCACAAAGCCATAGAGACCCAGTCAGGCAGTGGTGGAACCAAGGTTACATTTAAAACAATGCACCACATCAAAGAAGAGGTTCCGCATGGAAGATTCACCAGTGTCTCTAATTAGACAAGGACACCCAGCCTCTCCAGTCTTTTCATCTCATCTCATCCCTCACTTCAACTTCTCTCTTTCTTCTGCTCTCAGCATCGTCTCTCCCCCTTCTCAGTCTGCACATGTATTCATCCCTCTTTTCTCTCTCTCTCTCTTTGCAGTGAGCATCATCCTCCTCTCCTCTTACACATTTCCCCTCCTATTTCTCTTCTCTCTCCATCACCCTTTATCTTTCTCCCCCTCTCACCTCTCTATCATCTCTTTCTGTCTGCACTTAGAACATTATCCCCCTCTCCCCTCCTTTCCTCTTTCTCTTCCCCTCTCTCTCTCTATAGCCCCCTCCCCTCTCCTCTCTCTCATAAGACATCCCCTCATCTCCTCTCCTCTCCGCTTCCATTCTCCTCTCCTCTCATCACATTATTCCCTCTCATGTTATCAAATCTTACCTTCTCCTCTCCTCTCTTTCCACCCCCCCAGTCTTCCCCACTTCTCTGATCCCATCTTCCCCCACTTAGACCACTCTTCCTGTCCTCATCTCCATGACTTTGCTCATAATCTACTGATCTGCTTCGCTCACAAAGCACAAAACACTTTAATTTAAAAAGGCTCTCTAGTTTGTGGTTCATCCATAAAGCATGCTCTCAAACACAGCAAATGATTGTCCTTTATCCATATTGTGAAATCGAAACTCTTTTATTCACTGAATTAGTGTTTCAGTGGAATACTGGATAAGACATACTTCTGCAATCAAAATGCACAAAGCAAAAGGTGAGTTTGACTTGGCGCAAGATGATGATGGGACCATGTTCATATCAAGTGTACTTATTCTCAGTCGGTGCATTTTAGCATTCTAAGTATTTAGAGACGTCCTACAGGTACCTGATTGCTTCTTGGCAATACCAAAAGGCACTGCGTGTTGTGTTGTTGTGGCTGCATTGGACAAAAACAAAAGCCCCTGGTTACACAACACTAATGGCTGTGAATGAAGCTATTCTGAGCTCTTGATCTCTGAACCTTAAACTCGATGTGGCGCATATTCAGGCTGCCTGAGCCCCTCTTCCTTGGTGCCGTCAGACTCAATCCTGACGAGCCCCAGTCGTGATCACCTTTTGGGATGTCTGCCATTTCCACACACCCCCTAAAGCACCTGTCCCTGGCATATGCCCACTGTATGGGGATGGGGGTGGGGCTGAGGGTGAGGGGGATATAGCACCCATATGTCTGACTGTTCTAATTACCCCTAAGACGGCTGGCAGAAGCTCTGGGGTGAGAGGGATAGACAAAACGTAGTTCATGCCATGCTAACGATAATCTATTCTGTGTGTGTGTGGGTGTGTGTGTGTGTATGTGTGTGGTGGGGGGTAAGTGGTGGGTACGTAAGTTTATGTCTGTGTATGTATACATACACGTGTATACATATACATACAAGTGTGTGTGTGTGTGTATGTGTGTGTGTGAAAGAGTATGGGGTCTCCTCTGACACACACAGGTCTCTGTGGGATGCTGTGCCACAGGGCTTTCCTAACCTTCCCCTCCCAGTGTGACAGACGGCTCCACCTGCGTGCCCACCAGGACCAGGCTTCCACACGTTGGCATCGTGCCAACCTCAATCCTCCGGCACCCCAACCATCACTCCTGCCAATTAAAATGCCTAATTCTCAAACGAGAAACATCAGTCTCCTACAGTCCCTACCTACATTCACAAACATGAATTAGATATCCCCCAACACCTGATTGCAGGACTTCTTTTCTAATCTATGCACAGTTCTTTTTTTTCATGACCCAGCCATATTAACAGCACACTCATTAATAGGCAGCGGCCCCTTGCTCTCCCACCACAGGGGAGTGAGAAACGCAATTTCGATTTCCTTTGTATGTCTTGTACATGTGAAGAAATTGACAATAAATTCATACAATACCATACCATACCATTAAGATTGAAACATCTCCTGGATCTCATCAGAAACCAGAGATCAGCAAGAGGACAATGGAACGTGGCTTTTGTGAGCCAAAAATTTACATTTTAATGTTTTTTTTAATCATTTTGCTGGGTCGAAAGCAGACAGGTGAGGTTTAAAAAATTCCCATCCTCTAAAGTGGGGAAGGAGAGAGCATATCCCTGCAGTATAGCTGTGCCTTAAACCAGAGCAACACTGACAGCCAGCAACTTGAGAGGACATGTGAGAAACCTCTTGCTGCCTCGACATACAGGACATGAGGTGCTGTAGATCATGCTTGCTCGTGCAGTAAAAACATAACCGTCAGGCCTCATCGTGGATTCACATCAGATCTGGCCAATGTGATTACTGTTCTAGTAATGAAGAAGAAGATGATGATGATGATGATGATAATGTGAGTGTTGATGTGTAAGTTTAGAAATTTTTTTTTCTAAAGCTATACATTTATTGCTAAATACTAAACTTAACAACACATAATGTACAACAACAACAGCATTATTATTGTTATTATTATTATTATTATTATAATATTACATTTGGTGTAGGCTAGTATTTAGAGTAGTACTAGCCAACGCCCCATGTGATCCCCAGTTTAAGCAGCAGCTCCTGGGAGTGAAAGAGCAAAGAAAGAGCCCCTTTTGAGGATGAGAAGCCTGAATAGTCTGTATGCATATATGCAGAGAGGAGAAAAGAGAGCAAGAGGCACAAATGTTTGTTTAGTTCCGTGTTCTATTTTCAGGGGGTAAAATCCCCCTTTATACCAGTCGAGCTCTCATGCGCTGATACGAAAGATCATTAAAAAGTTTATATTGTGACGTAATATAAGTTTATAATAATAAAAGTTTATATTGTGACAGACCGGAATTATTCACGTTTGCTCCATTGTAACATATTATGTTGCTCTATCTTGGTTGGTATTCTTTGATATATGAAATACTAGGGAGTGTGAATACTCTGTATTTACAGGGCATTTACAGATAAGAATCTGACTGGTGAAAACTGCAGATGCATTGTTATGCCATGCTGTTTGTGTCTTAGGATGAGCACAGCACTGCCTGGGTGATGCTGAGTGCTCCGTTTTCCTATGCTGTTGGTCACGGCCAATGGCCTCCACTGCATCCGAGAGCAGCGTGTACATTCAATCTGACAAAGAGAATTATCAGAGTCAAGGGCTGCAGCAAAATGCATGATGTCGTTACATAATAAGCCAGTGGAGGCGTGTGTGTGTGTTTGTGTGTGCATATATGTGTGTATGCGCGCATATGTGTGTGAATTTGTGTGTGTGCGTGAACTCGTGTATTCCCCCACAATAAATCAAAATGCATTATTTTCAGCCAAGTTGGCAATTAATGCTCTGTATTCAGATGTTCTTGTCCTCTGTCTCTCATATTCTCTCACATATGCAGGCACATTCTCCCCTGGTACTGTGACACTCTTACATGTGGGGGCATATTCTCCCCTGGCACTATGATGATGGATGCCTCTCACAGTAGCTTAAGGCTCAAGGGCAGGGTGTGTGTGTTTGTGTGTGTGGACAAGCTGACACAGGGACAGCTATCTCTATGGCCACACATACAGTATGCATGACATTCCTATACATAGCAAGACTATATGCTGTGAGAGAGGCAGGAGAAGCAAGCTTTCCGTTTGATGTTTTTAACCATGTTGTGTTTCAGTGTATGACCTGAGTCCCTGAATTGCTTTGCCTGCAAAGTTCTGAGCCCTGAACCCCCAACGACTTCACTGGCATGAATCGACTTCATGATCGGTTGATTCCTCTGAGGTCAAATGATAAGGAAAAGGGACTTCCTTGGATTGTAGGGAAAAAGGACTCAAAGTAAACTTCAGCTGCAAGCTCTCTAAAATTTATTGAGTTTGTCCTTGGCCCCTGCTACGCTTTTAAATTACAACCAAGTTTTATCAACATCAGGTCTACAGTCTTTACAGGCCTACAAGTGTGTGTGTGTATATTTGTATACTTATGTGTCTGTGTGTGCGTGTGTCTCTGTGTTTGTGTGTATGTACGTGTATATGTGTGCGTGTGTGTGTGTGTGTGTGTGTACATATATATGTGTGTGCATGTGTGTGTGCATGTGTGTGCATGTGTGTGTGTGTGTGTATGTATGTGTGTGTGTGTGTGTGATTAAATGTGGCTAAGAACAAAAGCACATGCTTAACCCTGCTGTCAAGTGTTCAAGTCAGGAGTCAGGGAATCAGACTCATTCATTGGATTAAGGGTGAGAATACAGACTGATGACTAAATTATCTATGGAAACAGACTACACTAGTCCATCACTGAGGGTTAGAGTCGGGCGGAGCTGGAGAGGTGAGGGAGAGGTCAAAGAGGTGCTCACGCTTCCGCAATCCCAAAATAGGCCTGCGTTTGACAGGATGACTTCAGCTGCTCAAACAGAAATACAGCTGGTAGCAATTCAATATACAACTGCAGGCTCGCACACCTCAACATCAAATTTGACTTTCCAAGCCCAATTTTCCCACATTCAAGAACCCGAAAACAGCAGTTTGAAACTGGGTTCAGGGTTAACTACTGTCACAACAGAATTCGTTACATTGAAACCTGATGGGTGTACTATCAAATGAGATTAGTGCATTTGCATAGTGCATGTTCCATCAAAAAGCAGGGTCAGCAATGACACAAATGTGGATCACCAACCTGGTAAGTCATTTAGTTTTTGAAAGCACTCATGACCTAGACTATGCCTATTAATGTCTATTTTCAAAAATGTTCAAGGGCCTTTTAAATCGAATTTCAAGGACCCCTGTGCAAGGTCGATATGCACACTGATTAAAGTCTACATCTTATTGTGTACTATGATTTGCATGGAAGTGACAATTTGTGTACATCACACAGCAAGCTAAACAAATAGACGCAATTAAGGGTATGATAAAACGTACAATGTATAGTGGAATCCTTGTTCTGCAGAAGCCAAAAATGAAGCAAGGTGCACCCGACCATGTCAAAAGAATCTTCTCCCGCAAAGCACCTCATATGTACCGATCAGGAGCTAGGAATGTAACACTTCTGGACCAATTAAAGGCTCAGAGGGGCCTCTAGAGTCTACTGTGATGGAAGCATACACACATATACATACACATGTGCGCACAAACACACACACACACACACCTGATGACCAGCAGGATGGCTGCTCAGAAACACTACAGCACAGCATATTCTCTACTCACTGGCCTCTAAATCTCCTCTCTGCCTTTTAATGAGATGGAAAGATTGCCACGGTCTTTCAGTTTAGCCTAAACTCTGCTCTGAGCCCAAATAATAATCACTCTCAGACACACACACACACATGCACACTACACTATTCTCCTATTTAAATAGGTTTGTGTCTGTGTCTGTGTGTGTGTGCGTGTGTGTGCATGTGTGTGTGTATGTGGTGGAGCTTCTGCCGGCAGGGAGTGAGTCAGAGCCTATAGTCTGACCTTTCACTGACCAAGCCTCGGGAAGAATACACACACAGACACGCGCACACACACACAAAGGCACTACACCTACACGCAAACACAAATACACACACTTACACACAAATACACACACTTAAGGACACACATACTCTCTCTCAGAAAGACACACACTCACACAGACACACACACACACACACACACACAGTAAATAGGTCAGAGAGATTGAAATGCAGGGCACATGGGAGATTTAACCAAATTAACCTGCAGGGGCGGGACCAGAAATCACCATAAAATAACAAAACAAACTGTTATGTGGGAGCCTGCGTATCAGCTGCCTATTTTTGGATATTCCTTCCCCTGTGTACATTTAAAATGTCTTCATATTCTCTTCTAGAGGCTTTAACGCAAGTCTAGAGTAAACCGTTAGCAATGCAGAGAGCTGGAGGTGGAGGAGCAGAAGCATGGCTTTCTCATTGGCGGTTATTGAGTGGTAGCTGTGCGTTATTCTGTCCAGCTGGCAGACTACGGCACAGGGCTGAGTGTGCTGAAACTCGAGATGGTCCACCTGTGAGTGTATCAATCTGTCAGCATTCCACAAAGACACACACAAACAGAAGAGTGCATGTGCATGCTTTCATACACACACACACACATACGCGCATCTGAAAAGTGCCAGACAATCTAGGACATTGACATATCAGACAGCTTAAACTAAGGTTAACAGGAGGCACCTGGCAATGGAATATGGGTTAGTCATGAGTGTGCGCATGTGTGTGATTGTGTGTGTCAATGTGTGTGTGTGTGTGTGTCTATATGCATATATGCGTGTGAGTCTGTGTGTGTGTAGCTTAACTGTGCTTAACCTGAATGGCCTTCATAGCCTAGTTGATCAAGAGATCAGCTTGCAGGCAAACACACACACACAGACCTCTGTAGCTCCAGAGGTCATCCCTGTCACACCTGATATCCTGGTCTTCCGCTTCCGTTTTTTGTTTCCTCAAAATGAAATGTGTTCATCCACCATTCATTCCCCTTGCTGGAATTACACTAAATCCAGGCTCAAAACGTTTTTGAAATTGTGTTTTCATGATGTGGAAAAAATGAATGGAAAATCTGGTCTGACAACTCGCTGAAAAACAAAATTATTGTCAGAACCTGGCATTACTGGTCCAACCACTCACCCAATACAACAAAGCCAATGCCAGCTATTTAGCGGTTACAAGTAAATGCCACACACTGACTTTGACAGCTGTTTGTTTCATGATCATCATGATCATTATGCCAACATCCCTTCTGGCTATTTACCAGCCAAGTGAATTAGTAGGAGAAGTAGAAGTGGATCTTCCTGTCTCTCGTGGAGCTCTACTGCTTTAACACAAGTCTTTAATTCCAGTTTGCAATTCAACAGCTTGAGACCTAGTCCGACATACTTGCCCTTGTTCACCAGAGCAGTGTAATATGTGTGTGTGTGTGTGTCTGTGTGTGTGTCACAGCTCTCCCATAGATTCTCATTAGCTGTGAAGGCGAGCATTAGTGGTGAGCTGTGGTGAGGAGTCTTTATTTCCCCCACAGTGCTCTCAAACACACACACACACACACACACACACACACACACACACACACACACACACAGATGGAGGTGGGGAACAAATTCTATCCTTTCTTCTGGTCTCCAGCCACACACACACACACACACACACAGTGAGAGCAGTGTAGAGGTTACTGCCGAATGCTCCAGGGGTTGGACTTTATTAAGCAGATTCATCACCACGCTGTTATTGAAACCCCAGCCAGAACTCTAGAGCTCCAGGGCTCCACAGCAAAACCCTGGCAATGAGATGTGGCTATGCACAGAGAGCGAGAGAGTGTGAATAGAGTGACAACGATAGAGAGAGATAGAGACAGAGAGAGTAGGGGACAGAGGACAGAAACAGAAACCAAATGAGAGAAAGCATGAGGGCGAAAAAGATAAAGCCATGAGCAATGGAGAGAAGGAGAGAGAGATGAAAGAGAGAGACAGAGGGAAAGAGAGCGCAAGGGTAATAAAAAACAGCTGTGTGCAGAGGCAATCTTATCCACAACGAGTTGCAGGAGTAATTTGAGGGTAATAAAAAATATGTGGGTGATTAATTTTAAATCCAATCCAGATTAAAAAAACATTACGCTCCTCTATCTCTCTCTCTCTCCCTCCCTCCGTCTCCCTCATCAGGCAACATGCTCCTGCATGATATTATGCAGATATGAGGAGGAATGTCAGAGAGACTGTGTTTATGAAACACGACTCTGTAACATTACAGACAAGTTGTGTCATGCTCACAGATCACACTGACTAATGCTACCTGTTCTCTGATCAGTCATCCCTGCTCTGAACGATCTTGTGTGTGTGCAAGTGATGCTGTATCACTAACTCTCTTCGCTGAAGTAAAAATAAATAAGTTAATAAATAATTGGATATATAAAGAAATAAACAAACAAACATCACCTATGCCAGTGATTACTTTACCTTTGCCCATAGTGCTTTCCTGCAGAAAATGGCCAGCTCATTTATTATTCTACGTCTGAAACCTGCTTTCATCTTTTTTTACATTCACTCGTGCGCTCATTTAGAGGGGAGTCATGGGGAAGATGAGGGATTTTAATGAGTGGCAGGGGTGAGGAGTGTATGTTTGTGTGTGTGTGTGTGTGTGTGTGTGTGCGTTGAGGTGTGTGTGTGTGTGTGTGTAGGGGATGGGGTGTTGTCTGCAAGAGCACTAAAGTTCACTTTAAATGGTTCTTGCAGCTGGACGTCTCCACAATAACATCACGCCCATGGTGTGGCGCGAGCAACAAGCATGCCGTGAAGCACAGTGACAATGCAACAGAAAGACAACAGACATTTTCAGAGGAAATAAAAAACACCTTCAGCAAAACAAAACAAAAAAACATCTTGTGGAAAAGAAGACCAGTGAGAAAACAAATCAATGCTGGGTGTAAAACAAAATCAAATATGTTTCTTGTCTATGTATCTCTGCACACACACACATCTCTTGTTGTCTATATATCTCTATTTACACTAAGCCTCAGTATACAAAAAGTCGGCAATGACTGGACAGACTCTAGAGAGAGGAAAGGAGGCTTATCTGATCCTTAGTTGGTTGCCATCAATGAATCATGTAAAGATGATGGAACCTTGTAGCAGTGTGTGTGTATGTGTATGTGTGTGTGCTTGTGTGTGTGTGTGCGTGTAGGGAGTTGCTGTCAGAACCACACTAACTGAGCTA
>JAIFZK010000014.1:13550000-13572500 GCA_027481765.1 Tenualosa thibaudeaui
TGTGTGCATGTATGTCTGTGCATGTCCTTGTGTGTGTGTACATGTTTTGTATGTGTGTGTGTATTCTGTGTCTCATGAAAGAGAGGGTAGGTGAAGGCTATCTGATTTCCGCTTATTTTGCCATATCCAAAACAAATGCTGCAGCACTTTTCTGCTCAGATCCAAAGCTCCTGAAGCTCTCTCTCTCCTTCCTCCACAGCACCAGAGTCGCCTGCAGCCATGAGACATGGCCACACAGAACTGAAGAGAGCCTCTCTCTCTCTCTTTCTCTCGCTTCCTCTCTCTCAGTTTTTCTCTTTGCCACTCTTTCTTGTGCTCTCTCTCCCCCTCATTCTCACTCTTTCTCTCCCTCTCCTCTCTGTCTTTCTCTCCATCGACATCTCCATCTTTAACAGGATTGGGACAACCAGAGCAGAGAAAACCTAATTAAAGTTACAGCACAACATCAGTGCCTGGGAAGGACGGAGAAAAAGAGAAATAGAAAGAGAGAGAGAAGGAGAGACAGAGGAGAAAAAAAAAGAAAAAAAGGAAAAGGAAAAGAAGAAGCGAAAGAAGAAACTGAAGCCGTGGCCAATCACCCAGAGCGATTAACCATTCCAGCCCTCAGACCCCTGAGCTTCAAACAACCAAGAACAGAGGACCTCACTGCTTTACCATGCTGTGCATTCATACATCCAGGCAGAGAGAGAGAGCGAAAGACAGAGAGAGAGAGAGACCGAGAGAGACCGAGAGAGGGAACATTGCAGGCTGGCTGTTACATAAAGGCTTCCAGGAACCCGTGGGCCTCTTTTGCTAACAGCTCCATACCACACTGGCAGACACGCTACACTGTTCCACACAGCTATGGAGCTCAACAGAAAATATACATTATTCTGTGCCTCTGGATGACTCCCACAGGAGCCTGTGTCTGTGCTTTCACTTCAAAGACACAAATGTTTCTAAAAAAAAATAAATGTCTGCCGGTGTGATACCAACAAATGAAGCTGCTTGCTTCCTTGAACGCTGCCCTCTAGCCTTGCTGTCATAGCGCAACATAGCGACTGGCTAATCAGTTGTGTAGGCACTCAGTTTGGTTGTTCTTGTTTTGCCTTTGGTCTGGGTGATCATGTCTGGGTGGCGCAGAAGGAGAGAGAGAGAGAGAGAGAGAGAGAGAAATGTAAAGAGGCCTGGCATTGGCAGAGGGGCTATTTACAGAGACTGTGGAAACTCTGGAAAGTGAGGTATAGAGCCTCAGTTGGAGGACAAGCAAGTGTGCTGCTGCTAGACAAACTGTCAATGTGGATTTGATTTGCAAAACCAAATGTTGCAAGTCGCTTGGGGGGGGGGGGGATCAGAGTGGATCAGAGTGGATCAGAGGTCAGTGACTATTGTTTTATTTCCTCACCAGCTATCTCTTCTCATCTTCTCTTCTCTTCCTTCCTCTCCTTTCCTCTCCTCTCAACTCCTTTCCTTCACCCCTTCTGTAGTTGGCAATGTCCTCCTACACCCAAACATGAGTCACCTCCTCCTGTTCAGTTATTAAAAACTTTCTCCTGTTCAGACTTTAACCACAACCCTTCATTCAAAGATGAATCACCTCACACTATGAAATTAGCAACCTTCTCTTTTAAATTTATGTTTTTAAAGAACAAGCCATCTTCTCTTGGCTCTGATGTTAGCAGCCTCCTCTTGAGGAGCAAAGCTGCTAACCATCACAGTCTCCTGTCACTACACTCCCATCTCCCATGGAGACTCTGGGCCGAGTGCCAAGTCGAGTCTCGGCTGAGATTCATTGCCGAAGGACTCCCCCATCAACAAACCTTAGCCGCTCCCAGCCTTGGCAGCCCTCAGCCCCACCGTCCAGAATTACCATGACTATATCGAGAAGATCTGCAAAGTGTGCACAAAGAACTGCACTTTATTATAGACTTTCATTCCCCAGGTTGAGTCACCAGTCTGACAGGACAACAGAACAATCTTTCTTTCTCTCTCTGTCTACAACGTGTCTGACCCAAATTTAGATTAGATCTGTTCTGCGATCAGTCTCTAAGTGGGGATTTCTGTTTACTGTGATGTGCTGCCATAGCTGGGGGGTTTTGTATGTGCACTGCTCTGATTCAGTAAGCCTTTGAGAGCTATCGGCAGGCTCCAATTTAAAGGCTTTTCCCCAGCAGTATAAACTCTCCCCAAAAGACTGGCCAGTTCTTATCTCCGTGGGCAAATAAGCAGACTTGAGACTGTGAAATCCTTGAAGGTAATCCCGATACACCATCCAAACAAAGCCTTTTACCGCAGAATAATAACCAGTGGAAATGCCATCTGTTTGAAGCATGGTTTTGTTATTATGGGATGGTTGAAGCTGCTCCTGTCCACATAGGTGACTAATTAGGTGGCTATTATGAATGACTATAAGCCATTTTTCCAGTTTCCAGTTCAATGGCAAAGGAAAGGTCACCGTCCAATGAGCCTGCTGCTTATCCTGAAAATTACTTTGCTCACCGGCTTTGTGGACATGTCACAAAGATATCGCAACAGCAACAGGGAAAACAGTATGGAAGACAAGCTGCTGGCAACAGCAAGTGGAATGATCACATACAAGTGTGACTCACAGTGGAGCTGCGTGCTTATGAGTCTTTGGGTGGTGACTCTGATCATGTTAACATTTATTTTGAAAATACTTGTAGTTTGAATGCCAAGGCATCATGATATATTCCTTACTAGGTTTCGGTGGCCATTTGTCCGGATTTCGGCCAGGCATTCCGGTTTTCCAGCCCTCTGTCCAGACCAAGAAATAATGTCTTCATTTTTGGCCGTTTGTTTGGATTTCTGACTCTTGCATCACGCAATAGCAAACAATGTTTATAAGTAGAGGCACTGAAAACAATGCATTCAGTGCTATGAGCACAACAGTGAACATCAGACGGCACCAAACTACTGCGGACACCATGGATGCATTGTTTTTTATGTTTTCTAGGGGGGGGCGCTGAAACGTGAAAGAATTGACTGCGAAGTGCTATATTCTCACATTAGAGCAATCAAATCTGTCGAGCTGTGTCCTTCTGCAGGCTGCAAGACAGGGGCGTAAAGAAAGTAGGCGTAACTTCAGAAGGGGGTGTAACGCAAGTTTTCAGTGTGAAATATTGCTTTCTCCCAATGTTTTGTTTGGTTATTTAATTTTGCATGTCATAGAATTTAATACTACATTTTAACCTGTGAAATTTATATATAAAATGCTAATTAGTAATACAAATACTACTAGAACTACTACTACTAATACTACTGGCAATGGCAATGGTTACATGTTACATGTTTTATCACATATAACAATTAATATTACTTAAATGTTACAACCTTAATAAAAAATATTATAATCATAAAACCAGACATTTTTTGAGTGACCCTGCCTTTTCTCCAAAATGCAGGTAATATTTCTTATCCTATTTATGTTTGATTTTATCTGGATAAAAGGGTAAATGTTGATTTTTGATCAGATCTAAGATTGCAGCTAATGTTACCTCTGGAGAAGTTAGCACTGAACGAACCTGTAATGTTGCTACCTTAGCTATGTCAGTGTTGAGCCAGCTAACATTACCTCAGGAGAAGCTGGTGCTGAAGCAAACAGTATTACCTCAGCAAGCCCTACCGCTGAACCAGCTAATGTTACCTCAGGAGACATTAATGCTGAGTCAGGTACCTCAGAGCCATCAGGCCTTCCTCCTATTTCACTCTGCTATAGAAGTCCTCCTAGACCAAACTTTCACTTGCCCTCACATAGCCCTGTGTGGGCAGACATCTATGCCTTCAGCCTGCACTGCAATCTGCAGCCACAGGCCCGTTCCTAAGTGAGGGAGTTAAGGAGGGTATTCCCCATCTCATTTATGTGCTCTCCCCTGGCACTGTCATGGTTAGGGAAGGGAAAGCGTGATAGTCTGCTGGAGTCCTGGCAGTGTGTTCTAGTTGACAGATTGAAGATGTCATTGGGTCAGTCAAAAATGAGAATGTAATCTACTATACTAATGGTAGAGCAAATGAATGGGGAGGGGAGTACTATAGTTCTGGTAGGGTGGGTAACTACAGGATAATGAAAGAGGTAGTGATAAGGCCCCAATGTGGAGTGGAGCGATATACGCACGCTGTGGAGTTCATTAATCCACTTATACCACTGTTGCCACGTCTGTGCTATGTAGTTTTGCTAACAATTTACACATTTTGATAGCTGACACAGACTCGTTTGCAGAACTACTACTTTCCGCCACACATCGACTCATGCAAAACGTACTGGAATAAACTGACGTTACTACTTCTAAATACATGGTTGCTATGATCAAAAGCAGGTTGTTAGTTAGGTTAGTCGTAGTTAGTCATTGTCAAGCGCTTCATCCAAACATTGTATCCCGTCTTGGCTTTTGTAAAATTACTGTTACCCATACTCCAAATGCAGTTAAAATCCATCTTGGGCACAAATTAAAATGTTGCTATGCTGCAAACGGCAGCCAGGCTGCTAAATTGTAACCCTGTGTGAACGTGACAGTTAATTGAAACTTCAGATCGAGTTGGGCAAATTGAAATTCAAGTGTAATACGGCTAGAAAAGTGGAACTTCTTTATAGTTGTGTGGTTATCTGCAAATAATGCACGTTCTAGATAAGGCATCATAATAGGAAATTTGATCAAGCAGTGGTATAAGAGAGAGATAATAGTCTGCTGCAGTTCCATGAGGGTCAGAGAGGGAAAGGCAAGTGTGTGGGGCATCTATTATAGTGGGATCAATACTGTATGTTCTGTCAGTAGTGTTGGCTGACTTACCCTTTTTGGACACTGCATGTCCCGGGCCAAACTCAGCAGGAGCTCATGGGAGATGGGATCCACCAGGTTAAGGAAGGCTGCGTTCTTATACAAAACATCATTAAGGGACGAACCCTCCAGTCCCAAATCCTAGAGAGAAAGACAGATTGACAGACATAAAAAGAAACAGAGAGACAGAAAGAGAGAGCAAGCGAGAGAGAGACAGAGCAACACAGAGAAAAAAAATTAATGAGAGGTTTCAATATCCCTTTGTAAAATTCTTCCCTTTAAATATTGTCTCCCTCAGACACATTAACACTTTTAATCAGCCAAAATTTGTCACAGACATGTGGAGCAGCTAGTTTCACCTCACAGACTCTATCTGCCTCCGTGGACTCGGGGAGCACTTGGACATCATTACCAGGAGGGCATGTGTACCATCAGCTTTAATGAGGGCGATTACTAAGCTGAGCAGCGAGTGAAACAGCTTAGTGCCCAGTTCCCAGAGATAGTGCTGGTGGTAGTGCTCCGATTCGCTCGTCAGCTCTGTCCAGGACCCCCTCAGATCCGTATGTGGGCAGACAAAAGCTGAAAGACATGCGGCTTATTAGCCGGGCTTAGGCCGCTAAGATCTCTGTTATGTCTCTGACGCTGCCGAATCCTGTCTTTCTCCTCTTGTTCTTTTTTTTCTCTTCTGTACTTTTTTTTCACTCGTTCTTCTTTGGCTTCCACCCACAGATATCAAAAGGTGAGGCGAGGCAAGCCGGATATGCCAACAAGTTAAATAAAATAGGGGGGAAAGGAAGAGCGAGAGAGAGAGAGAAAGAGAGCACAAGAAAGAAAAAGAGAAAATCATCAAGAGTGAGACAAGTACAGAGAGAGACAGAGAGAGAAAGAAAGAGACAGAGAAGCAGTGGGAGCCAGAGAAAGGGAGAATAAGAGAAAGAGGGAAAGAGAGTGAGAAACTGAAAGAGGGAGGCTGAGAGAGAGGGTGAGATTAAGAGAAAGACAGAGAAGGCGTGTAAGGGATTGAGTGAAAGAGACAGGGAAAGGGAATAAATGATAGAGAGAGAGAAAGAATATGAGAGAGGGAAAGTGAAGTCAGAGCCAACCAGCCAGAAAGAAAGAGAGAGAGAGAGGGCTGAGACTGAGAGATCCCCCAGAGGATATTGTTTGCAGTATGATGGGCTGGCTGGAGCTATTTGTAGTGACAGAACAGCACAGAGGCAGGGAGGCAGCCGAGCCGTGGCTGCAGGTGAAACGCTGTCAGGGGGCGAGCAGGGAAGCAGCAGCCTGGATCAGCATTCGCCCGTGGTGCAGACAAAATGCTGCCAGACACTTCAAATGGCTTGAAACACACACACACACACACACACACAATTACACAAAAAATTCTCATGCACCCCCACATGCGCACACTCACACACACACACACACACACACACACACAGACACACACATGGTTGGTTGGTCTGAGAAAAGACACACAACTGACTGAAAGCAGCAAAGCCAGAGCTTACTGTCAAAAAAAGGAAGGATTTTGCGGGGCAAGCTGAAAAGCCTCTATCATGGGGAAAAGACCAAATCTTCTAAATTGTTTTTGTCTCTTAATACCTCTTTCAGACCCAGCCAGGCTTTTACTGCTGCTGCTGGTGGTGGTACTGTGGCTGCAGGCTGCTGGATAAACTTAGCTCACAGTTGTATGTGGGAGGGAGGCTGGGAGGGCCAGCCCAGAGAAAAACACTCACTCTGGAACGGATTTGGCCCAGACATGACCCATCTCTGACCCTGATGTGAGCCATGTCAGGTCTCGATCTTACTAGGGCCTAACTTGGCTGCAAAATTAGCCTGTCTCTAGCCAGGATCTAGTTCCCAATATCTGATCCTTCTCTGCGTGCTGCAGCGTTGGCTTCACAATGCTCTGAACTGCATTGTGTGTGTGTGTGTGTGTGTGTGTGTGTGTGTGTGTGTGTGTGCGTGTGTGTGTGTGTGTGAGAGGGTGGGTCTCCTATCAGCACTTTCTGTTCGGATGGGCAGACAGGCTGAGTGACAGGTGACGGGTGAATCACGGACATGCAGGACAGTGTCTGATTTATCATGCCAACGGTCCGGGATTCCCCGACACCTTGGCACTGCCATCCTTTCTGTCCCTCTTTTCCACTCCCTCTCCCTACCCTGCCCGAGAGCATCCATCACAGACCAGGCAGAGCGCCAGCGTGCCAGGCAGCTCCCTGAACTGCACGGAGGAGCCCTGATGGATTACATAACCTTTTCAACTACTGAGATTGATCTTCCTCATATTGTTTTGTTGACTCCTGGAGGAGCATCTATCACACACACACACACATACACAAGCTGATGCATACACTCTGCATAAAAGCCATTAGTTAAGTAAACAACAAAAAATGCAAAAGAAGCTACAACTCTGTAAATATGTTGTTGTTAAGGTAACCTATTCCCATGGCATAATCTCTCTGACATATGGCATTTTCTCTCTAACACACAGGGCAAACACGTGTCTGTGCAACCCGACCAACATTTGAAGCCAAGGTAAGCAGAGGAGGATGCACATATATTTGGAAAAGTGCAGGATTTTTTCCCCTGTCTTATTTGTTTGATGGATGCAAAATGACACAGTCATAATCCTTTAGGAAGCACCCATTTAATTAGATGAATGGAAAGGGGATGAGAAAAACAGAAAGGGCGGGGGGTAGAGACAGAGAACAAGAAAACGAGTAAAAGAGAGAGAGAGAGAGAGAGAAAGAGGAATGAGAGACAGAGATGTGAGGATTATTTTGTAGGATGAACAGGAGATTTCCATGTTCCAAATGTATTACTTTGAACATGATGACAAGAAAAAAAGCACTTTGACACAAAAGATCAGGCCTCCATTTTCACTTTCATTCCACCTCAGAATGAGCAAAAGTTTTTTTTTTTTTTTAAATCGGGGCGAGGGACGGGGTTGGTTGTTCTGTGCACATCAGTGGTGCAGAAGAAGACTTCATCAGCGCCCACACTGGGTGCCACATCTGCTGCAAAACTGCTACAATTTGTACAAACCTGGAGGTACACTTTAAACATAGTGCTACAGGCGAATTTTAACCATACAGTCTCTAAATCCATTCCTGATACTAACTCTGGTGCTACAGCCTCTGATATTAAAGCTGACATTACAACCTCTACAGACAATGATGCTACTCTAACCTGTCTTACAACCTGCTCCTACAGCCTGATATTGACCCAGTTATACAGCCTGATTTTAACCCAGAGCTACAGCCTCATATCGACCCAGTGTACAGCCTGAATTTAACAAATTGATAGAGCATAACCCAACACTATCAGAGAAGGTTGAAGTGGTCAGTATTCAATGATCTTGAACAGCTACAGTGTACTATGATAGTAACTAGCTAGCATTTAGGCCATTCCTAGGTTGTCAATTAACTACTCCCTGATATAAAGTAAATGCTATAGTGATTATATATAGTGAGCTAACCCAATGCTCACGCTACAGTATCTAAAGGGTTAATGTCTTAGATCGCTGCTCCAGTTTTAATGTAGCTCCAGGTTAAGTTGTGGTAGCTCATGCTTACAGTAAGACTTTATAATTAGTGCAAGAGAGGGCCACAAGTGTCACAGTAAAATAATAAACTTTTAAGAATAAAAGATGTCATTCATGTGCATTAGTAGACTGCAATAAAACAGACATTAAAAAAATAATTTGTGGGTAGAAAATTAAATATTAATCCACCAACTAATAGAATGAAATCTTTTATTTTTTTTCTGACACATAGGGTTCTCTTTACCACTTTCCACTGCCCTGCAGCACAGTATCACATAAAGGCACAGTTTGAGATTATGCTGAAAGGCGTTCACTGTCTGAGTGAGGTCAACAGCATCCAACACTCTCATTTCATGCTCCTGGAACGACATGTTGATTAGCTGGAGTTCAGTTTGCCTTTGGTCTGAGGCACTTTGTTTCACATTTGGAAAATTAGGGACAAGGTGGTTTAATCTCATCTTCTCTCCTCTCTTCTCCATCTTTCCTCTCCTCTCTGCTCCATCTCTCCTCTCCTCTCTCTCTTTTGCTATACTGTTCTGTCATTTCTCCACTGCTCTCCTCTCCTCGGTGCTCTGGGTGATGTGAACACTGAGTTCCTCAGAGAGGCTTAACTTCTAGCTGCTGCCACACTGCTGCTGTTTACCACAGAAAACATTAATGAACTTCATTAAGCTTCAGGAACACTTGAGGCACGAGACAGAGACACAGAGAGAGAGAGAGAGAGAGAGAGAGAGAGAGAGAGAGAGAGAGAGAGAGAGAGAGAGATGTCCAATGGTTGCTCTGCTGCTGTTGTTCTCATCTATATTCCCCCAGCTCCAGGAACTCCAGGTGACTGAACACAATCCCCTCCCTTTCGCCTGAAGAGGCTTTGCAGCTCAGAGAAAAAAACACTACACACACCACACAGACACAAACACACACACACACACACACACACACACTTTAGCAGAACCTTTACATAACCATCCAAGCTTTCCTAAGATAGGCAAGAGACGATGCATGGTGAGGAGCTCTGCATCTGACATGCGATGCAATGCCAACTCAGCTGAAGCCAGAGCGCTCCTACTCAAATAATGCGCTTGGACTGATCTGTTTGCCTACGAGATGAAGCTGTAGCTCCACCGGGGTGCCTTCATCTGCGGAGCCGAGACGTCTTCTTTTGCTGAGTGTTGCAGAGACAGAGTGGAAGGAAACTGGAGCCGAGGCTGTGAAGGTGACAGTGAGACGTGGTGAGTGTAGAGGATCGTTCACCCATGGCTCAAGTGGGAGTCATGTGCCTGCGGTGGGCTACGTTCCGCTGGTCAGGTTCGGAAGAAGGCGACCCTGCCTACCGATCATTTTGGCTATGTGGTGGTCTCCATTCTCACATGGGTGGGCATGTGATAAGTGATGCCATCTCCATTACCACCTTGGCTAAAGCTTGGCTAGCTTATCCCATACACAACATCACTCCTCCATTACGACTTCAAAGCTGCCACGGTCTCTAGAAGGTGCTGGATACTCTATTACTCTCATTTATACAATTTCACTACATGTGTTATATTAGTATTTCAATGTATGTGACAAATAAACTTCTTGACAAGACAGGCCTCCCAGGCAGCCCTCACTGGAGGATCCCAGGGATTCTATACCAACCCAACCCCCCACCCAACACCAGCACCACCCTAGCATCCACCCATACACATCGACAGCATCCATCACCCCCCCTACACACACACACACACACACACACAGACTCAGACACATGCACACACACACACACACACACACAAACACACAGAGACACACACAGACTCGCACACACACGCATGCTCAGTGAGCTGGGGTTTCCCTACATCCTGTTCCTCAGAGAGAATATAATGCACAACAGAGACTACTTCACCTCTCACAGATGGACATGTTATCCAATCGCTTTTAATAATTTAAACTAAGCAGACTCCAGTCCAGAGTCTAATCCTCTCTATCTCACTCTCTCATCTGCAGCACAACACACAGGACTTTCATCCCATTCCTCTGCACTGCAAACACACACACACACACACACACACACGCACATGCTAACACACAAACACACACACACTGGCCGGATCTGTCTGTCTCTGTCATCAGGGAAATATCGAGATTACCGTCCATCCATCCACACAGCCGAGCGGCCTTCTCAATAAAATGCAAATCAAATGTGACCTTTTGCTTATCGCTCAGCCAAACACACCTGGCTTGTCTCACTCTACTGCTTCTACTTCTGTAGGCTTGCTCTGATGCTTAGAAGAGGTTGGGTTGGGGGTTTTGTCTGGCATATGCTGAAATTAACCAGTCAGTCATCTGCTTTGTCTCCATAGTCGCATCTGAACACATGCCGCACGTGCGGCAAACTCTCTCTCTCTCTCACACACACACCGTGCATTTTGATTAGAGGAGGCAGTCGGCATCTCTGATCAGAATGTCTCTTACTCAACTCACACTTCCATGAGAACATTTCATCTTAGTCAAGCCATCAAGTGGCTATAAAAAGTGCCTTTCAGCTTGTATAGTATCATTTTACCTACCACATTTAATTTTTTTTATTACATTTATATATATTTATTCAAATTGTTGATGTGTTCACATTTAATCTACTCACATTTGATATTAGATAAGATAATAAAGACATTTTCTAAGATATTATAGATATATTAGATATTTTGTTTTTGTTTGACTTCCAGCAGGATCCATTATATTGAGGGCAATTGAAGGACCCTAAATCCCATATAAGACCTGAGAGACTCAGCTCAGCTCGCTGACCCCTTTCCAGCATAGTAATTTCTCTCCCACCATGCCTCACTGACCCTCCTCCAGTATAGTATGGTCAAAGTCCTGTCTCCCACCACGGCTCACTGACCCTCCTCCAGTATAGTGTGGTCAAAGCCCTGTCTCCCACTACTGATGGGGGAATGGAGGCACAGTGCAATATGAAGGTGGAGAATCTGGAATCAAAGTAAGGAATGGCCAGTAGTCTGGCTGCACCACCATAGTACCTCTGCTGAATGTTATATTTCACTGCAGTATGATACTAGATACTATGGGAAATCATTAAATTTAGGGACACAGGACTTTTTTGAAAAGGTTTTTTAAAAGTTCCATGTTTTGCCATCTGGCTCTATTTTATTTCCTCAACTACTGGTGTTTATGGGGTTTTTTTGCCCGTGTTATCATGTCAATATTGGTATTGAAATATTTAGGCATTGCATCATATCAAAGTCATAACTTTGGAATTCTCACAACACAAACATGCATGGTCCTCCCTACAACCGTCATGTTATTTTTTTCTCTTTTGTCTAAGGATCTTGTGTTTTCTTTTGAGTTTAAGGTTACAAAACCAGCTACTGTATCTCCATTTTGAATAATTTCTATAAATCATTAGCAACAAAGTTGCATTACTTTGATTTAAAAAATTACAAAGTTGCATTGTTTCAATTACTGCAAGTTAACACACATCCAGTGACAACAAACTGACTGCATTTTCACTGATGTGAACGTAAAAACAAAGTAAAAAAAATTAAACCTTTTAATAAAAGTCCTTCTGTTTTTCTGTACACATACATTCCCAGTCTGTTCCCAATCAGTACTGAGTACAGTACATGTACATGTATAGCCCTATTCCCAGCACTCGTATATTTGGGCCTACTGTGTCTGCATACACACATCAACACACTTCACTTAGTCACTCCATTGGCATATTGCATTGTATTGTATTGTGTGTCTGTGATTGTGTTCATGTGTGTGTGTGTGTGTGTGTGTGTGTGTGTGTGTGTGAGTGTGTGTGTGTGCGCGTGTGTGCACGCACCTATATACAATAGCTGCTGACTCAGCTGTTTCCAAGGAGCCCTGCTCAGCTGTATGGACATGGACAAGACAGATTCCCCTTTCAAGGCTGCATGCTTCATGTACCCAGTATGATTGATAGTGCTGACTTGGTGACGGTGATGAAGGGCTAACAGCATAACAGGATGCTCACAGTGTGTGTATGTTTGTGTGTCGGAATGTGTGTGTGTGTTCATATATGTGCAAATAATTACAGTCCATGTGTATGCGTGCATCTGTGTGTGTGTGTGTGTGTGTGTGTGTTTGTGTGTCCATGCATGCATGAGTTCATGTGTATGTGTGTATATAAGCGTGGTGAGTTAGTCTTCTTTCTACACGTTCACAAATAATATGCTCGGCTTCATTGCTGAGCAAACTGCAGTGGTGACTGCAGAGTATACTCGGTGAATTGACTGGTTTGCAACAGAGCACCTCAGCTGGAGGATTACAACTATAGCATCTTAGTGTTTAATCAGTGTTTGTCAAACAGCATCACAGGGATAGAATACTTTTCTGATAAATACGCAGAGATCACTGCACGTCCTACTTTAAACTGCACAGGAGATATATAATAACTTATCCTAATTTGCTGTTAAGGCCATTCAATGGCATACATCACAGTACTAGTTTGTAGGCCTATAGAGAGGTACGTCTGTTTACACTGACTGGTCTTACATCTATGTTTGTGCTAAAAATGTGTTGGTTATGTGCTGTTTCAACACCGCAATTTCCCCCTTGAGCGTGAATAAAGCAATTACCTATTACAGTATCACAGATGAATGACAACAGACAAACCCCACTTCTGTCTGTAACCTGTATTTCTGAGGGCAAGCACTTGGCATCCAGAGCATCCAGAGAAGTAGGATGTTGCAGACACTGAGTAGGACAGTCTCTTCCTAGTGTCTGGACTTTTCTCCAAACGCAGGCTGGATCTGTCAGTTGCCAGCTATATGCTGGAGGCTTCACGCCAATCCAATTAGGGGCTTTAGGCCGGGAGACTGGCTTAGGGCCACCGCCTCATGCAACAACCAACCAAGCCATCAGCATAAATCCATACTCACGAGACAAGGCTTTTACCCTGCTGTAAAAATGATGCCAAATGCATAATGACTGTCTATCTCTACTCCAAACACTATACCATCTAATCACTTGACCATTTATTAAAGAGTTGCAAATGCATGTTCTTATCATTCTTGTCTGAAAAGGTTTGGAGAGGAAGTGCAGCAAGCTAATGTTCATAAACAACCTGTAGCCATGGCATAGCTGAATAACTTTTACAAAACAAACTGAGTGATACAAAACTAAAATTACTTCACAGTTCCAATGCAATGTCATCTAAGTAAATTTAAATTTTATACCTTTCTCAGTAATTTCAGCACATCCGCTGCCTGGTCCATCTTTTGTTCCCGCAGGAGTCTCTGAATGTCCCGGACCCAGGCTACTCTCCTCACGTAGGGGCTGCTGTTACTGTTTCTCCGCAGCATCCCCGGAAGCTTCTCCGACTTCAGCATCAGCGATGTGAACAGAAAGTCACCGCCGCCACGACTATCGCTTCGCTCGGCGTCCCCTGTGCTATAGTGGCGCTGACGCCCTTTCCTGAAGAAACTGGCTTGACTATCCAGACTTCTCTGCCTGGTCAACTTGGACCCCATGTTTTTTCTCTCTCTCTTTTAATTACTTTCCTTTTAAAGCCCGCTACAGTGGAGTTGTAGCAGCAGCAGAGTGGTGCTGATGCGAACTGTCACTATAAGTCTGGTTACACCACCATGCTCAAAGTGAAGTTCCTGTAACTGTGGGATACTTTACTTTGATACATGTGATCTCGTTACATATCCACATCTGCGCATTATGCTGTTTAAAATCATGTTCATGTGCATCGACTAGTTTCTCGTTTCTTTCTCTGTGCTGTGCGCACGCTGCTGTTGTTGTCCTGCGACGTGGTTCCAGTGTTTCTCGGCCAGCTTGCTGGCACGACCCTACTTCACAAGCTAACCAATCAGGTGGCGGCGCATTGTGGCATGTCGGTTTGCTTTTTAGTACACAGTAGAATAATGTCAGAACCTCTTGTTTTCATGTGGGGCTACAAAAAGCCTGCCTGCAAGTAAACCAGTTCATCATTTATTTTTATATAAAATGATGGCATAATGTGAGCCTGCATCAGTGACAAGATGTCAAGTATGTTTTACCAGTCAATTAAATCTATTCGTGATAAATAACTGTCTACAATATATTACAATAACACGTAGAAGCTAACATTATGCATTTACAATAATTCCTATTTAAAAATGATGACATCAAAGCAGGTTGAATTAAAAAGCACACCGTCTTGCCATAGCGAATGTTTCGTGTAGGAAACCCTCCCTGTCGTTCTAGGGTTGGTCCACCGTGGAATAACCTACGGTACACTGCCCTCCAGCTCCTTGCTGGAAAAGTGGTTGAGCGTGGCGGGGAAGCCTTGTGTTACAGATGTCAACGTGGACGTAGCCTACTCTAACGTGACATTACATCAGCGCTGTCAGCTGTGACTCACGGTACACAGCGACAACGACGACAGACTGAGAAATTGTACCCACATTTACTTAGGGTTAGAGTAAGCATGCACGCCACTACACGTCGTATATAAAGCTTACTGTGACGGTGACTGTCCAGTGCCATGGTGGGTTGCCTACCTACCACGATTTGGGGAATAAAAAACTGAGGGGAAATAAATATCTTTATCTCTTCCTAGACTTGCCATTTAACAGGGGTAGAGAAAATTGCCTTGATGCTTCTAGGCTTGACAGCCAAATGATATGCATTGTATTGATGTAAACGTGAAAAACATATGAGAAAAAAAGGCTTTGGAGTGCAGACAACATTTCACAACAGGTAAAATGGTGTGTGTGTGTGTGTATTCCACTTCAGTTTTCATGTTCATGTTTATTACCGCATAAATCATTTTGCTGAAAACCACTAACCCAAGCATAGCAACAGTTATTAAAATATATCAATATACTGTAGGTGTAATGTTGTTTGTTTGGAATACATAAGCTATGGCTTGGTCCAAGTCAATCTGATCGTTTCCCATTACCAAGGCTTGCACTATTATACTAGATTTTTTATTACCCATGCTATAAGGGATACATTTAGAAATCTATCAGCCTATTAATAATTTCTGTTTTTTTAAATGTCAAGAAAGCAATTAAAATCAGAGAACCACCCTTTCAGTGTCACATGTGCAAAAGACACTGACCACAGATAATATAATTCCTGTGCTTTGTAGCAGAAATGTTGGCATGTAAGTCATGATTTTTTTAACAAACGTTTCGATCCAGTGAACTATGTGGAATTAAACTTTGCTCACCTGCACCCCCCAGCACACACTCTCTCTCTCTCTCACACACACACACACACACACACATACACACACACACATTCTCTCCCCACTTCCCTTCTGTGTTATGCAAGACGTGCATTTTGAACACAGTGGTAAAATGCCCAAGACAGGGTACATAAGCTCTCCCTTCAAATCTATTACTGTGAGAGATTGAGATATGACCAGATAATAGAGAGATAGAGAGTGATTTTTTGTATGTGTATGCCCATGCTGGCGTGTGTGTGTGTAAGCCAGGTCCTTTCACCAGTAATGTATGTATGCGTCTGTTTGTGTGCGTGTGTGTGTCTGGAGGTTTACCGTACTGGGAGGTGCAGTGTGAGACACCCTTGACCCCACCCCCACCCACCTGCTGCCTCCTTGCTCTCTGATGGCATTAGGAGGCTGAAGTGAGCAAGCTCTCTGATTGGGCGTGAGGTCCAAGTTTAATTGTACTGTAGTAGTTACACTGTGACAGCCCATATTGCCTTTAAACAGCCCCCTGTGACAGGGTACAGTGAGGATAGAGGCTAACTGCGTATGGGTCACATTCATCAAGGTACGCTTTGAAACTCTCTTTCGCTGTCTCTCTCTTTCAAACACACACACACACACACACACACACACACACACTTGTTTCACTTTAACAAGGCTTTGTGATGAGGCTGAGCAATGGGATGACTACGAAGTTTTGGGTTTTAGAGAGAGGTAGAAACTTTTTGGCCAATCTACCCTTTGCTGTCTGGAAAAAACATTAAAATAGGGTTAACAAATCCCTGATTTGCCAAGGACATGCTGGTCAAAACTGTATGCTGTCAGCAGTGCCAAGATCAGAGCAGCACCAGTTTCTCAGCTGCAGTTGAGATGTTCTGCATCCTGCCTTGCACTGTGGGAAACCCTCTTCTGCTAAGGGCTGCTGTATTCTGTTGGAATGTAAAGCAGAATATATGGTGGTGGTGTGTGTGTGTGTGTGTGTGTGTGTGTGTGTGTGTGTGTGTGTGTGAAGGTGTTTGTGTTTTTTTTAGTTTGTGCATGAGTTTATTTGTGTGTGTGTGTGTGTGTTTGGATCCCATAAGCGTGTGCTATCTCCTGTGCACTGGATGCTGTGTGGGCTGGTGCCTCCGGAGGGCAACTAGTACTTGTGCTCCACTTTCTAACACAAGGCTCCTGTACACCGCTGCTACATGTATCAGGATCTGAATCCAAATCAGAATGAGCGAGGAATGTTCGTGTTAGAATCAGAATTAGCTTTAGATCACAGACCAGCTTTCACTGAATAAATCTTGCTGTGGACACAGGGGTTATTATAGCTTCATTGACACACACTACAACAAGATCTCTCTATTGGTACTGATATGGCACGATTTGTGGGTAAATATCCAAATATGCTGACTCGGTATGCCAGAGGGTTTCTATGTTTGTGGAGATAGTGGATTTGGGATAACTTTATGGAATAACTGGGGCAGGCAAGAAAAAGCACAGGCTCATCCATCTGTCTGTGCTTTGTGTGAAAGTGCTGTGTTTGTGGTCAGGGTGTAAGTCTTACGTGGGGAAGTCTTGGTTAGTTATGGTTTGTGGTCTGATCTATGTGTTTATTCCTTTGCTGTTGCATTCAGAACTGATGAAGTGTTGATCCTGTTTACCCATCATGTTCCTTAAATATATCAGAATGTTAGTTTTCATGTACTCTGTATAACAGGCCATAGAAGTTCTGCAATTGGGTTCTGTTGGAAGATTTTGAAGTTCCCGAGGTTCTGTAGAGGTTAAATTTTGAAGCCTGTACACTGAAAAAAAAAGATAAAGTAAAGCTTACTAGAAACTCATCTAAAGCACGTTATTTATACATTTATTATAACATTATAATTATGGGTATTATAAACATTATAATATTATCACATTTTTTCAACTAGCCTGGACTTTTATATTTGTCACAGTGAGTTAAGCTTTACTTATTGCTTTTTTTTACAGTGTAGATGTTCTATTCTAATATCTGGAGTACATACAATCACTTGTAAAATTCAGTTTTCACTATTCCTAAATAATGCTCTACACGTGATCTTTGTATTCATGCCATATTTTGTTGCATGTATGCAAAACAGATACTCATAATGATTCAGAGGAATGTACTGTTCTTGTCTTTCACCAGTGATCAATGTGTGCTCTATCAGATAATGCTGTTTCTCGTAGACCAAACAGCTTGGGCTTGTCATGTACTTGACTCTGTGTTCTTGTGTCAGGATTCCAGATCTGCTTTCCCCACTCACCGCTCTTTGTCAAGTATTAAAATTAGTCCCCCACCCTCCCTATCTCTCTCTCTCTCTCTTCCTGTGTTCATTTTGCTTTGAGCCGAAGTTTCTTATCTCACGCTTTCACTTAATTAGATGCACAGAACAAGATCAGACAGCGCCCACCACTCTCTGCACAGCCATCTGAAAGTACTTCTGTCATCTGTGCTGATAACACACCCAATTCCTGAAGTTAACCTGGGACAAATCGAGAGAGGGGGCCAAGTTTGTCAACCAAAACCAACTTTTATAGCTTGCCAGATACTACCCAGTCAGCATACGTTAGCACCGGGAACAGAATCCAATCATGTCTTCATGTTATTTATGTTACTTAGTGACTTCATGTCTGTGTGCAATATGAAGCTTATTAACTAACACCAGTTAGAACACCCAGTTTATTACAAACCCAAGCAGTAACATGATTTGACTGGCTTTTGTTCAGTTTTTTTTTTTTTTTTTTTTGCAGTGCTGTAGACCCACTGATCAGACTCAGATGAATTCCCCTGTCATTGTATTGTGTTTTATTTTAGGGTGCAAAGGTTGTGTGGATGAATCTCTTCTGTCTTGCCACTCTAATTCCCTCTCTAATTAAAATGAGGTGACAGTCCACCATGGCTCTTTGTTTCTTCCATACTAAGAGGATGCATTCCCAGTATTTGAGTCTTTGACCTCAGTAAGATGGTGTATACTCTAGGCCCCCCTGTACATTTTTTACCTCACTAAGATGGACAATACTGTAAGTCCTCTGTGTATGAAGGCACATACTGTAAGTCCTCTCTGTTTGTGTTTTGACCTTAAGATGGTGCAAAGTGTGTGTGTTTTACCTCAGTGAAATAGTATGTGCCGTGAGTCCCCTGTGTCAGTTTTTTGACCTCATCAAAATGGTGTATATTGAAAACCACCTTTGTTTTCTAGCTTTGACCTCAGTAAGATGGTGCGTAAGTCCATAGTTGTGGGCCTGCTGGTGCTTCTGGTGGCAGCTGTAGGGACATTTGTGGGTGTGTTCTTTGGGATTGGGAAGAGTACGGAACAGAAGGCCTACTTTAAAGCTGCTGTGGCCGCAGATGCTGGTCCCTGCTCAGACATCGGCAGGTAAGGGGGGTGGGGTGGGGCGGGGAGTAACTGATAGACTATTGTATTTCCTCGCAAAAATACACATAAATGTGCACACACACACACACATGCTGCAAATAGAATCATTCACACACAATACAGACATGTACATTCACACACACAGAGATACACACACACACACACACACACACACACACACACTCACACAGACATAGAATGAAAAAAATTGAATCTGATGACGCAATATCAGGGAATTTTTGTATAATGATATTTTAGTTGAGGAGCCTGCTATCAGTTATATATATATATATATATATATATATATATATATATATATATATATATATATATTGTGTGTGTGTGTGTGTGTGTGTGTCTTTATGGCACAGGGACATTCTGAAGAAGGGTGGTTCTGCTGTGGATTCGGCCATTGCTGCACTGCTCTGTGTGGGCATGATGAACGCCCACAGCATGGGCATCGGCGGAGGCCTCTTCTTCACCATCTACAACGCCACCACAGGTAGGCTATGGCTCATCACCATTGGATGCACAGCATAGTACTGTAATGACAGGCTAGGATTCATACAGCTCTGGCACACTATTATTTGCAAAAGTGGGCCATAGCACACCACTTCCACTGGTGTGTATATTATTATTATTATTATTATTATTATTATTATTATTATTATTATTATTATTATTGTTGTTGTTATTATATTATTAGTGTTATTAATATTTGCATGGCCATGGAACACTAATATTGGCACATGTTTTAGCCACCAGTAGGCTATAGTAGCCAGGCCAGTCCCAATGGTCACTCTTTTCCGGTAATTAGCTTTTTCATCTGTAAACTATTGTGTAATGAGGATATAGCTATGAGCTAACTACGAAATGAACCCTGAACTGATGAGGATAATGGAGAGCTTATTAGTTAGGCTTACCTTGGATAGTAAACTAGTATAACTACACTATACAACTAATACTTATGCCTAATATCAGTCTGGCCTACTATACTTCACAAAAATAGACATTCACCGGAAATAACCGTGACCATGCTGAACGAAAGTCCGTCTGGTACTTTATGTCTCCCGTCCACAGAGCCCATTTTGAATCTGTTTGTTCTGCTACTTTTTAAAACATAGCAGCATCCTGGGGAAAGTCTGAAAACAGGGGGTGATTGGGGTCAGCTAAAATTGCCTGGGCTTTTTGAGGGCCCCGGTTTTGTACAGAGTGGAGATGTTGCTCAGGGTGGCATTGGCAGTTTTGCTGCAGAGACTGACGATGTGGTGGATGCGGTTCTTGTTTTTCTGTGTCAGTAACCCATACCTGCAGATAAAAGAAAAAGTAAGAACAGATTCAATAAAACAACACTAAAAAGTTCTCATAAAACTGCTGTCCATGTTAAAATTCCTCAATTTACAATAAAAAAATAATCAACATGCATCATGATAACATATTGTATCCTGGCCCCTGTATCGTGATGTGTATCTTATCGTGAGGTTGCAGGCAATAACCAGCCATAGTGGGAACAACCTTTTACTCCATAACTGTGTTTCACAGGAAAAGTGGAGACCATCAATGCCCGGGAGACTGCCCCAAGGAACGCATCTCAGGACATGTTCGGAAACAACACCGACCTGTCACGTACAGGTACTCATTAAACCACTCACGCAAGATAGCTGCAGCAATGATTGGCGAAATTAGTGACTTTATGGAAAGAGGGGCCTCCTTGCTGGCTTTGAGAGATAAAAGCACGGAGACAACAGATGTTCTGAGAGCATTCCATAAACCTGGCAAGGGGTCAGGACAGTCCAAAAACCCACAAATGGTATCAGATCAAGTCTGTAAAACCAGATAAGTAAAACTGAGTAAACCATTCTATGACATAATCTGTTACAGTCATGGACATTTCAGGATGAGTGTTATGTGTGTGCATGCACGTGTGTATATGTGTGTGTGTGTGTGTGTGTGTGTGTGTCTGTTTATCTGTGGATGCATTTAACCACACCCTGTTCCCATGCTTTCATAGTATGTGTCCATGTTCATGTGTATTGCATTTGTGTCTTAGTTTGTGTGTACACTTATGATACATTTTAGGCTGCTTTTTGTGAGTGTGTGAAAGTGTGACATGCCTTTGCACTTCTGCAGAGCAGCTAAGTGTATGTCAACAGCCCTTAGATCCAGCCATGTTTTAGATCATGCTATGTCACAGGTAAGGTCATAATGGCATCTAACCAATTACCAGTCACCTGGAACATTTCAAACTTCAGTGTAATTCCAAAAGTTGTAAACATCAGTATAGTGCCCCGCTCTACATTGACACTTTTGGTCATAATATCAAAACTAACAATTGTAAATTGATGAAACTCACATATTAAATGGTTCAACAGTTGAATTTTATTTTGAGATAGAAGTTGTTCAAACAGGGCTTCTAGAAATCAGGGAATGTTTGGCATGTAAAATGGTGGTACCATCTTTGATCATATGCCCAGTTCATTTAACACATTATAGACAAGGGTACTAGGGCACTGGATGTTGTCACAGGATTACGCAACACTATACTGTGATCCAGTGGGAGATTTAAGCCATTTGTATGAATTTACTAGCCATAGATTTATAGATTAGAGGGCAAAATGTGTGAGTTTGGCAATTTCCTGACCTTATACCCAGTTTACATTAAGATTAACCCATTAAAACAGCATCTATGTGTTTTACCCCTTAAGACCTGGAGCATCATATATGCCACTTTCAATAATTTCAGAAAGTATACTTGAAGATCATGACTAAAGCATTTATTAGGCATTGACAATTCTTTTGCATTTTCTGGTTTTAATAGGTATTTTAGCAAGTTTTTAAAGTTGTTTTAGGTTAAAATGGGTCAAATTAATGGTAATTATAGCTAAAATTTATCTAGTAAAAACAAAAGTAAAAAAAAAAAAAACTAGAAGTCTTCTAGTATCTCCTAATAACACTCTAGAATTCAAATATTAAAGTTCCAAGGATTTCAATGAGTGCTCTATAAAGGGTTAAGTATATTAACGAGTGTGGACCATGGGATCACAGCACACACACACACGCACACACACACAAGGACATGCCACAAAAGCATGACTTGACAAACTCCTAACCATCTATAATTACAGCCATGCGTTGGACAGTGGGATCACAGCACACACACACAGTGGCGTTTCATGCCGTTTACTGGAGTTATTGTGTTTACCACTGGTGAAGTCCCAATCCTACATATAGCAGGTTGTGTTTAAAGTTTTCCATGTCTGAGAGTGTTTGTGTGTTAGGGTCCTACGACAGTCCTATGTTTTATGCTAGGGTTGTATGTGGGAGGGGTTTGTCTGATACAGGGCTGTGCTGATCTGTGTGTGTGTGTGTGTCTATCTGTGTGTGTGTGTGTGTGTTTCTGTGTGTGTGTGTGTGTTTCTGTGTGTCCATATGGCAGGTGGGCTGGCAATTGCTGTGCCAGGCGAGATCCGCGGCTACGAGCTGGCACACAAGCGGCACGGCAGGCTACCGTGGAGGGAGCTGTTCCTGCCCAGCATACGGTTGGCACGCGAAGGCTTTCCTCTGGGCAGTGCCCTGTCCAAGGCCATCTACAGCTACAGGAAAACCATC
>JAIFZK010000014.1:13577500-13605000 GCA_027481765.1 Tenualosa thibaudeaui
TTCACTCCTGACTTGTTTTACTTCCATCAAAAGCATCCTATCCTTTTCATACCGTGTCTTTTAGTTTGTCAAGAATATCACTTCGGATGACTTAGCTGAACTCTTACGAAGCCGAATCACAGACGATACCACCCAACCGGAGAAGTACTATGAACCTGAGTACTTTGTTCCGGATGACCATGGCACTTCCCACCTGTCCATCATAGCGGAAGATGGCAGTGCAGTGGCCGCCACCAGCACCATCAACAACTAGTAAGAAATCAACTCTACAGTACAGTGGTTAAGCAATTTGTGATCAATTTTATGAAGAAAGTTTGATATTTCTGCTTTTGTAAATCTATATTCATTCAGTTTCATAGACATACAATATGGGTACGTGAAACATCTCTTGTCGCAACATGACCAAGGCCAAACAGGAGACTTTGAATTTAATCAAGAGAAATACTTTATACTGCACTTTTTATTACACTATTGCACTTTCAATATGCACTCTTTGTTAGTTTCTTTCATTGTGTTGTAGCTTGAATGTTATCCTCTTTTGTAAGTTGCTTTGGATAAAAGCGTCTGCTAAATCCATAAATGTAAATGTAATGCAGAAATACATATATGGGAAACGTGTGTATGTGTATGTGAAGGAGAAATGTGTGTAGATAACACAGAGATAACACAGAGATAACACAGAGTGAGAGACAGAAAGGCAGAAATTGAGAAAAAGAGAGAGAGAGAGATGTAAGATGTTTTTTTAATGGGTTTCATTTTGATCTTTTTTGTCAGTTTTGGATCTAAAGTCATGTCTAACTCGACTGGGATTCTCTTAAACAACGAGATGGACGACTTCAGCTCCCCCTACATCACAAACAATTTTGGAGTCCCCCCTTCCCCAAATAATTTTATTAGACCAGGTAAACCAATACCACTACAGACTGCTCTAGTGACTGCATTGCATCAGTCATATAGACTATGTCAATCATTTTTTGTGTTTTCTTCAGGGAAAAGACCATTGTCATCAATGGTTCCCGTAATCCTCTTTGACCAGAACAACAAAGTGAAAATGGTTGTTGGGGGCTCTGGGGGGACAAAGATCACCACTGCCACTGCTTCAGTGAGTGTCAGGAGCTCTGTCTCATCTCTGCCCTCCCAGTGTACACTGCATTACATCACTTGATCTCTGCAAAACACTGTATTTTATCACTATGTATTTTATGCATATGACCTTCACATTATATTATATCACTGCAGATGACCGTCATACTGTAGTTTATCACTGAATGAACCTTCACACTGTGTTATATCACTGCATATGACATTCACATTACATAATTTCATATAACCGTTACACTGTAACTCTCTATCATGCCATGTCCCCATCCATCCCCATCACTGTAGACCCTGACAGCATCATGTTGCTTTACCTCTTTCTTTGCTACAACTTCTCACAGTGTCGCAGTGTCTCTTCATTACAACTACCCAACCTCATTGTACTCACCACTGCTCCGCCACACTGCATTTCTTATTTCAATTCTTTTCACGTGTCACTGCATCACTAAAGCTAATCACATTAGCTCCTCACTCTTCATGTACAAGGTACTTGATTTCATCAAGATGATAGCATCTCATGAGATAAAAGCGTCTCGTATCTTGTGGATGTGACTCGGTCATCGTCCTTCTGTGGTTCTCTCCAATCTACAGGTGATCCTTCATGCTCTTTTCTTTAACTACGACCTGAAGAAATCAGTGTTGGAGCCTCGCATTCACAACCAGCTCAGTCCCAACACCACGTATGGAGAGCCTGACTTTGACCCGGTGTGTGGGCAGCACAACATCAAGTCACACAATAGCACTACTTCCTTTTAAGTACCATATTTTTGCAAATTGATAACCGATGTTGACACATTGATTTTTCCAAATGTCTTCATCTATGAGGTGAGGGAGGGCTTTTATATGGGAGTTCATTCATTGTCTTCGTTCTACTTTCTAATGATCTGATTCTGATTCAGTCAGTAATGTTTAGTGAACTGCAGTTATGCATAAAATACTGACCTGAGGTTCATACATAGGTGCAGCTAATATAAAGTAGTGACGAGTGGCAGGAGGGATGTTCAGAGAAACCACCTCACATCGCCTATCTATCTATGCAGAATTACATCACACACCACATACCACAACACACCACTTATCAGATCGGCTATTGCAAAACTGATATCAGATCAGTTAATTTACTGACAGTTAGCCATAGACATAGTGCTTGCTTAGGATTCTGAGTTCAGTTTTAAACATGTTTACCATGCCTATATACTGTCATTAATGTGAAGAGATGAATGGGAACCTATTGTAAGACAAATAGCTTAAAGTTGTGTCTGAATGTCTGATGTCACTATACTAGCACTCAGTTTAGGGATCCAAGCAGTTCAGCAAGATTTGAAAAAATTGAAGCACCCAAGAGGTTAATGTTTAAGAAAGGCCCATTCAAGTTTCTGAGGAACTGTAAAGCATGTTTTAAAAGCCATTCAAGAGCCTCACAGTGCTGAAATATTCATAATATTCTCCATTGTGTGTGTGTGTGTGTGTGTGTGTGTGTGTGTGTTTGTTTACATGTAGAACATTATGGAAGGCTTGAAACAGAAGAACCATGAGACAGACTTCCTAACATCATTTGGGGCCGTGGTGCAGGCATTGATGAGAGAGGGCAATGGCATCATTGCCCAGTCTGACCCCAGGAAAGGAGGATATGCTGCTGGATACTGATACACACACACACACACACACACACACACACACACACACACACACACACACACACACATATTTCTCATGTATTTTACAGAGTCGTATAATCATATATTCTACTTTATATATTTAAAGAGGGAACCTTTTTTTCCTGGACCATTTGTGAAGGATTCCAAACAGCATGAAGTTATTTAAACTCTGGGAAGACACTAAATGCTTCTGGAAAAAAACACATCATTGCAGTGGTATCTAGGATGTATCTAAAAAATAGAGACCCGGCAGCAATTTTAGATTCTATATGGGCCATACCTATTCCTGTGGTCACACGCACTTTTGTATGCACAAATGCATTGTGAATATTTTTTAACTTTCATTATTTTGTTGTAATTATTTACAATTAATTAATGTACTGCGTTATTTTAAATTGTATGTCCCTACATTTTATTCTCAACAGCATCTTTCATTCCCTTCCATGTGAATGCTATGGCAAACCTTCAAAGTGATGTTTGGATGGCCTTTAAGCTTCTACTTCCTTTTAATTTTTTTATATTGCACAGAAATCCTTATTCTGCACTTTTTGGTGTTTCATGGTACTATATTTATTCTTTGTATGTAAACAGACTATATGGTGCCAAATGAAACATGTCTGTATTTTCAGTCAGTCTTTAAAATGATGGTTAATAATTATTGTGTGCCACACTTTCACATTCTTCTTCAGAGTTTGAAGATGCATAATGCATTATGTCCATTTTTAATTTTCTAAAACAGATGGAGTCAGTCATTGACTATGATTGGCTGAATTGCATTCAGGGCCATTTTAAAACACCCTGTGACTCTTCAAATTGCATTGACTGCACGTTATTGAATATTACCTAAATTGGAACAAAAGTTAGTGTTTCTGCATCTCTGTGTTACTTGGCAACCATCCATCTGAGAAAATACATTTCTTGGCAGAGGAAAGATTATGTATGAATAAATTGTATTTCTTGTAGTCTCTTATGTGTCTTATGAATCCATGTTTTAAAAAAGCAATAGGCCCCACAAAGTTGTCTGTGTGTGTGTGTGTGTGTGTGTATGTGTGTATGTGTGCATTTAATATCCAGAAAGGACTTGTCTGAAATCTACTGTGTGTTTTAGAAGTTAACCTTTCACTGTGAAGATGGTGGTAGGACTAACAACAGCGTTACAGTCTGCCTGCTTGTCTTTTACAGCCTGTCTTATGTGTGGCATAAGAAGGCCATTTATTACAACTGACCATTTCTTTCAATTTCTCTATCTGGTGAAAAAATGTCTGTCTATGGTGTTGGCTCACCTCATGATGTGTTTGTGGTCTATTTGTGATTAAAGTATTTGAAATGTGGTGGAAAGTACGGTACTTAAGTAGGCTTTACTTGAGTAGAAATAATACATTTACTTTTACTTCACTACATTTTACAGCTATTATCTGTACTTTTTTACTTTTACTACATTTCCAAAATGCATCCCGTCACATTTTATTAGGCTATCACTCCTTTGCTGAAGTCGCCTAGGCTGCATGGCAGTCTCAGATACACTGTCTTGAGGTTCCCATTCATCCCAATGGGTGACGTGTAAAATGTTTTTGCCACGTATTGTCATCTTGAACTTGAAGCACTCTTGTCTGGGCCAGAGTGCTTTTTTTGGGACTTCGCATCACCATTGTTAGCTGTCATGCTTGCTAATTACAGCTTGCTACCTGCTAGACCGATTAGCGTCTTTTTATGGACCTGATGTGTTTATCCTGTGTGACTATTGGTCTTCTCACGTGAATAAGTTGTCCGGTAGTTCTTCCTGCGAGACATGCTGCTCCACTCATATGAATTTGCGTCCCAATTTGACTAGCGTTATCTTCAATAGGTACAACTAATCTTACCTAAGCGACTGTGTGTAGCCTATTCCACAAACTTTCAACACTGCTGTCAACAATTTTGAGGATGAAGATGAAGAGTTTGGATGGGATGGAGCAGCCCATGGTAGAACGAGCCATGATCTCTCTGACCAGCCTATCTAGTAACAATATGGACAGATTGTTGTCAATTTTGAGACCGAAAACATACACTAGGCCTATTAACTGCATGCAAGTTTTTTTCTAGTAAGCCTATCAATAAAATCTGATTCTGATTCTGATTCAGAATTACTGGATGTTTTGTCTTTTTCTTTCAGGTAGCAGTTTTGCTTTAGCATTTCCATGGAAAAATTTAGTTTTGTGCAGTTTCATATGGGAGGTAATTCTATAGGCCTATTTTATTTTATGTATTTATTTATCTATTTTTTGTATTGCAATATAGACCATTAAGAGACAACATATTGCACCTGTACTTTTACTTTTGGTACTTTTAAAAGCAAGTACTTATTGCTTTTACTTCAGTAGGATTGTTGATATTGTAGTTCTACTTTTACTTGAGTATATATGTCAAAATGTACCCGAGAGAGGATGACGCCGTGGATTGAGGCCAAGAGGAAGTTGTTTTTTTCCAGCCCATGAGCACCCAAGTGCAATATTTACAGTGCCCCCATAACAACAAAATAAATATCAAAATGAGCTTCAAAAAGGAAATAAAATACTAAAGAAAATAACAAAAATGCAAAATGGCAAAATAACAACACACTGACAACAGGGCATAAACAGTACTGGCAACACAAATCATAATAAATCATTCAGATGCACTGCAATATTATGCACAAAATAATTACTCCTGACACAGGAAACCTACATACACATAGCTGAGCAACCATCAAATAGTAACTATACACAATACACAAAATCACCTTAATCGGGCGATACCATCGCGCAAACTGCGCACCACTAGACAGTAGCGAACGCACCAATCAAGGACGTAAAGCATTATAGTCCGGCGGCTCCGGTGCATGCTCCTTAAAACCGCTGAAGCTACCACGCTGACCCATGTAAGTGTTTTCTTTGTTACTCGCACAACCTTGTACCTTTATGCAATCACACAATAAATTTTAACGCTTAACAGATATTTGTGTCTATCGAGTTATTTGTTTATTTGTATTAATATTTTTACTTAAGTAGGCTAGTAGTACTTCTTCCACAACTGAGTATTCTCTTCTCTTCCTCTCTCCATCTCTCATTCTCTATACAGTTTAATTCAATAGAGCTTTGACATGAAACAATAGTGAAATAAAATAAAGATAAATAAAAGAAATAAAAGAAAAAAAAAATAAACTTTATGTATACATTTTGTGTTTGTGTGTGGGTCTGTGGGTGGGTGGGTCTTTGTGTTATGGTGTGACTATGATTCCCTCACCTATTGCAATATAATTACTGAGCTGTAATAACTCAGTGTACCAAGTTTAAGACAATGATTAACACGTGATGGCATGACCGAGCTTAGTCAAACATGATGATTTGAAGCATCATTTTTTGATAGTCCATAACAGTCAAACATGTTACATAATGCAAACCCTACAATACTTTTATTGCCAATACAAATAAACCATTTAATAAGGTTTATGCAAGATGTCTTACACAGGATTTGGTAAACAAATACCTGGACTGTGTGCTTATACCACAGCCTAGTGGAAACATTGAAATCAGTCGGGTTCTGATCAGATGCAGCTGTGGTCACTTAAGGCTGGAATTTATCTGTCTTACTATTAAGGTCATTGAGTGTGAGAACTTCTCTATGGTGGTCTTGCAAAGTTCTGAGTCATTGTCTGATGTGTGTGTGTGTGTGTGTGTGTGTGTGTGTGTGTGTGTGTGTGTGTGAATAAGGGAGGCACTGCAGCTGGGTGAGCCACAGGGTGCAGGGCACTGGGTGGCATCTACATGTTTTAGTAATGCACATCTGTCACCTCACAGGGCCTCTCTCTCTCTCTAATTCTGTCACTCTCCCTTCCCTCCCTCCTCACTGTCTTTCTTTTTCTTTCACTGTCTTTCTTTCTGTTTCACTCTCATCCTCTCTCACAAACATTGTCTGTCTTTCTGTTTCTTTGTCATTCACTGGTTCTGTCTACAAAACATAAAACTGTATCATTTACATATTATTGATTAGCCAAAAGCCCCTCTCTCCCTCACACACACATCTGCATGCATGTCTTATAGGCCTACTTACTTTTTCAAACACATTAACTCCGAGCACATCAACACGTTTTCTGTCTCTCCCTTTCATGCATACACAAACACACACACATACACGTGCGATGCGTGCACACACACACACACACACACACACACTCTCCACTCTCCAGATCCCCACGTGGTCAGCAGCTTCAGCCCTCAGCTCTTTTCATTAGTCAGACACGGGGCTCGAAGTCAGACAGCAGCATAATGGATTGGGGCTCCGTCTCTCATTAATCCATGAGATGGGGGAAGTGCTGGAGAGATTTAAATGCCATGTGGACCCCACATTAGCCTACCGCAGCAGTCTAGTAGCGCGGTCATTGAGGCCGATCAATAAGGGAATAAACGCACAACTGGAAGGGCTTCAAGCACAGAACTGAGTACCGTCTGAGTAGCAGGTCATGAATGGCATGACTTCTTGCTTGAGTGACTGGATGGAGCATATGAAGCAAGGACAGTCTTATTCCCACCAGAATCCCGTCTGTGGGATTGGATAAGGATTGGACTGCTCTAGAGGACATTGGCAGCAGCTATAATATGAAGTCAATAATGTGTCATGGCCGTATTACCACCTCAAACGTGCATTGATTTTTGATATTCGAATGCTGTGTTTTCCATTATCCCTTTCTTATTTTACAGTAAAAAACACTCTGTTGACATTCCATGGAACATTGAGGAATCAGCGGATTTAAATCTTCCGATGCAAAAAAATGATTTAGGTGCACCATTCATTTTCTGTCATTTATTCATTACAAAAGTTACAAAAAGTTACAAAAATTCACAAAATTACAAAAGCATCGAGTACAAAATGTTGCAAGTCACATACAAACAGAAAGTAACATCTTGTAAAAACAGACAGACATGAAAAAGCTTTACTGTAAGAATAGAGAAAAGAATTATAGAAAATAAAAATAATCCCCCAAAAATCCCATAGCTCCTTGTGTGAACATGTTCTATGTGCGTTTAGATTCAATAACAGATCTGACCTTGATGTTAAAGCATGTTAAAGCATTTATGTACATCTATAGGGCAAAATGTTCTTCAAAGGATGGATTTAAATCACTCACCATTCACAACTAATATCTAAACACTTCACAGTTTCTGTACAGTCTGAGTGTGTACTTGTGTGGTCAGTTTGAGTGTTGAGTTTGTGTGTGTGTGAGAGAGTGTGTGTGTGTTTGTGATTTCAATATGTATGTGTGCGCATGTGAGTGTGCGTGCGTGTGTGTGTGTGTGTGTGTGTGTGTGCATAAGTGAGTAAGTGTCCGTGTGTGTCTGTGTGTGCATGCATGCATGTATGTCCATAAATGTCCTGCAAAGACACAGGAAGCAGAAGATGGCTGCCACTTCAGTCAGAACTGAGTTCTTGTGAGCTGTGCACAGTACAGCACCTAAGGCAAACCCTGAGGCTGGACAGGAGGAACAGGCATGATGGAGTGTGAGGGATTTTGGGATACTGGGGGCTAACCGGGAACCTGGAGAATAATATAGCCCAGCAACAGCCCAGATATGTCACAGATAAAGCACTGATATGTTTCAACAGCTGCTGCATAAAAGGGGTGGGAGAGGTATGGAAAAACAGGTTCTGTAAAAGAAGCATTTATGAGGTGGTGTTGGCATTGTGTGTGGGTGTATGTGTGTGTCTTTGAGTGTATATACAGTATTATATCATTGGGGTGTGTGTGTGCACAAGTGTGTGTGTGTGTGTGTGCAAGTGTACTGTGCATAGGGTTGAGGTTAGATGGGTAGGTGGGGTAGCTGCTTACGAGAGCCCCAATTTGTTGTTATTTGGTCATGGGGCAACAGTCTATAGATGCTACTGTCAGTCTTAGTAGGGGGTGCTGTTCTGCTACTGGTCAGTCCAAGGACACTAGACTGGGACTGGTCAGTAGCCAGATTCTTTCCCGTACTTCCTGGAGTCAGACACGGCCCAGATGCAGCCTTTCTCTTTCATCACAGCATTCACAACGTTCAGAAAAAATTGGTGTGTTCCATTCACATGTCCTAAACGTAGCAAGTCTTCTATCAACTCCTAATGGGGTGTGGGGGTTGGGGTAGGAGATATGAGGAGATTAGAGGGGACGGGGGAAGTGGAGAACAAAATAAAAAAAAAAAATAGCTAAGTGCTTGATTGGTTGCAGTCAAAGCCATGAGAGCAGAGCCTGCTGCTCTTACAGAACCATTACAATCAAAAAACAGCAACGAGAGCAGGACAGCCATTAGTGGCTATTGCCTTATCTAGCCATGGTAAGGCAGCTCTTAGCTCTGGAGTAATCATGCAATTGTTATTTTGAGCATGGGAAGTACAGCAAACTGGTGCATTTAACTTTTAACTCTAAATCTTTTTGCAAGTGCAGTCAACACATCTCTGTTGCAAACAATTTTAAATTCAGTAGTTTACCCAATTCAAAGGAAAATATATGTCTGTAATGCAGACACTACCATTGGTTGCACAACATACAAAGCCCGCCCCATGGTGGATAAGAGGTTGTGGTTGATGGCTTGGTTTTTGGTTGGTTAACAATGGATATGACTTCATTCAAATGTGTTGAGCGAATTCAGATTTGCTAGCTGGCTAATCTAGGCTTCACCCAGGAGTATGTTAGGTAAGGTTGTGCAAAAAGGAACAAATGAGCTCCTTATCTAGCCCCATTGAGAGAAAAGAATTGCACACAAAGGCGTAAAAACATACTGTATCAAACTTACCAGAAAGGTAAGAAGTGCACACAAAGGAACAAATTCATACCTTATCAAACGCTACAGAGGGCCTCTCAAAAGTGACATTGTTTTGGCCATTTACAAACACAATGGGCTCAGCAATGGCCTCCTGTAGACTCTTGCCCAGCCACAAGTGGTTCACTATGGCCTATGAGCAGGATGGAGAAAAAGAGGAAGAGAGAAACAACAAGAGAGAAAGAGAGGCAGAGAGAGATGATAGTGAGAGAATCAAACATCTCATGACCACCATACACTGAGACACTGAATAGTGTGTGTATGTGTGTGTGTGTTGCAGCATTGCAGCTGCATTTTGTGCTGTAGGAGGTGTTCACCATGGCCATGGCTGAGGTGATGAGGCTCCCTCCTGACCCCCCAATGACCAGAGTCTTATCCAGCGACTCAGAGCGCAGGATCACTGGAGCCATGGAGGATGGTGGCTGCTCACCTGAAAACAAAGCAAAGCAAAACAAAACACTAAGCAGCAAAACCTGACACCAGGAATCATAAACGCAAACACACAGAGAATGCACATGGAATAGCATTCACAGACACTGGCATACACACAGACTGGCATACACACAGAGTGTCATACGCACAGAGTAGCATACACACAGAGTGGCATGCATGCAGAGTGACACACACAGAGTGGCATGCATATGGAGGCAGGCTTGTAGACAGCAGGTAGTTGTCCTTAGTGGGAGAGCGGAGACAATGGAAACTGACATTAAAGATAGATAGGCTGGTTAGCTGGATAGTTGGCACAAGCAAAGACAAAAAGAGCCGCGATCGCTGGTACAGTTGAATGCATGTGCTGGGCACTAGAGACGGGTACAGAGCTGACGTTAGTTGAACAGCGGAGACTAGCATTGGTGTTTGCAAGGGAAGAATAGTAAAGTCATTATAGACTATAGAAGAGATAGACAAGGGTGGTTGGCACAGAGTGGGCATATGAAGAGTGGCATGCAGCAGAGCAGGGGAAACTGGCAAAGACTGGACATCAGCCTGGCAGTGCAGTCTCTCACCTGGAGTGATTTTCCCTATGGAAGAACAGAAGTCTCCCAGTTCATTGTTCAGGATAATGCCCGTTTTCCTGGACACGACCCCAGATCCGAACCTAAACCCAAACACAGGAGACCAGGATTAGTCTTGTAGATTAACATTAAATTATGAAGTCCATACTGGGATAGATGAGTATTTGATCAATCAGTGGTAACACTTTAACTGCTTAAAGTCTCATTCATTTTTAGCACATCTATAAGGCAATTATAAACAGATACAGCTACACTGACAAGGCTTCATAATGCCTGCTTTTACCTCTGTCTGTGTTTACCATTAGTGTTTGCCAGTAATTTAATGTCCTCCATCATTACTGTCATTATTCCTATTATACAAGGGTTAATGAGCATTATAAAATGTTGTAATACACCATGTATTAACACTGTTATGAATGTTGTGAGTCCTAACAATCTCTAAATGATTCTATGTAATAGGGCATTGTAAATACAACCATTTATCTATGCAATATAAAGGGTAACAGCGTGTCCTAACTTCATGCGAGGGTCAGACTGCCGTGCAGGATTGCATGTTTCTCTGTCCACTTTAAATCTGTTGAAGGCACACCAGACAAGCCTCAAAATGTATAATATGGCTATGGCCGATAGACCAGGCTCAACCGAAAGGGCGGAATCAGTGGGTGTCTTTCAAAATGCTTCTGCACGTAATAGGTAGCCTGACAAGCTATCATTGCAGCCCTGTCCTCATCATGCTAAGCCCGCCCAGCGATTCTCCACAATGATAGAGCGATGTGATTGGTCCAGCCAAACTAGAGTAAACAGCTACTGAGGCCCTATGGTTCGTTGCTAGACATTACTGCATTGCAAAACCATTTGCTAACCACTAGGGAGAACCTAGATATTTAGGCTAGCATTATGCTGTACAGCTTCGCTTCACATTCAGTGAAGATATCCCAAATGAATATCAAATCATCTGATTCTGTTGCTAATGCTTGAAGTTAGGACGCTGTGTTACCAATCAATGTATGTAAGCTGCTATTGTTACATTTGGTTGATGGTGCTGGTGACAGACACGGCCGTGCCGTCCTTGGCGATGACAGACACGTGAGTAGTCCCCATGCGGTCCTGTGACGGAGTCACGTTATAGTGAGATGCACCATAGGTCTTGTCACTACTGATCTTCTCTCGGATCTTGTCAGCAAAGTTCTTGTCAGTCAGGTAAGACACCTGGAACACACAACACACACACACACGGTATCAGGGTTAGAAGACTGACACCATTTTCCAGCCTTTCAGGCTGACTCTTGCATCTAAACCCCAATACCTGCTTTTCCATTTCTCCCCTACTGAGTCCAAGATGTGCAGTACTGTAATGTGGATGAATCAGTGATCCAGTAGACCTCACCACACCTGCTTCCACTCAAACTGCCAGAGCTCCACAATCTAGATTTAGTATACTCACGATAAAATACATTTACATGTATGCATTTAGCAGACATTTTTATCCAAAACAACTTACATTTTGGTCAACTATCATTTGTTTAAGGTTAAGTGCCTTGCTCAGGGGCACAACGGCAGCTGGGATTCGAACCCACAACTTTTCAGGCTACTTGCACACTAGCCAGCTATAAAACATAATTCCTTGTAACTTTGGAAACATGTTTACACGGCCTCAAAATACAATAGCTTTCCTATGTCCGTGGGGCCAATAAAAACAGATGCAACATTCTGCACTACAATGGAATGTTGTTTTGCACTAATCCGTCAAATCCTCAATAATTCCATGTTCAAGTCAGAAGCGCAGCTAAGCTTGTCAGCTTGAGCTATTTTGAACTTTTTACACAATCCAAGAGCAGTCTTGCTGTACACAAAAAAGCTCAATGTCACTGTTGTGATGAAGTATAATCAAGTATGTGCACTGACTGCCGTATCACTGAATGGGGCCTTTTGGCATAGTTGTTTGTTTCTTTCGTACACTTTGGTTTGAGGATGGTCCACTGTAGGTCAACACTAGCATCAGCAATCCACCAGCAATGTCCAGTCCTCATGAAGATACAAATTCAAGTTGGACCAGAAATCCCATCAACACAGGATAGAAAATTAAAATAAATAAAAAATAAACTGGGAAATGTGGGAATTTCATGTAAACGTAAAAGAAATAAAATCATAGAAGCCATCCTCACGCCAACATTGTGGAACTCAGGGTCTTTAACATTCTTCTTCTGTCCGTTAGCAAACTTTAAGGCCTCAATCAAATGGTGGAATGTGCGGACCCTCTCTCGTCCCTTCAGAGAGTCAGACGAAAGGTTGTAACCTGGATGTGAAGCAAAAGGAAGAATGAAAACAATCATTTCGGCCAGAAGTCAATTGAAAAAATTTATCTATATCTATATCTATATCTCGGCAGTTCCACAAGAAACTGACGTTTTGTCATAATGACAAAGAAATGCCATGGTATGTATAATGTGAATGATTAAGTGAAATGTTTCATACTATTTTCTTCCATGTAAGTTCTATACATTTCATGCTATAATTTCATGTAATCATTCGCATCATACAGCATCATGGTGTTTTATTGGTGTTATGGACATGACAAAAAAATCTGTCTATATCTGTCTATATGTTGACAACAATAGGATAATATTATCATGCTGTCAGGAATTGAGCATGTTGGCCCATTGTTAAAAATACTCAAGACATTCACTGAAATTAAATGATGACTGAAGCACTGTGGTGGCCGACCTCTCATGATGTTGAGGATAAAGCTGAGTATGGCTCCCCCTGCTGGTGGTGGAGGAATGTACAGGGTATAATCTCCCATAGGGACTTCTAATGCAGCACTCACTCTGAGTCTAAAAGACTTCAGATCCTCCAGGCTCACATATCCGCCTGTAAGGACACACACACACACACACAGTTACTTTGTAAATCTGTCTGTTAACAAATATACATCTATATATATGATGGGAATGGCTCCACAAAAGGATTTATAGATGTATATATCTGTCTTTTTTTTGTTAGATTAGATGCAACTTTATTGTCATTACTCATGTATAAACACAGGTAACGAAATGCGGTGGAGTGATTTTTTGAAGTGATTCAGTCCTTACTGCAGAGACTAAATCAGATTTCAGAAACTTGTGGAACAGTTTTGTCCACATACCTGCCGCCTGAATGTCACTTATCAGGTCATGTGCAATGGTGCCAGTGTAGAAAGTTTCAGCCCCATTTTCCGCAATAGTTTCCATGGTGTCTGCCAACTTTGGGTACCGTAGAATATCCTTAATGTTCAGCAGTTCTTTTGTGTTGTTGCGACAGAACAGCTCACTGTGGGAGGTCAGAAACAGGATATAGTGGCTTCATGTAATCTTTTTCAGACCATCAGAAAACTAAGGGATATTTTAAAGACCATTTCTGTCTCTGATTAAGAGGCAGTTAAGACACACACACAGAGAAATAGCTAACACACACACACACACAATTAATGAAGAGGAACCGAGGTTAAACATGTGCCCGTTGAAGAGGCCTTTTCTGTGCAACTAACTGCAATAAATCATCTCCTATCTAAGGTGAAGTTGGCCTAACACACATGCATGTTTGCCATAGTGTGATTTGTGTCCGAGCACAAAACACAATTTTATTGGTTACGTCATGCTATTCATTTTGTGTGGGGTGGATAACAGTACCAGAGGAGTGGATTTCCGATGACTATATTTTTTATCATTGGGTGACTGATGAATTTGAACAGGTAGGGTGGTATGGGGAAGCCTTTGCGAGCCAATTGGATGGAAGGTTGGAAAAGCTCTTTCCACTTCAGTTTCCCATAGCGACGATGAACCTCCTCATACCCACGTAGCTCACCGGGAACACCAATCCACTGGGGACCTGAGGACACACACACACACAGTCAGACTCATGCATGCGCACACACAAATACACAAAAATAATAAAGGAAGTAATGCACAACTGCGACTTATCTGAAAAAGCCAGATTTCCTCAGAACGTAGGAAATCAGTACAGTACAGTACAGTACAATTTACTAAGATCAGAGATCTTGTTGGGGGGGTAGAAGCATGTAACTTCTCACATATTAAACTAAAAAGAATGCACATCGAAACACATGTGGTTTGGAACTTGTATTTCTATTTGTATTTTAGCTGTTTCAAAAGCGAATAAGTGAGTTTGGTTATAAGCTTTAGAAACGCATGCTATTAGAAACAGAGCACAATAACTGCGTGAGGGAACTGACATGACACCAGCAATCTGTAAGCAAGAGACACATACACACACACACATGTACAAACACAAACATGTTTTTTTGACTAAGAGCCAGATCAGATGAACTTAGACAATCTAAACTTCTAGTGTGGAAGATTACATGCACTAGAGAAAGTGACTCAAACCAGACTCAACTCAAACCTCAAACCAAATTCCTTCCCCTGCAAGTAGAAAATCACATCCATAGACAGGCCTACATTTGTGTAGCTTCTTCAGTCACACAAATAGACTAATCACATATGGAGGTAAAAACACTACCACTAAATAAATTATCAGTTCTTGTAATCTTGCTGGACAGGATTAACAGCATTCTTTGTACACTGCAAAGACTTCTAGCAGCTTGGTGACTTGTTGCTTGTTGCATGACTGTACCTCAGTGAAAACTAAACTAAGATTAACTTAAAAAAATGGCCTTCAAGATTACCCTATCCAACTGTAGCTGCCCAAGATTGGGGCCAGATCAGAGCCAGATCATATCCAGATCTTAGTCTGATTAGTGCCAGTCCCTTACAGAAAAAACCTAGCATACCCTAGCATTAACTAGCATACAGAGCCCACACAGAGGAATTACCAAACAATTACCAAAGTAAATTTGATGATTTTTGCAGTCGTCCAGTAGATTGGCATTGAAGGACTTAGGGACTGTCTCTCTGGAGCTGATGACGGTGACCTTACCTGAGTGAAACACAGGGAGAGAAACAGCAGCTAGTTAGGTGGAGGTTTTCATCCACAGAAGGCACTTCAGAAGGAGAACTCAAAATGGTGACTACAGCAGCACTGGAATCATGTTATGGTAGATTAACCCAGAGGTTTCTCACCAGGGTCAGAACAAGTAAGTGGTATTTTTGAGAGGCGGGGAGGCCCTAGGGCAGAAAGAGAAAGTATGACAACGACTGGGGAATGAACTTGGGTGCAGAGAGCAGAGGGAAAAGAAGGGTTCACAGCAGATTCACAGGACTGGACTGGACTGAACTGTGTGGGGGGCAAGGGACAGATGGAGAGGGAGGAGGGAGAGAGATTGATGTAGAGAAAAAGACACATTGAGAGAAAGAGAGGTGTGGGAATCTGGAAATCGTTTCAAGTGAAAGATTGGGAACATTGGCTCCAGATGACAAAGCAAATAAGGACAATGAAATGGTGCCAAAGGAAAGCAAAGCAACACAGAAATGGGAACAAACAGTGAGAGGGTCACACAGCCAAAATTAAACTGAGTGTGGTTTATTGAGTCTGGACTATCTAATCTTATAAAGAGGCTACACTGGTTAAGTTACTAAGATTAAGTTCATTTATCACCCAGAGAAATGGAATATTATTTCTGATTAGCTGGCAGGGTGTGTGTTAATTCTGTATAAGGTATACCTATGGGGTAGATCTGGTGAAAAAGTTTAATCACCCTTCTATCATCCTATATCAATGCTTTTCTTTGAATGGTAACTATAACAACCATAGTAAACGGTGGTTGAACTAGTGATAACCACTGTTGTTAGCAAGAAAAAAAAGTAGTACAGCAACTGAAAAGGTTTCTTTGAAACTGAGCTGTACCCTGTTGTATGTGTTTTAAATGTATGCCTATTCCACAAGTTGCAACTGGGTGATAAGTGGAATAATGGCTACCAAGGTGTGCTGTTACATGTAATTATGAACTTGGCAGATGAACATTCCCCATTTGCATCGTGAAGTTCTGCCTTGTTCATAAATTCCATATAACAGACCACGCGGTGGTTATCCCTAACATCACATATGCCATAACAGTTAGCTACCACGATAATAAATGGAATGAATCCTTCATTTTCTAGCTCTAGGGTGGCATACCATTCCAATAATCACTATGCACCTTACTGTTTTTAGATGGTCCCAACCAACCCTCTAGCTCAAGGCCTAAAAGGCTCCATGTGCTCTTAACTCTTAACAAGTGCTAGCCTGACAAGCAAGACAAGTGTTAGCCAAGTCAACCATGGAATCAGCAGTTGTCTTTCAAACTGCCCCTGCACACTGATAAGCTGATAAGCTACCGCTAGTGTACATTTAGGCGACTCTCTATAAGGACAGAGCGATGTGACTGGTCCGACCAAACCTGGGAAGAAGACCTACTGAGGCCCTATGGCTCATGACTACACATACCGACTGAGCAATTTGCTACCGGATCCACGTGAACTGTATGATTTGAACAATGCTGAACAGCATGCAAGCTGAACTGTTCACTGGAAGCAAACTTTCTACACCAGAACTAGTGCACATGGATCCAGTTCTGGTCTCTTCTAGACCAGAAAAAATAGAACTGGAACACATGAAGAAACCTCTTCTAGTAGAGTAGAGTAGAGTAGAGTTACTTTATTAATCCTGGAGGAAATTAAGGTGTCCAGCAGCATATAAACATCATAAATATGTCCCATATAACATAACATATCCACCATATACATCATATGCACAAATTTTGTTTCTCACATATACATCATATACACATCTCACATGTACACATATACAACACTGTCTCCCAGTGAAAAGGGGCACACCCTACCCCACCCCACCCCGCCCCCCCTCCCTACATACACACACACACACACACACACACCCACATAGTCAGTGTCTGCAGTTTGTTAGTTGCCCAGTCCGTTTGTTTGTTTGTTTGTTTGTTAGTTAGTTGCCCAGTCCGGGAAACAGTCTTAAGCACTCCAGTCAATCATGTTCCTCTCCTTTTGTGTGGTGTTAAAGAGCTGAATTACCCTAGGAACAAAGAACCTTCTCAGCCTGTCTGTTTTACAAGACAGAGACAGAAACCTGTTGCTGAACATGCTCTTCTGCTTAGTGAAAGTGGTGTGCAGGGGATGGCACTCATTGTCCAAAATAGAGAGCAGTCTGCTCAGGGTCCTCTTGTCTGCAGTGATGTTAGTGACTCAAGCTCAATGCCCACAACAGAGCCAGCTTTTTTTACTAGTCTGTCGACCAGCATCCCTCTTCCTAGTGCTCAGGGTCCCTAAAACTGGCTCTGTGTGAAGGTGGTATTAGTAAAGTGCTGATTCCTTCACAAAAGTGTGTAGCAAGGCCCTATGGATGTGTGTGTGTGTGTGTATGTGTGTGTTTGTGTGTGTGTGTATGTCTCACCGGCTTTGTCCATGATGGTAAAGATGGATCCTCCTCCCAGGCCCATGCTCTGGGGGTTCACCAGGGATGTGCAGATCAGGGCAGCGATGGCCGCGTCTACTGCAGAGCCCCCCTTCTTCAGCATATCCCTGCCCACAACAATAACAACACATGGGAGAGAGAGGCTTACAGCTGGACCTATACAACCTTGCAGAGTGAAACAGGTTACAAATCATCAACCTTATCAACTCATAAATAATTATTCTTCTGCCAAGAAAATGGTTTACAGTTCACAGAGTGGTTCCCAGCACACATTGCAACACATTACACAATTTACACACACACACACACACACACACACACACACACACACACACACATACACACAAACACACACCCACATTTCCTTTTATAGACTCTAATTCTGTAATTCTGACTGCACCTCTGTTTAGTTTGTTTAACAATGTTCTTTTATGCTTCATTGTACCTTTGTGTTTTGGCCTCTCACCTGATAGGACTTCAGATCATTTGTCTGATTGCTTGTTTTGACCAGGGGAGTATTCCAAATAGGTGGTTACATGACAAACCTAGGTACGTTTATCCTTAGGCAACTGAAAAAAAAATGTCCTTAGGCAACTGAAAAAAATGTAACAAGATCTTATGCACAAATTCTGTTGTGTCAGCTCAATGTCGGGTGAGCTTTTTACACCACTCCCAAAATGCTTACAGGAAAGGCCCCCTAATTAATATTCTGTGAATGCCCTCCTTATTTACAAAGTTCCTTTCACAGCTACACAGCTCTGTCAGCTGGATGTGCTCTGCAGTTTCTCGTTCTGTGGATAACTCTTTTGACTACACTGTGATCTCTTTTCAAATGCCCCCCTTCTTTCTGGGTCTTAGAAAACATGTGAAAAAAAGCTCTTTGGTCTGGTGTTGCCAACCCCAGGACACCCCCTGTATCAATGTGCCAAGGGAGTGTGTTCCAAACCCTTCTTCTTAGTGCTGCCCCCATCAGCCTTGTGTGTTTGGATGGGAATGCATTTGTTGCCTGGAGTCTGCCAACATACTGACTAAGTATGCAACAGGGAATATACCTTCAAGTTCACATTCACATTACTTAAATTGTGTGAATGTTAAAGCAACCGGGGGCCTGACTTTGTGCACAATGTGCATTTCTGGATTGAGTGAAATCAGTGAAATAAGTAAATAAATAAATAAATACATAAGTCTGCTAAACACTTTCACTCCCTCTTTCTGCAGCTGATGTTCTCCAGTGAAGAACTCTCATACCCTCCTTTTGTTTCAAATTCAACAGCCCAGAACACATACTGTATTTTTACTGTACTGTATACTTCATTTTTAGCATTCACTAGAGTAGAATAAATGTTTTTTCACTGGAGAACCATCACCCTATTCCTGACTTCACTCTCTATAGCACCTGAATCCGAGCAAGCCAACTAATGTGGTCATGAAAAAGAGTTTTATATTGGTGCCTGGCATTCTCATTTCTCTTCTCTATTTTGTGACTGCAAATGAAACAACTATTACCCAACATGCCAGAATCCACATCACAGCAGTAAGTGTCCATGGGGACCCAAGGTTAATTGTGAGCCATTGTTGTTGTTTCACAAACCCACACCCACCACTCTCTCCCAGACATTTTCTTTTCCGGTCATTCTCTACTTTCTATTCAAAGCAAAAGCTTCTAATAAAACATGAACATGACAAGAACAGCATATTTAGCTGACAGATTTGTGAATCTGTGCATCTGCCACCACTGGTTGCTGGAAAGGAAGGACCCAGCACCAGGGGACAGAATCAGACACTCCATTGAAGCAACACACATTATTTTCATGTGAGCAGAAGGAATGAAGCCATGTAAAATTCCATCAAGTAGAAGGAAATGGGAAGAGAGAGAGTTACTGGAAAATGAACAAGCGCCCAGACACTCTCTGACCATCACTGACATGCCAGTGGGAAAATCCCACATTTCTCTGGAGATTAAAAAGACCCACAGTGTATCTAGCTCACTCGATGAGGAACACAGATGCTGTCTATCTTGTCATGCATGACCTGAACAGTAACAGTGCTTTTAAGAAAAGGAAAAGCACAAGAAAACTTATGTAAACATGACAGACAACATCCATCTCATCAAGTTCATGAAGTGAGTAATATATATAAATATGGGTGCCCCTACAGAAAGCATGCCTAGCTGAAGAGCCATTCCTCTTAGAAATCCCATAACATGCACCACCTCTAGCTTTGGGTGTAGCTCCTCATTACCACCAAAAAATCTGAGGGGAAAAAGTAGCCATTTTATTAACTTTGTGAACCGAAAAGAGTGAGAACTGAAATGTATTTTAAAACGACTGCGAAAGAACTTTCCTCTCCTAATGCAAAGAAAACAATTAGCTTTTAGAGATAGACTTCCATAGAGCGAGCGATAGCAAAAGTGGAACATCATGCAATTTATGACTGGAATATCTTATTTGACCAAACATGTTTCAGAAACAGAATTATTGTCAATATCTCAGGAAAACATTTCAGCCTAGATATGTTCAGTGCTGTGCCTAAGAACTAAGAAAGCTCTTTTTTCCATTAGTTTTTGTCCAAGATGTTCAAGTGGGAGTTGAACCCCCATGGTGTGCCTCCTTTCTGACCAACAGCATTCAGTTCAAGTGAATAAAACCCTCATCTGTTATCATGTGAGAGCTCCCCAAGGTTATGTGAGGTCAGCTGTCCTTTTTCCTTTGTACACAGATGTCTGTCATACACATACACCTGACTCTGACTCTGCACCTACTACACCAATAAGGCATGAATAAAGGGCTTGACTGGAGTGATGATAATGCTCTTGAGATAAACACAAACTTAGTGACTTCAGGTTAGAAAAACACTTCCTCTCAAAGTACTAAACCGCTAATAGAAATACTCCCTCTCAAAACAAGGAGAGCAAAGTAGTCTCTTGCACTTGGAGAAGCAATCCAGGAGACTAACACAAAAGTGAAGCGGGTCAGTCTTCTGCAGTCTTTCTGGTGTGCTTTCACTTCAAAAAATGAGTTGAGACACTGGCCCTGCCAAAAATTATGGTAATTATTTCATTTCATCCAACACATGTGTTGAGAGAGAGAGAGAGAGAGAGAGAGAGAGAGAGGGAGTATATTTGCGTCAACTCAACATGATGTAAGATCTTACATTATAACACTATGTATTACTATGTAAAAACTTTTGTACTTCAATATAATCATTGTGAGGCTTTACAAATATGTTACATTAACCATTCATAAATGTGTTAATGGTTTACAGACGCTAACTTAAGATGCTACACACACTTACACACTACCACAGAGTAGTTAAATGTTGGCACCAAAACACATCTATGCATCACACACGCTCATGCTACTGCATAGAAACCTTCTGCAAGTCTGTTGTATACACATACTGCATGAGTTCTTGGCTACTAAACAAATAGCAGCCTACTATAGTGTGCACCAGCAAACAAAGACTCTTCTAAAGGGAGATTGAGAGTATAAACATAATTCTGTGCATGCACACACACACACACACACACACACACACACACTGTGCTGTGCTGTGCTGATATGATGTGAATCCCACTGGATATGCGTCAGTGATGAACATGCTGGTAAGGGACTTGCTCAGACACTTCGGACAGCACTGTGGGGTAACGCACACACACACATACACACACCACACACATACACTCACTGGCACAGGGCAGATCACCACACACACACACACACACACACATTCTCTTAAAGTCACAGACAATGTCTCTTAGCCAAGAATCTCTCAGTGGCTCCTGCTGATGTTTGGATGACATTTGACTAGTAATAGCATTACAGCTGAGTTCAGTGGCCTCTGACTGTTTTGACTGATTTGGATTTATTTGGGCCCTTAATCATTTACATGTTCAGAAGCAATGACTGTTTCAACCAAGAGTCAGTATGGTAACTGATTAACCAACCAACACAAAAGCCCCTTTCACAGGGCAGGATCTTACAGTAAATCCTATGACTTGCACTAAGTCGCTAACATTTAGACATTATAAATGAATTAGTTTTGAACAGCGGGCAGTTGTTATGTGAACAAGTGAAATACAATATGAATTTGTCAAAAGTCAGTTTACCAGTCCAATGGTCTGACTTAGGTCCTGATGATTTAGATTGTGTGCAGATGAAAGACATGATCTGATCTGATCTGATAAATAAAAGAGATTGGGAGGTGAAGAAACTATACACTCTTTCTCTATTCAATTTTGATACCCATGAACCACCCATGAACACACACACACATGCACACATACACACACACACTCAAACTTGCATAAATGTACATGCATGCACACAAACAAAACATACACACATGCACACACTCAAAGACATACCTAACTCAGATGTGAAATTACATTCTGTTTTCACTCTTGATTCACCACCCACACACACATACATGCATGCACACAATACACACACACACACACACACACGCTGATATTTTAGGTTATCACCAGTGGAGCAACTTTCTAATCTGATGGCATTATTTGTTCGAGTTCCTGAAATGTGACACCAGCTGGGTAATGTTTGTGGTGCCTCGTAAACAATGAGCAATCACTTTCAGTAGCTGGGCCACAGAATGACTCAAATGAAATGACTTCTCCAACCACCCCTCTGTGTGTGTGTGTAGGTTTAGAGGTTGGTCTAGATTTGTCCAACCTGCCTAGAGATTAGCCTGAGGCGTGCTGCTTACATTCACTGATTCAGTGACAATATTTTAGTGGGATGTTGAAATCTTTCCTGAGTTGTCTGTCCTGCTGAGTCAGGACATTGTTCTAACACAGTATAGGTTAATGAGCCTCCCTTACCTTTTTGGAAATTATAGCTGCTGCCAGTGTTGTGTGTCTCTCAGGATTAGACTACTTATACAAGTGTCCAAAACACCTCGAAACTAGGAAATGCATCTGTAATTTTTCTTGGCAAAGGACACGGGACATAGAAAACAAAGCACAATGGTGGAAGAGGCACTAAATCCTTGACTTTACTTGTCTCCTGACAGCATCTGTGACACATGACACACGCATGCCATTTTTGTGCTATTACATTGGTGCTTGATATTTTCCAGTGTTTGATGAGCTTTAAGTGCCTCCCACATTGCTCGTAATTTTTACGTAATTTCTCTACCTTCCCGGTGGTCCAAATGACCAACGATGCATGGTCTGGAAAAAAAAAAACACATCCCATTGCGAAAACTGTAGGGATATGTCAAACTAACTACACAAACAAACTAACAAACTTACGCACATGGTTTATCACGCATACGTTCTACATGTCAAACTTTTAAACTTGCTTGGAACACAACTACGCAGGTAACTATTTAACTAAGAAAGTGAGGACCACTCAGGGCCATGTTGAATTGATCTCCTCGCTCTGAGACACACAAAGAGCACAATTTAAAACGTAATAGCATTGCAGTCCGTCGCGCTACAGTTGATGTCACACCACACTCATCATGAATCACAGACCTTTTACAAGAATACTTCACTTGTCATGTCGCGCTTTCTGTCTAGCAAATAAACATATCCAGGCATGTTGGTTATTTCCTCATACGTCGTTAACGCTCCTTTTTATTTTATGGAAACAACAGAAACCAAGTAGATAATTTTACCTGCCGATATTGGAACACATCTCGGAGTCCGCAGCCACAGCAGCTTTTCTGAAGGTATCTTCTGAGCATTGCATCGGGCGAATAAAAACAAAGCAGCAAATAGCGATGATACCTGCTGCGCACAGTAAAGCAAAGCAAACCAGACAGCGCGAACGCGACTTGGATTTGGCCATTCCGCGTTAGGAGTTGTTGCACCACTTGCGCTCCTCAATGTGCCATGTGAAATTCATGCCTGTGAGAGTGTAGGTTCGTGAAGCGGGGGAGGCGGGTAGGCAGGAGGGCCGTCCCTGACATCACTTTAAGTAAGTGAATTAAAGGTAAATCGTGAATTTCGGTGAATTACGTAAAAGGGGGGTATATTAATGGAGTTATTTTCTCGTGTAATTTTGAAAGCAGACGAGGACCGATCATTACTGAAAATATAAATCGAACTTTCTTTGTTTCTCAAAGCGCAAGAATATGTTGTGCAACTGTGAAATCTCCACTCTGAAATAGGCTACTGAGAAAAGTCTAAATATTTCACTGAGGTTCTGGGTTTATCCTAGCAGATGATTCATTTAAGAAACCCAAAAGTCCCTAAATCTCCCAGGAACGCACCAGCCTGTTGAGTGTTGTATGCATGGCGAACATCTACAAGGCTCTTCAAGGCATACCACATCAACAATGTACTGGAATCTATGGCTCTGCCATATCATTTTACACATTGAAGGCGTTATGTCCTATTTGCTAACTACCATTTCGCTCGAAGTTGTTTATACGGCCCTGTTCTCCATCATGAATTACTTAGCCTTGACCTGACCGCTAAACTGACTTCTCCCACATGATTGCAGACTGAGGTCGGATCAGAAGCCCAGCACATCCAGCGGAGCCGTTTGAGGGCCTCTCTTCAGTGTGCTACTGACATGCTGCCCGCTCACGCGCCGCGGTTACTGTGATCGCGAGAAGGTCCAATCACTATCCGACCACTTCTCCATAAATTACTATAATAGATAAGTAAAGGTAACTACTGGGGCAACACGAAAATACAGAGACAATCCCACTTTATTAATCTTTAACACAGTCCGTGTGTTGTCTAATTTCATGGGAATATTGTCTATCTGTTCACAACGGAAGTGAAGATGAGCTGTTAGACTGATGGAGGGACTGGCGGGAGAATGAGGGTGGAGACTGATGCCTCAGCTTTTCACACAGTGAGAGGTTGTCTGTGATGGCAAACATCCTCTAGAGAGTTCGGTGTACTCTCTGCCAGTGAACCCACCACAGTCACTCCGTGACGTCCCGGGGCAAGACAGCTGGTCTTTAATCACCCCATGCTTTGAAGGAATCAGCTGCTGAATTTAGAACAGTACAGAATAGTTTCACTCCACTCATGCAGACAACCACAAGAGCCAATTCATAGCCCAACTACACATGCCCTCCTCTGCTAGTATTTTACTCAAGCAAATACATTGTTGCACTTTCCTTTACTACATAATCAAAACCACAGACAGAATTTGTCTTGTTACACGTACTGGAACTGGAAACTTGGATGGAATGGAAACCCAACAAGTGACACAAAGGGGAAGCATGCAGGATTCAGTTCTTCGTCTGTGTCTTGTTTACAATACCTACTTAATAATCACAGTTATTTTTCAAGTCAGTGCTTGAAAATATTGTTTTAGTGTTGCAATGAAAAATGTTGGAAATAATTATCATGTTGCTCAACAATTACATTAATGAGAAGGGAATTGGCTACGAAGGGAAGGGTATGAGATACTTTTCTGAAGCCATTTTTGCTGAATTACTTGAAATAGTCTTCACACTTAGATCATGGTCAATTAATGACATCAAAATAAAACAAATTATCTGACATCTGTGGAATGAGGATGCAGTATTAACCTCATTTAATCATCCTGAATGCTCAGCAACAATTGAACAATTATAGACCCATGTCGCTGCAGCCAATTTTCCAGGAAGTTGAAAGGTAACTTATTAGGTTACTAATGACATCTTGATGACATCCAATCAATGTCTGATTCAGTGTGCTTTCCTTGAACTTCCTGGAAAATTGGCTGCAGTGACATGGGTCCATAGGTCTATTAAACTGTGAGCAATTTGATAGGCCTATCAAAATGTAAACCAGCACTGAGCGTCTGTGTTCCTAGGAGGCATACAAAGCTTTTAGAAGGAAGTCTGAAAGAACAGATCTTTGAGTTTTTGACCTTTCAGCAGTGTTGGGTTAGAATGGTGGACTCAACATTTGAAGTAACATTTACAGTTAAATATGTTATGTGCCATTTTAAAGAAATACTTTTGATTTTGAATCATCTTGAATGCAACTTTGCATTCATCTGTATTGTATTCCGTACGGTAGGCACCCATGGTAAAATGTGATATATGAAAGCTGACCCGGCGCTAGCTGATTTACATGCTAACTTCACTGGATGTCTGGACAACATGATGCTTAGGCATTTTTGAAATTGTGTTATAAAGATTGTTTCTTTGCTGAATCTAAGCATCTATTTGGATGTTTTAGCCTAAAAATACTACACATGATACCTTTAAGGTGGTACCCAATTTGTCTAACCTGCCTACCCACCACAACAGCGTTAAATAGTGTAACACCAGGCATTCTTGGTGCACATTGACAAAGCGAGAAATTCCACTTTCCTTTGTAAGGGAATGTGGCATCAAAGAGTTTGAATGTGTTATTTTAAGTAAAAGAGCGCAGCCAGAAGAAAACTAAAAAAGAAAAACACATAAAAAGTTTTGTGTGGATGTACCGCTGTGTGAGAACTGAATGGAATGGAAGTAGAGGAGAGATTATGACAACAAGAGGTAATTCTGCTGAAAGATGATCTAGTCGATACTGCCATGTAGGCGTCAAGGTAACTACTAGGCAGAATTTGGTTGAGTTTGTCAGAGCATGTGTGTGTGTGTGTGTCTGTGAGGGAGACAGAAACGGAAATTATCTCTTTCTTGTGGAGGCTTGTCTCTGGAGTGCAGTGCAGAGCCTCTTGAAGATTACCCAGGAAAGTAAAATCACCCAGAAAAATGTTATAAAAAAACACAGTGTGTGTGTGTATGACAGAGAAAGACAGAGGGGAGGGCATGCACGATTACATACATAACTGGAATTATGAAGACATCTGACCTCACCTGATCCTCGGACAACCCGTTTGGGGTGTAGTGAGGGGTAGTTTGAAGGATCTGTAATTCAAGCCTGTGCCTCTAGAGGGAGACCGAGAGCTACTATACATCAGATTTTGATGAGCATTTAAGTAGCCTATGCCTGTCTCACTCTTGATGATTTCTCTCTTTCTTTTTTGTGCTCTCTCTCTCTCTCTCTCTCTCTCTCTCTCCAAGCAATAAATATCTGTTTTATATCTTCCTGTTTCAATTCAGTGACGGTTTTGATAGCTTGTGGTTTCACTGTGAGCAGCTGAGCGGAAAGGACGACGCATAAGAATTTGCGGTAACTACCCCTTTGATAGTGAGGTGTTTACTGAGCGCCTGGGGGAGAGAGAGAGAGAGAGAGAGAGAGTCTTCAGAACATAAGCTATGTGTCATGTCTTTGGTTTGGCTGGGATACTGTATCTGCTTGTTTGGGCATAACCTGTGAGCTACTAGGGATAAATAGGAGTTTAGTGGGCCTATTTCCTAATTAGGGGATTAAAAGAGAGCTGTTTTGCGCACCATGCATCACACCAATTAATTCTGTGACACAATAGTGTACACTGTATGTTTATTCACTCTCACAACCACTCACAGTCCAAACATAAATTACAAACACACCTGCACATACTGTAGATGCACGCACACACACACACACACACACACACATGCAGTGCATGGTAGTTTATTTAGCAGTGCCTTCGACATTGAATGCTCAACTTACCCAAACATATAAACATTTG
>JAIFZK010000014.1:13610000-13625000 GCA_027481765.1 Tenualosa thibaudeaui
TGTGTGTGTGTACATGCTTGTGGTTGTATGTGTGTGTGTGTGTGTGTATATGTTCGTGATTGTGTCTCTGTGTGTGTGTGTGTGTGTGTGTGTGTGTGTGTGTGCATGTTTGTGTGGAGCTTGTGTTGAGTTGCTCTGGCCTTTCCCCTTTCCTCAGATCAGAGCCTAACAGGAGCAAAAAAGAGCTGGAGGACAAAACAAAGGGTGAATTCTGGCTCTTGGATGATATGCAGACAATGAAACTCCTTACAGACACACACAGTAAACATGCAGGGATGCTCACTGCAGCACACGTGAAAAGTCATCCTTTTTTCCTTTGCTTTTCTGCCTCATATGTAAATAGGCCAGATTATACCCTGGGGTAGAAATGTCCCCTGCTGGAACCCGTAGCATCATAAAGGATGAGAGGAAAAAAGAAGTAGTGCGTGTGAGAGTGGGTGAGTGTCTGTGTATGTGTGTGTTTGTGTGTGTCTGTGTGTGTGAGTGTCTTTCTGTGTGTGTGTGTGTGTGTGTGTGTGTGTGTGTGTGTGTGTGAGTGTCTGTGTGTGTGTGTGTGTGGTGTGTATGTGTGTATGCGAGAGGATAGATAAAGAAAGCATGAAAAGAAAATAAAAAAGAGAGAGGAAAAGCAGTCTGGCAAACTAACAGAGAAAAGCTGAAAGCGAGACGAAAAAAGAACAGAATGAGACAGAGAGAGAGAGAGTGAGAGAATGTGTCCTTGAGATCATGAAAACACACGTCCTCCCAGTAGTGCTTATCCCCGTGAGCAGCACTGAGTTCGGACACAATGGCCCTGTCTCCCTCCCTCACTTCACTCACACATACACACACACACACACACACACAAACAAATATATATGCACAGACACACACACAATACATGCATTCATACGAACATACACACACACACAAACATACACACTTACACATACACATGCACTCTGTCTCTCTGAAATGTGAGTGTAAGTGATGACATCAGCAAATGCCATAGTGATTATGCCCACTGTGGCTCCTGAGTAGCACCTCTGCAGAGACGCGTGACAGCAGAGGAGCAGACTGAGAACACACACACATACAGACAGACAGACAGACACACACACACACACACTGTGGCTCATGAGCAACAGCTCTGCAAAGAGTATGACAGCAAACTGAGAACTAAGAGCACACACACACACACACACTCACAGTGGCTCCGAAGTAACAGCTCTGCAAAGAGTGTGACAGCAGACTGAGAACTCATGCGCGCGCACACACACACACACACACATAGCAGGGAGAATGACAGCAGAGGAGCAGAACACAGGACAGAGAGAGAGAAACAGAAGTAGTCAAAGGGTCAAACAAACAAAGCACTGAAAACCTGAATTGAGTGAGAGAGAAAATGCATGAAGTAGTGAGAAAGAAACAGACAGTTAAACAGATAGAGCAATGAAAATAGCACAAAGAGAGAAAAAACAAAAAAAGAAAGGGTGAAAAGGACACTCAAACAAACAGATCAAAAGAGCACGACTATGATGAAGAAGAGGATGGATAAAACTGAATATTCAGCCTCCCCCCAGAGCGGGGGAGACAGAGACACAGATGTCAGCATACACAAACACCCCCAGGAGGGGGGGGTGGGGGGGTGGGGGGTGGATTACTGCATGCCATAACCCCCAACACACACACACACACACACACACCAAAGGCTCCATATACCCCGTTAGATAAGCAAAATGCCTAAAACTGTGTGTGTGTGTGGCCCCTTCATCAGCGCCTTCTGCCCCGCTCCAGAAGCATCTGCTGAGAGAGCGAAGGAGCCTGGGTACGCAGATGGGACCCTTGCACATTGTGTCACGTTTGACAGACAGCAGTCTCACACACACACACACACACACACACACAAACACGCACCACCTAAGCCTTGTCAGCAGTCTCCGCTCCGGATCCTTACGTAAGAAGGACACAGAAGAGTGTAGAGCAGAAAGAGAGAGAGAGAGCTGTCTCAGCTTTAGTGTAGGGTTAGTCATAAAACTATGAAACACACAGAGGTCAAATGCAGACAGCAAAACATTTAAAGGGGAAAACAGACAAGAGAAAAACATTTATAGGGGGACAAGAGTAACAAATGGACAGAGAGGTAAGTATCATTGTATGTGTGTGGGAGGAAGGTGTGGTTAGCACACAGAAAAGTTAAGTCACTACAGTAGGTGTGACTGGAGCCAAACTCACAGCACTGGAGAGACTAGACAACTGAAGCTGCCAACACAGGAAGACACCCAGAGCCAGTAGGACAGATGCTGCCTCAGCTCCTGGATGTCCAAACCTACTCTGCTCTCAGGCACCTTGACACACACACACACACACACACACACACACACACACACACACACACACACACACACACACACACACACACTCTCTCTATGCATCTCTCAGACTCCTTTAAATACACACCACACACACATTCGCACAGCCTACTGCTCTCAAAAATCTTCACTAACACATTCCGATCTTCCCAACCACTCAGGACTTCAGAGCAGAGAACACACACACAAAAAAATGCCCATCTCCACCTTTTGAGGGTGTCTTCTGGTGTTGGTTGATTTAGGTTCAAATTAAATGAACTTCAACAGTGTGCTGAAAAGTTAAGCACACACATAAGAACATGTAAAATCAAATTTTTCATAAATTTACAGCAGCCTGCCTTACTTAAAAGTCAATGAACACATTTTGGAGAGTTGTCTGGGACTGATGCAGAGTGCTGCTCTGTTTGAGACATAAAGCATCCTCCCTGCCAGTAACTGCAAGATCTGTTTATTCAGAGGAGGATTGCAGAGCCCGAGGAGAATAGATTGCGCTAAATAGCTGAATGCTGTCCCAGCCGAGCCGAGGCAAGACGAGGATGTTTACTGCTGACCTCTCTGAAGTTATGAAACCGCCGTGTCCTTGACTGCGCGTTATAATGGGGGCTTGATTCCGCAGTCACGCATGCTCGCATTCACACACACACACACACACAAACTGCAATGACTGAGGGGTTGTGAGTCCTTCTCAGTGGGGGAATGTCACCTGTGTCAGACGAGGCCATAGTCAGCCCAAACTGTCAGCATACTGTAATCATCGCTTTCATGTGTTTGCAATCAGCCACTGTAGCCCACACTGTCAATGTGAGACCAGGATGACAGACATTCTAAGCGCTTATGCATTTACATTTACAACCTTTACAGTACTTGCATAAGATTCCACAGAAACTTTTACCACAGTCATGTCGTAGACAAGTCAAGTCTCAACTCATTTATTTCTATCTGTGTTTCATGAAGTCAGTTCTTTCTTTTTCTTTTTTCATCCTTTGCTTATCTCTATTCCTTTTGTCTGTCTGCCTTACTACAAGATGTATAGGCTACAAGTCTTCAGCCACATAATGCTCTTTGCAGTAAAAGCACAGAGTGGGCCACAATGCCAGTAATTGTGAGTATCAGCGGCCAAAGTCTGACTATACATGTGTATGTGAAACACAACTTTCTGCGAAACACAACTTATATTTAAGCCTTTTGGATAGAATTCTGAATAGCAACATTTAAGTCTCAAATTTCACATTGTTGTTTTATGCTTTGTGTGAATTAATATAGCCATTTTATCTTATTTTATGTCTTTGGAGAGAATACTGCACTGCAACATTTGAGGCTCTAATTCCAATTTCTCAGTTATATTGTTTTGTGCGTTTGTGTGCCTTAATATAGTCATTTTTGGTACCCATTTTTTCATATTTATTTTTTGTATATCAGGGTTAACAGGAAGGACTACAATTTTTGCTCTCCAATTGACCATGTTTTTCAATTTCATACCAGATATATTATGTTAGGCTACCATTTATACCTTTTAAAAATGTAAGAAAGAATGAAGAAATTAGTTAAAATTAGACATATTGGTATTTTGTCGAAGATGTCATGACGCAGGGATATCTATTGAATCAGCATCTTTCACTTGCAAGAACACACTTTTCCTTTCCTCCGACGTCAGCTGGTCATTCAGTTATTTTCACTGATTCAATTGAATGGCCTTGCATCAAGTGCGAACGTGACGTAGAGAGGCTACACTGAAGGGCGAGGTAACTGATTTGGGAACAGGATGGTGGGGGATAGCGGTGATTAATATGGGTTTTGTACACCTCGTAAGCAGGTCATTAAAAGCCGGCGTCACGAGGGACCGGGCCAAGTCTTATGCAGGGACAATTCGCGACACGCGCCACGGCACGAGCTCTATATAAAACCAAAGGTGTTCAACTTCACTGCTGTCTCCTGTCATCACACGGCTCCGATGCCCACCAACCGCTGCTTCAGTGCGCCTCGCATTCACACACTCACACACCTTACTTCTAAAAGGACCAATAACACACTCTCCACGTCGGTGTCCAGGCGCAGGCAGGTGGACAGCGGGAGTGTTTGAGCGAGTCCTCTGTAAGCAGGTGGGTGTTGCTGTCCTTTTTTGTTGTTGCTGCAGACACCGATAACCCCTCGGAGGAGAGAACGCTTTCAACAGACCTGCCCTGAGTTAGAGCACACGCTCTGGAGAAATTGGTATACTTGCCAATGGATGAGACAGTCCTCCTAACTCTAGCTCTGCTTCGCTGCGCTGTGCGAGAAACTGTCAAGGACTGAAGAGAAATCTGTCATCACACACATACACACACCAAAACTTGCAGAACACCAGCAATGAGCTCCTCGCTTCCGAAAAGCGACTCCACCACTTCCCTCCTGCGATCCAGTGCACCGAGCCGAAGGTCGGCGCATCACTCGGAGCATGCAGCGACCAGCCGGCGCAGTCAGTACCGACACACCGGCGCGGGAGGCAGTGGAGGAGGAGGCATCGAGGACCAGTACTGGAACGATGACTGCGATGGAAGCGCGCGGAGACCCCTCTGTCAGCCAAGGCATTCGGGGGGCTCGCGGGGCACAGGTGTTAGGCGCGGGAACAAACCTCAGTCGCACGGGAAACACATCGACTTCGAGGAGGATTATGGTTACGAGGAGGACAGACACCATGACAGGAGCGAGAGACACCATAAAGACCGCAGCAGCAAGTCCCACCGGCACTCTCACCATCACCACCAACATCACCATAATCACCACTCGCCAACCGACAACCAGCATGGACACTCCCGTCCGCATCGAAAGCCCTCTCCGACTCCCTCGCTTACAAAGACCACGGACGAGGCTGAGTTGTTCTTCGAGTCCAAGGAGCGCACGCAAGCCGGGTCTTCCCTCAGCCTCGCTTCCGACCCGCCGCCGCCTGTCACACCTGCTCCCCCGCCACCAGTATCCAAACGCTCCGGAAGAAAGTCCTCCGCTGCCTTCTCAGAGTATGACGCCACTCTTCATCCAATAGTCAAGTCTGTCTTTGGACAGGTAAGTGGACAAAAGGGAAAACATCTTTGATGACTTTGTAAGTCATTGTAACTAATAAAGTAATTAAATCAACAGGTGATTTAGGGGAAATGGTGGGTCAACTGGGATTTCACGTCAGGTAAGCGCAATTACGCAACTGTTCAGCGTGGGTGTAAATTGCTCAGCAGTCCAAAAATGCCTTTTAGAGCAGAGTAGCGGCTTTAAAACGTATCACACGGAGCTGAATGCACAGCATGCCCACGTAGTGGCTGTCTTTATCTCAGGTTTATTCATTCACCTGCATCCACGAGTTTATAAAGCGTGGGCGAATTGTTGTGTAACATCTAGCTGAGAAAACAGCATGTTTCATTACAGGTAAGGCACTGCAACAAACCGTCAACTCAGTATTGAACTAAGGTGTTCCCTACACCCATCGCTATGGAGATGGTCTCTTGAATCATTTCTTTTTGTAATGCCCATCATGGTTTTATCCCCATCATTGAGAATTTATGATCTGCTCTTACTATATAAATGAGTTATTCATTGCTGAATGAATTTGATATGTAACCTGAGAGAGTGGCAGAGGCAGGTCCATTATGAAATTATTATAAGATTGCTGAATAATTGACCACATGTGGTTAAATGATGCATGGGGTGAAGAATGAGAGCATATGAGTGTGTCTAGGTATCACTGTTTAATAGGACACACTTAGACAGGATGGACTGGTCCAGAGAGTTTGTAAGGGAAACAGGTTATGCTGAGACATACAGTTGACTCTTTGTATCTTATTGATGCACCTGTGTGTGTGTGTTTGTGAGCTTGGTGTGACCGCTTTTGAAGTTGTTATCATGACTGTCATCTGAGCACTGCAGATGATCATATTTCTAGTCTGTTGTGAAACTGTAGACAAGGTGACACACACACAGGGACAGAGAGACAGAGGGACAGAGAAATGCTGAAACAAAAAAATGATAAAACAACACTACTACCCACTGACAGACATACAAACACATAAACACACATAACTATGCACACACACACACAAACACTCTCTCTCTCTGTCCATCCTTGCACTTTTCCTTTGGACGGAGTAGCAAGCTGTGGAGTGTGTATTTTTAAACCCTCAATCTGGGCCACGAGACTCTAAAGCACCTGGATGGCTTTCCTGATGCCACCTTTTAGAGTGTGTGTACTTGGCTTGTGCATGTGTGTATATGTATATGTGTGTGTGTGTGTGTGTGTGTGTGTTGTGTATGTGTGTATGCGTGAAAGTGTGTGTTTGTGTGTGTGTGATCTGGATTTGCTTGACACTCTTACTAAAGCAATGGATGGAGTAGCAGCTTTCTCTGAGGATACTCTACTCCTAGTTCTCCCTAGTTCTATTCTCATGACATGGGTTTCACTTCTTCACTGGTTATCCAGGCTACCAGGCTGAGTCACACCAACAGTACGGGAGCAGGGGATCCTTTCCTTAGGCGAGCCACCCTATGGTGTGTGTGTGTGTGTGTGCGTGTGTGTATGTGTGCACGTACGTGTGTGTGTGTGTGTGTGTGTGTGTGTGTGTGATTCCAAATGAGGCAGACAGCTGTGCAGTGTTTGAGTGGCTCACCCATGCAAGTCGCTCTTCTGAGTTCCTTCTGTGTGTATTTTTAGTGTTCATTTTTGGAATTGGTACCTCTCCAACACACACACATGCACACGCATGCACAGATACGAGGCAAAGACAGACTGATAGACACACACACATAGAGACATAAACACAAAGACAAAAGCAAATACACAAAAACAAACATACACATCACACTTTTGTGCATATATAAACACGAACAGACACAAATATACAGAAATAAACACAAACACACACACACACTTTCCCAAAGCTGACATGTCCCAGAAATAACTGCAAAAGATTCAGGCCAGACCTTCAATCAGTTGAAGCCATCCCTTTTCTCCTCTCTTCCACTCCTCCTCTCCACCATTCTTTCCTCTCCTCCTCTCTTTCCTTTCTCTGCTCCTCTCCTTCACTATCCTCTCATCTACATGTCTTCCACAGTTTTCTCCTCATCTTAACTCTTCCTCTCTCTCTCTCTCTCTCTCTCTCTCTCTCTATGCACTGTTGCACTTCTGTCCAGTCATCTCCTTTCTTCATCTCATCCTCTCTGCTCCTCTCTTCTTCTCTTCACTCAATCACCTTTCCCACCTTAAAAGGATAATCTGGCACAAATCAACATGTAGCCCTGTTGTTTGAGATGACAGAGTGCTGTCAGTAGGAAAAAGAAAGACAAAATTTGTCTTTTCATCTTCTCCTCTTGTCCTTCCTCCCTTTTTTCCTCACCTCCTCTCCATTCATGTCCACTTTTTTTCACTTCTCTTCTCTCCACCTTTTTTCCCTCTGCTTTCTTCTCTCAGTTATCTCTCCTCCTTCTCTCTACCTCTCTCCTCATCAATTTCTTGCTCTCCTCCTCCTCCACTCTCCCTCTTTTCTCCTCCTTTGCCTTTTCTTCTCCTCTCCATTCCTCCCCTGTTCCCCATTCATCTTTAAGGAGGGGGTATATTTCACACGCATGCATTTTGCACACAGTGTGCATCGCAGAGATCACGTATACTGTTTATTCTAGATGCATGTCGAGGTCCCTTGCCCTACCACAGCAATGTAGTTCTGTTACTTAACCTCAGCCTTAACTAATAAGCTAGTTTTGTTCATTAACTACTATAATAAACATACGCTAACCATTACAGGACACATCCAGGTTTACTCCACAAGTGAATATAGTGAAGCTGTTTCACCTGCGCTCCGAGTGCGCGTGCCATATGCGCAGAAGTCTACCATGGGCCTCACTCTCCTCTCTGCTCCATTCAACTCCTCTCCTCCTCTCTCCCCCATTGTGTCTCCCCCTCCTTCCCTTTTCCTTCTCCTATTCTTCTTTCCATTCCTCCCTTTCCCTCCTTTCCTCCCCTCTCCTCCATTCATCCTCCTCTTCTCCTTTCTCCTCTCCTGTGCGTGTTCCTAACTCCTCTTTCATGCTCATTTAGACACCCAAGCATCTGCACTAAACAGCCAGAAATGAGGGGCAAAGATGAGTCTAATTAGTATTCACTGAACTGCTAAATCACCCTCAAGAACACAGAGAGAGGGCGTTGCAGGCAGGGAGAATAAGTGAATGTTTGTGTGTGTGTGTGTGTGTGTGTGTGTGTGTGTGAGAGAGAGAGAAAGAGAGAGAGAGAGTGTTTGTGCATATTTGTAAGGGAATATGTTTTGATGCAGTGATTAACATTGCTGTGTCTGACAACTTTTTTTCTCTCACACTCTGTGAGTGGGTTTGTGTGTGTGTTTAATTTGTCATAATCAAGATTGCAAATAAAATCTTGTACCATTACTTTAACTCATGGAAGCTCAGGCTGTATGAGGGCATTTTTTCTTTCTTGAACTATATTGTTATATAACCGATACACACACACACACACACACACACACACACACACACACACACACACACACACACACACACACACACACACACACACACACACACACACAGCAGAAGCAGATATGGCAGAATGGTAGAAAGCCAGAGACTGAGCTTTGTTTTAAGAAAAGATATGTTTTTAGTTGTAGCCTACTAGAGGGGTGTGTTGTGGATTTGCAGTTTTATTTTTATATGGTCAAAGAATAACCATAGATATGGATAGAGATGTGTGATAAAGTAAGCCATTCAGGTGTTCATTGCTTACTGTGAGATCCAAATGCATTCTGGGATTTGAAGCAGAACTGGAGTTTGTGAGGGGAGCATCCACCCTGGACAAGAAACCTTTCCCTTGCATACTTCTTTTCGGTGATTGGTCATAACCCATGCTAGTCACTGTAGAAACATTCATACTATTTTAAGTGGGATTGCTTAAAAGTCTGGCAACGAACCACTGGGGCTCATTTCCAATCTGCCAAAAATTCAGGGACCAATCACAACCGCTTGTCAACGGGGCAGGCATTATATGATTCACAACCAATGAAGGTAGCTGCATCACTGTCTATGGTTAAACCACAGACATTGTATTGGCCTTTGAAGTGAGTAAACTATTGCAGTGGAAATCTTTTACATGAATGATAAGTTTGAGGCACTTCCGAAGAGTTTTAGTGATGCTTCAGTTTAATTTCAAATCTCATGCTGGTTAAACCCCTGTAATGGGAGGTCAGTTACTCATTTCCAGACCCTGCATCTTCATCGATATGGGTCTCGTTCTCAAGCTTCACGTTATTATCAGAAGCCAAATCAGATGATCAGGATGATAGAAGTGGTTGCTCAGCAACACTGCTCAAAAAGTGGCTCCATGTATTTTCACTTTTTAATCAAATAACAACGGTTTGAAATGACCAATCCAAATAACTTTACTTGGCAATCACACTGTAAGCCTCCCAGTTATTTACGGCCACATGGGATAGATATTCTACCTCCTCTCCTTGTTATGGGATCTTGTTTCTGAATTCCTTTATGTATGTCATATTTCCTTATGTAACAACACAACACTGAGGTCTCTCTGCAATCCCTCCAGAAGTCACTCTCAGTCGGTAGTAGCTAAATATAGCCAGTCCAAGACCTGATTATGAGAGAGAGAGGGAGAGAGAAAGAGAACGAGAGAGAGACAGAACAGAACAGAACACAAGGGAAGAGAACAGGGAGGAACAGCACAGAACGGCATGGAACAGAAGGGAATGAGTCCTTTTGTGAGGTAGTAAAACATATTCAAATCCCTTTTCTGCTGTCATAGATGGAGACAGAGAGAGGCTTGCCTATAGAGAGCTGAAGATAGGTTTCCAGAGTGTGTCTATAATTAGGCATGACATGGTAGCGGATTGGTTTCAGATCGAAATGTAAAATTAGGGAAGACTGTCAGCAGAGAACAAAATGTAGCATTAGCCATGATGAAACAATGACAGCAAAAACAGATCTGTGTTCTCTCTTAGGGTGTTTGATAGCAAAATAAATTTTCAACATGAAGCATCACTATCGTAATTGTTTTAGTCACACTGACAAATAATCACACTTACAAAGTACACTTACTGTAGTGCGTCTACTACCGGAGAGGTGCAGTGAAAACCTGCAACAGTTATCACCAGCTTAAACTATTGTTTACAAATAAGCATGCATAGGCATGCATACGTGAGCATGTACACAGACATACACACACAAGTGCGTGCACACACACGCACACATACACACACACACTCAGTAGTTATCAAACAGGATGGGAGGGGACAATCAGAAGGCATGTCACTGAAACTGAAAATAACTATTTTTGTCTGTGACTTACAACTTCTTAGAGAAAAACAAAACAATATTTTTTTGGTTACGCTGTGGGCCTTGTCAAACTCTGCCTTGCACATCTATTTTCAACAGGAGTAGGAATTTGGTTGTAACTATGGTTACAACATTCTAGTTGCTACTAAGGCCCTGTTTACACGCATCTAAATATTTTTATAAATATATAAGTTTGTATCCTTTTGGGCCATTTACATGCAAAAAGAGTTTTAGCCACCTCAAAGGGATATTTTTAAAACGGTGAATTGAATTTTTCAAAATGCTGTATTTTCTGGATTCCACTGGATACATGTAAATGCACTTTAAAAAAATAAATGCATAAAAAAATATTTATAAAAATATCTAGATACGTGTAAACAGGGCCTAAAACATTAGTATAGGTATGCAGGGCCACACACACTCCTGTATTAGTACAGGTTTTGGTCCATACACAGACATTTACTGTGTCCACATACTCCTGAATACACTTTTTTCATGCTGTGAAAGAGACCATTTCTGCTTTTGTTTTTGTTTTTCAAAATTTGCCAAAGCACATTATCCTTTCATATTTGATTCTGTGTGTTATAGCATAGGTGTTCATCATTTCATCTTGTGCTTTCCAGAATGGGACTGCTGTTAGAAGAGAATGGGACTGCTGTTAGAAGAGGTTTCCTTAATTAATGACATTGCTCATGGCCAATAGCCAGTAGCGGTAGCAGAGAGGTGGCAGCAAGGGGTATGATGAATCAGTGCCTACTGGCCACTGGTGCCCTCTGTACTGATGCCCCCTACAGTGATCACAGTTGGCAAGGTAGTGGGTAGGTGGGCATGGGAGAGGAGCAGAGCACCAGGTAATGGGTGGGAGATGGAGCAGCAGAAAGATAAGGCTGCTCCCTCTACTACTCTGGAATTTTTTAGTGTTCTCTGGGATGTAGTAAAAGAACAGTAAAAAAGAGAAGCAGGGAAGATAAGATCCTGATCTCTTAGACTTATACTAGTACTTATAAAGTTCAATGTTTGGATCAATCCACAGTCCTTTTGTTATAATTACTACTCTCCAGTTTTGGCATTTTCAGACCCCTGAGGTCGAATGATTTTGAAACCGAAAAACACAAGGGTAGTTAGTTGCTGTCTGAAGTACCTGCCTGAAGAGTTGGGTGTATCAGAATCATCTTGTTTAGTGGATGGGTGGAACACATATGTGGTAGAACCTTTACTTCATGAAATGGGACCTATTCACCACCAATCGTACTGTAGGTCTGAGTCTGGGCTGGTTCTGTGCATAGGGGTGCATCTAGCCGGGCCCTGGTCCATTTGAAACCATGCTGTTAGTCTGGGTCAGATCGGACCTCTCAGTATCGGAAGAGATCAAGGAAGAGGCGGAGGAAAATGAATAGATGAAGGGAATAAGGCTGCAGGCCTGGCGCCGGATGTGTGTTTACGTAAGCAGTACACGTCAAACGCACAGAGAACACATTTCCTCTCTTCTCCTTTCCTCTCCTCTCCTCTCCTCTCTTCTCCTCTAAAAGCCTGTGTGTGGCAGGCTAGTCACATAATTTTTCAAATAATAATGAAAGCAGTTTATGTAAGACTGCTCCAGCGGAATCACAGCACACACACACACACACACACACACACACACACACACACACACACACACACACATGCACTCACTCACTTCGTTTGTTTCTGTCTGCCTCTACCTCTCTCTCTTTCTTTCATCTCGCTTGAGTTTCTCCTTTCAGTATTTTGCGTATGTCAGTGTTTTCATTCGTTTTTGACTTGCTTTTCCACTTTCCTGTTTCCTCGCTTTCTTTGCCTGCTGTCGTCCTCCTCTCACCTATCCCTGTCTATCCTAGCGCACTGATTTCCCCTCGTTTGTCTATCCCTCGCTCTCTTTCTCCCCCGCACCCTTACTGTTTCTCCCTCTATCTTCTGTTTCACGTCCTTTCTCCCTCACTCATCTTTCCCATACTGTTTCCCATACTCTTTCTCCTTCACTCCTCCCTCTACCTCTCTCCATCTCTTTCTCTTTTTTCTCTTCTGCCCTCTTACCATGTCTGTGTCTGCTAACCTTTTTCTGTCTCTATCTCTTTTTTGCACACATTCATTGGGATGATCTCTCTCTCCTTCTCAAACTGTCAGTAAGAGGACGACCCACCCACCCCCCTGCACCCCGTCTCTCGCCTCTCGCGTTCTCTCTTACTTCTCTTCTCTTTCTCATGCAGTCAGCATGTAGATCTCTCTCCTCTCTTCTCTCCTGTCTGGGGCAAGCTGACCTTGCAAAACACCAACAAACAGAGAGCGATACAGAAAGAGGAAGGTGAGTAAGAGAGATAAAGAGAAAGTGAGAGAAGGGAGAGAAAAAGGAGGAAGGGCAGAATGAATGGACTAGTATTAGCAGAGAAAGGGAGAAGGGTAGACAGAGACAGATGAAAGAGAGCATGCTCGAGAGAGAAAAAGAGAGAGAGAGAGAGAGAGAAAGCAGGTTAAATGGACAAACAAGAAAGATGAAACAGAAAAAGATGGAAGAGGGAGATGTAAAAATAGAGCAGATTTAATGGACAGACCGCAGAATGAGAGGAGAAAGAGAATGGATAGCCACTGCAGAGGGAGAGAGAGAGAGAGGCAGAGCAGGTGGAATGAACAGACTATTGCAGTAGAAGACAGGACAGATTGTGGAGGATGAGACAGGGGGAGAGAGAGAGCGGGTTGAATGAACAGTAGGGCAGGAGGAGAGAGAGACAGACAGACAGAGAGAGAAAAAGAGCATGAGAGAGAGAGAGAGAGAGAGAAAGGGTTGAATGGACAGTAGGGCAGGAGAGAGAGAGAGAGAGAGAAAGGGTTGAATGGACAGTAGGGCAGGAGGAGAGAGAGAGAGAGAACAGGTTGAACGGGCAGCCAGTGCAGAAGGAGAGAGGAGTGAGTAGAGGAGTGGATGTGTGAATGAGGGGCCATGGTGGCTAAGTGTTGCCGTATGTTTCACGTCATCTTCTGCCTTCAGACGTCTCAAAAGCTGCCACTATTTATAGAGACGGATGTGATGAGCAGAGTCTCCACTGAGTGCCCCACTCTTCCTTTCAAACCGCTCCACACACACAAACACACACGCACACTCAAACACACACATGCATACACACAAACACACACACATGATCACACACACACACACACATTCATACACACACACACAAGTACGCACGCATGCACACACACACACACTGGACCTTGAAATTTACAGCTGTGCTTTATCAGTTATGAGTGTGTGTGAGCGTGTGTGTGTGTGTTTTTGTATAAAGTTATGGTTGTAACAGTTAATCAGTTTGAGTTTGTTTGTGTGTGTCTTGGATACACAATATGTTTTGTTTTTCTCAATTGTGGCACGTGTGTGTTCATGTTTCTAAATATTTATGGCCACCTCAGGCAGATAGGAGAGAGAAAAAATGAGAGAGGGAGAAAGAGAGAGAGACACACACAGAGAGAGAGAATGATGGAGAGACAAAAGAAAAGAATAATTTAGAGACAGAGGGGAGAAAGAGAGACAGAAAGAGAAAGAGGAAAAAGAAGCAGAGAGAAAGACAGTAGGAGAGAAGGAGTGAGAGAAGGGGAGGGAGGGAGAGTGCGGGAAGGAAGGGTCACTGAAAAAAGGTGACAGCGAGAAGTGAGAGTGAAACTGGAAACAAATCCCTGTGTTCAGAGTGGGCCAGCTGTGTGTGTGTGTGTGTGTGTGTGTGTGTGTGTGTGTGTGTTATTGAGTGAGTGGCTTGACACTGTGAGACGTGTCTGAGCGGGTGCTGTATACAGTTACCCCACACCGCAGGTGTTTTTACAACAGCAATTTATGCCAAGTGTGATGAAAGCACATGGCTCTTGTTTCTTCCAGTTCAGTACACACACGGACACACACACACACACACACACACACACACACACACACACACACACACACACATACACACGCACACACACAAACACACACATACACACACACACACAAACACACAAACACACACACACACACACACACAAACACACAAACATGATCATTGTTAATGCTCATACTGACTGCAAAATGGCACACATTCACACACATCAAAAACACACATGCATACATACACACGTACACACACAAAAGCAGCATGCACAATTACAGTGAGCAAGACAGGAAACAGATCTGTTTGCTCGCTACTGCATGCCAACACAGTGGGGTGCTGCTAGAGCTTCCCAGCAGTATAGCAACACACACACACACACACACACACACACACGCATACATACATACACACACACACACACACACAGACAAATACCCTTCCATACATGCTAATTGTTATAC
>JAIFZK010000014.1:13627500-13657500 GCA_027481765.1 Tenualosa thibaudeaui
GGACGGCACAAATAAAGAGAATAAACAACTGAGCCATCTAGAGATAGTGAGCCATCCAAAGAGAGAGAGAGATTAGGAGGGAGTGTGTGGACAACAGCAAGGAGAGAATCAGGGGAGAAGAAGGGGGAGGGAGAAAGGGAGAAAGGAGGAGAGAGAGAGAGAGAGAGGAGCAGGGAAGGGAGGGGTGGAGTGGGGGATAGTGAGAGCAAACGAATAAGCAGTCTTGCGTTTGTGCTCTGAGCGCTTGCATCTCACTAAGAAGCCGCGCATGCCCGCGCTCGTCTGTCCGTCCCATTCCATTCCATCGCATCCCTTCTTCCTTTCATCTCTTGTCCTTCATCTCTTTCTCCTCCATCTCCCCCCATCACCCACTCTCTCTCTCTCTCTCACTCTCTTTCTATCTTCATCTTCTCCACCTCTCTCAGTTTCTTTTGTGAAGATGAGGGCTTGAGTTTTTTTTTTCTGCTGTAGTTCTTGCCCTCACCTCAGCTTAATGCATGGAATCATACACATGTCCATACACTCATGCACCCATGCATCACCATCAACACCACCACCACTATCACACACACATACGGGCGGACTCCTGATCTCCTGCACCCGCTGTCACACACACGCACACTCAGAGGAGCCTCAGAGGTAATATGGGCAACTGTGTCAAATCTCCGCTTAGAAGTCTCTCCAAGAAGGTAAGGGCTTTGTGGCATGTTCATCCCACCCCAATCCCTTTCAAAGGACCCCCACCCATCCCCTGCCCAGCACCCACCCCCTACTCAACCTTTTGCCCCACCCACCCCCCTCTGACCCCCCACCCACCCCCCAACCCCCTAACTCCCCAACCTCAATGTCCAATGTCCCCATTACCCTGACATCCCTCTGGACTGGACTAGAATGGACTGGACTGGACTGGATGATGCTGGTCTGAATGTGAGACAGGTCTGCATTGGATTATAGTGTGCTGCGCTGGACTTCGTGTTTTGGGGTTTTCGTTTTTGTTCTGTGTTTGTGTGTGTGTGTGTGTGTTTGTGTGTGTGCTTTTGGTAGTCCTCCTCGAGCGACTTGAGCTGAGTGTCCAGCACCAGACACTGACTGTCCATCCTTTGTTCTCCTCTGGGTCTCTCTGCAGAACTCCTCTATAGAACCACAGGACCTATGGTTCCTCTAGTGTGTGGTCAATAGTTCTTCTGAGCAATTAGTCTTTGTGTAGCAGGCTGCAAGGTTGTGCAAAATGCTAAATATGTAGTGAGATGCTTCTGCCTCTACTGTTGGTGTGTGTGATTGTGTGTGTTTGTGCTGGGACTGGTGGAGTGGTTTTTGACTGCAGTCCTCATGTAGCTGAGCTGAGCTGAAAGGGATGTGGCCTCAGGTGTATTTGTATGTGTGTGTGTGTGTGTGTGTGTTTGTATGTGAGAGCATGTGTGCCTGGGTGTTTGTGCAATTGTGCTTAGAGTTTGTGCATATGGAATGTGTCTATACTCTATGTATATACATTTGTGTACATGTGAGTGTATATATATATGTGCGTGTGTGTGTAAGTATGTGTGAGTTTGGGCTTGCATACATGCCAGTGTTTGTATTTGCGTGGGTGTGCATGCTTGCATTTGTGTATGTGTGCATACGTGTGTGTGTGTGTTGCGTGACTGGTAATATATTAATCCGCTGTGATGGACCCGTCAGTGTGATTGGAACCCATCGCGTCTGGGGAGATGGTGATGAAACAGAGGTTGTCCTTGACCTATGTGTCATGGCTGTGGCAATAAACTGGCATTCACACAAGCACACACACACACACACTGATGTCCACCCTGAAGGGTTTACCCGCACACAGAGGCGCCTCGACCAGACCCAACCCTGCAAGCACAGTCGCAGAGGGATGTACTGCCAACAGGTGGCGCTGTTCCATAGGCCCACAGGGAAGGACGTGGGGTTAGATAACACAGGAACTGGAAAAGGGGCAGGGGTGTGGGGCTTAGCTTATTTTCTTGATGTGTTTTTGATTGGGGGGGGGGGGTAGTGGATCAACATTTATTTTATCTGGAAGCCTGATGATGTTTTGGATTGTGTGTGTGTGTGTGTGTGTGTGTGTGTGTGTGTGTGCGTATATAGGGGAGGGGTGTGGGGTATACTGAATCAACATCTGCTTTATTAGGAAACCTCCCACATCATAATTAAAGAAACCAGACTTAGCAGCGTCAACACTATATAAAATCCTCCTTTGGTAAATACAATTTAATAAGCCACACACACACAGACACACACACACATTTATAATCTCACATCAATAATGCACATTTTGTTTTCATGAGGCTGACATGAAATATCTGAATAATTCTAACTGAACTGAATTAAAATGCTAATAATAATAATAATAATAATAATAATAATGCATTCCCTGCCTGCCACACATCACCCAGAGTAGCTGTGCAGTGACCGTGGCCCTATATATAGCTTGGCAGCGTGGCATGAGGATGGTTCTCACTGCAGTGCCCCTCTCCCCCATGACTGCCCGGTGGGCATCTCCTCCTCATGCCCCGCTGAAGCTGGCACCAGAACTGTCACGGCAACAGATGGAGTGTGAAGGTTACACACACGCAACAATAGGGCAAACGTGCAAAGGTTGGCATGTGGAATGTACGACTACCACTGTGCATATGTTTGCTTTAGATGTGTACATATATGTACATACATGCATATGCAGGCACGAATGCAAATGTAGCCTCCTAAGACCCAAGCTACACATTTGATGGCATTTTTATTTCTTATAGCTAATTGTGTGTGTTTGTGCTGATGTTATTATACTCACATACCAGGGCTGTAGTCTACATGATACACAGGCATACACTGTATAACCACTTAAAAGGTTCTTGGGTTAGCAGATATCCAGGCTGCAATACTGACAACACTGTAGTAGTACAAGACAGTATAACCACTACAGTCACAGGCAGTATACCCACTACAGCAAACTAGACTACAGCACTGTCACATACAGTATACTGAATATCTGAAGGGCAAAACTGGGAAAAGCAGGAGGTAGTGAAAGAAGAGAGAAAGGAGTGAAGATAAGTGAAAGAAGAGAGGAGCAGAGATGAAGAAAAGAAAAAGAGAGACTGGTAGGTAAAGGAAGAGAAACTAGCTACCTAACTTGCTAACTAGCTACCTAACTAGCTAACTACATCAATCTGAGATTACTACTACTACTACTGATACTACTTACATTTCAACAGCGCTCTGTTGGTTGGCTCTTGATTGCGGTTTCGGGTGTTAAAACGCCTCCATCGTGTCAGACACACAACACTGCTTTTGATTGGTTACCTATCTCAGGCAAAACTGGTGGCCATACGGAGCTGCAGAGTGAAATCAAATCTCTCATAGGTAAGGATGTGTTTTTCCAGGCTAAGAGAAAACAAGAGGAGACAAGAGGGAGGGAGACAAGATATGGAGGACAGGAGGGGCAGACAGCAGAGGAGAGGATATGACAGATCAGGAGAGCAGAATAGAGAGAGAGTAAAGGAGAGAGACAAGGAGAGAGAGCATAGGAGAGGAGAAATTAGAATGCAATGGGGGTGAATAGAGAGAAGAGGAGAGAAAAGGAAGGAAGCAGGAGGAGAAGAGAGGAGAGAGAATGGAAAGAGCAGGGGAGAGAAGGCGAGAATAGAGAAGAGGAAAGGAGAGAATACAGAGGAGGAATGGAATAAATAGAAATGTGGAGGTGAGGAGAGGAATGCATATAGAGAGAGTGATTGTTCTTGGATGTGCTGGTGTGAGTGTGAATATAAGTGGCCACGGTGTCAGTGCTCATGTTACACTACCTGTGAAATCTGTCATATTACACTACCTGTGTGTGCATGGACACCTGGCTGTCAACTCTACTTCCATAACCTTTCTTACCCCCTCAGGTATTCTTGCGTGTGTGTGCACGCATGTGTGTGTATGTGTGTGTGTGTGTGTGTGTGTGTGTGTGTGTGTGTGTGTGTATGTGTGTGTCAGAGAGAGTGGGTATGTGAGAGCATACCTTTGTGTGCGTGCACACATGTGTGTCTGTGCCTGTGTGTGTGTGTGTCCGAGTGTGTGTGCATGTGTGTGTGTACACTTGTATGCATGACTTGTATGCATGACCAGTTGGATGCTGATTAAAATCTCCACATGAAGCATGAGTGAAGGGAGATGAATAGGAAGAGGTGGAGGAGAGAACTGAAAAAGAAGAGAACAGATGAGAGGAAGACAAGAGAAGTATGTTTGCCTAAAATGAGGAAAGGAGAGTTGAGAAGCAGAGTCATCAGTGGTATGTTGAAAGGCAACTGGACCTCAAGACTGAACACTCTTGTAAGGCAACTGAACTTCATTTGGAAGCATGAAGAAGTTTCACCTTCTGAGAACTAAAGGTGAACTCTACCATCAGTTCTTAGAACTGAAGGAACCTTTTGCTTCCAAATGAAGTTCAGTTGCCTTACAATTTACCACTTAAGAATACCATGACTTGGATGAATGAGAACCTACACAGACATGTTAAGGAGAAGACGAAAAGAGAGAGAGAGAAGAGATAGGAAAAGAGAGGACACACACACACACACACACAAATCTTGCTTGCTTTAATTCTTACAGACGTCTTGATAGCTTGTACTTTTCCATCAGATGCTGGTCACCCCTGCAGCTCTTTCCATTGTGTTTGTTTAAAAAGTCTACTTCTCTGTGTGTATGTGCCTATGTGTGCACTTGTGTGTGTGTGTGTGTGTGTTTGTATATGTGTGTTTCACTAGGCCATGGCTCTGCTGGTAATTCCCATCTTCTGTTTAATTAACCTGTTGATCCTGTGTAATTGTCCAGAAGCACTGTGTTGGCTGATGAGCTTTGAGCATTGGCCTCTAATTGGCCATTATAATGTAATGGTTGGCTGGCTTCATGCGTCTTCCTCTGACGTTAATCCACGGTATGGAGATATTACTGTGAACCATCTCCTACACACACACACACACACACACACACACAGACAGTACATACACACATGCACACACAGACACACACACAGAGGGAGAGTCACCTGGAGGTAGGATGAGCCAGTAATATGGTGACTCTTAAATTTACAAAAAAAATACTACCTCTCCTCTGTCTTTCTCTCTCTCTCCCTTACATACACATACACATGCAAACACACACACACACAGCCTCTGCGGTCAGCTGAAGATGGTCTGGCAGTGGAGAGCAATCTCAAACACAGGTGTATTGTCAGTAGTGACCAGTGTCGGTCTCATCATCATTACTGCAAAGGTTTCAGTCCCATGCCCATGGTGTATTTCAATAGAATACAGAATATGCCTTTTAGGACACACACACACACACACACACACACACACACACACACACACACACACACACACACACACACCATTTGCAGTAAACAACAATCAATAACACACACACACACACAGCACTGTGTATGACACCGCTATCTCCACAATTCTGTCTCTCTTGTCTGTATGTGGGTGATAGTGATCTGGACTTAATTTCTGCAAGCTGGAGAGGGCTGTGTGGGGGTGTATGTGTGTGTCTATGAGTGCATGCATGTGTGTGTGTGTGGGTTGACCGTGTGTGTGTCTGTGTATCTATAAGTGCATGCATGTGTGTCTTTGTGTCTATGAGCCTGTCTATGAGGCTGGAAAAGCTATGTACTACCAGAGGCCCATTAGGCAGACCTGTAGAGGCCTATAGGCCTGAGATGAGATGGATATCAGTGGTGCTGAGTGTGTGTGTGTGTCGTTCTAAATGCTGGTTGGTGTAAGGACTAACAGAGTAGGAAGGGAGCTGACAGCAGCATGTGTTATCATGTGTCTCTTTTCAAAAGAAACAAGCAAAGAACAGTGCTGTCCAGACTTGACGTGTCCGCCCACCACAGATGAACATGCCTTCATTTGGAATTGTGAGCGTTCTGAGAAGAAATGTGTGTGTGTGTGTGTGTATGTATGTGAATGTGTGTTTGTGTGCCCGCTGGACGACCCACTACATCAACTGACGACTGACAGCTCCCCCCCAGGCCTAAATACCCATTAGACCTGAGAGAACTTGCCTCATTTACACTGCCGCACCATTCACCCTTCCTGTAAGCCCATTATGTCATTGGGGTCTCTTAAGCCTAGTTTATGGTTGTCCTACTCCGTAAATACACAGACCCGCAGTCATATTCACAAAGAGGTTTACCTTTCACAGTTATCTGTCGTGTGCCCATGTACCGTGAACACACACCACCAGACACTGGTTGGATTGGCACAAGTCTACCCACATACCTGTACAATGATCGAAAAGTTGTTTGGCTTTGACCTGCTTTCATTTTGTTAATGTTACTAATAGGGACACAGCACCTCTCAGTAGTCAAGTTATTTGCATTATTTATTTACGGGCAAATTACGTGTTTTCTGCAAGCCAGTTGTTCTGTTAGCTTGTGAACTTCTACAAAATACAAAAATACAAAATAATGGCTGCTGATGAAACACTTCAATTTCAAACCTATATTTGAAATCCTTCCACTGTATCTAAAACAATGTCTGAAATTATTTACAAAAGATTATTTGCACAGTGAAGTAGCATGTTACTACCTACAGTGGGTAACAAGAAGCCAAAACATAGTGAGCCTACCAATCACACGTTCCCTCTATCCATGGGGTCTCTGTAGTTTTGACATAGTCAGAAAATTGGGGATGTCTCCGTCATCCGCCAGTGAGTACAAGTCAGAGAGGGTTTGCAATGTCAGAGAGGGTCTCTGCATGTCTGCGTATAGGCAGAGTTGGATGACCATATATGAAACTTAAGTCCAACTCATTCTTTCCTTCCCCTACCTGTGACCCCTCCCCCCCTCCCACCCCGCCACAGAGTAGCTGTAAGCCCATTATGTCTTCGGTGTCTCCTCTCTAATCAATCCACCACCCCCCTCCCCCCATGACACCCCCTGGTGGTGGTGTTGGCGTGGTGCAGGACAGAAAGCGGAGCTACAAAGTGGTGCAGTCGTGCGATGAGGGCGGCCAGGGGCCATACCAGGAGCCTGTAGCGGCGCTGGCCCAGAACTGCGCCCTCATGCACAACGTGCTCGGCCCCGCATGCATATTCCTCAGGAAGGGCTTCGCCGAGAGCCGGCAGGCTGTACGTAAGTCTGGACACACACACGCCATAATGCACCATAACACACGGTAGTGCTACATCTGAGCTCACACGAGCTAACACAACCTCACACACCATAACACATTGTATAACACTATAGACTTGCCTTTTAGTTTCACTCAAAGTGTCTCACTGTTTCTCTCTATCATTCTATCTCAAAGTCTAGACACACACTCCAAAACACACCACACCACACTTAGTGTTTCTCTTTATCTCTGAATACATTCCATAAGACCTTATTCCATCTCTCTCTGCTTCTCTCTCTCTATCTCTCTTGAAATATCTCTCTATCGCACTTCCTTCCCTATCTGTCTCTCTCTCACACCCTACCCTACACTGTCTCCCTTAACTCCTCTTTCTGTTTTTAGCTTTCTCTCTGTTTCTACATCTCTCCTATTGATCATTCCTCTCTCCCTCTCTCTTTCATCAAATTAATTCAACTCTGTGTTGTGAAGCCAAACCCAACTCAGACGGGGGACCTCTCTGCTAGAGGCTTGTCCAATAGAGCAAAAGAATTTGCCCATCTCACAATTTCCGGGTTTGGCCTTGGCCGACGATAGAGTCTTGCTGACAAAGCTTTTGACCGTAGTAAACAATGGTAGTGCAGTACAAAATAAGTTTTGGTTGTGTTCACAACTCAGTGCACTAACTCAAAACAAAAGCACACATTTCCAACAAACAAAGGTGAGAGACAACAGTTGTCTTTGGTCTTTGTTGTCTTTGTTGAAAAAGGTTTTGAGTTAGTGCACTGAGGCACACAACAGATACTCTTGTTCTGCTACGTTTACCACCATAGAATGATATGGCAGGAAGACATGTTGCCCAACCTAAACTCTCATAAAGTAATAGAGTAATGCCAGCATGCAAGTACCTTCATTATGTAATATACTGGGCTCCTGTGCACTCATATGGTTCCTGTTACTGTAATGTAATGAGGAGATGATTATGATCAGATTAGCAGGGAAATGGGTTATTAGGCTCCATCTCTCTCCCTCTCTTCACCCCTCTCTATCACTCTTCCGGTTCTCCCCTCAGCTTCTCTCCATACGATCCTTACTCTTTCTTTCTATTTCCCCCCTTTCTCTCATTTCCTATCACTCCTCCAACTCTTCCTCTACATACCATCATCTCTCTCTCCATGTGTCTTTCCTCCACTTACACTCTTCTCCTGTATCTGTCTATCTCTGTCTCCCTCCCCCCTTTCTCTCTTCCTTTGTTTTGCTGTCTAATCCTCTTCATGCCATTCCTTCCTTTTGCATATCTTTCTCTTGACTCATCTGTTTCACCCCCTTTGTTTTGTCTTCATTTAATCTGCCCCATCTCTATCTTCTTCTTCTCTGACCCTTGTAGCGTCTCTCTTGCTTAATTCACCCTCCTCAGCCTCCCCCCTCTTTCTCTCTTTACTTCATCCATCCATCCTCTTTCTGCCCACTTCTCTCTCTCTCTCTCTTTCATTTCATTTCATCTCTCTATCTATCTCTGTCACTGTTTCTCATTATTCCACATCTTTTCTCGCTCTCTGTCACCCGGTGGTAGTCTTGTTATATAACCTCACCAAACCATGTCTCTCCTTACAGCAGAACAGGGGAAAGGAGAGAAGAGAAACACACTGATGAACCGATGATGCCCACTGCAATGACTGGCACCCCTGCCTGCACCATGTGCTGGGCTCGCTGGCACGACCAGGGCTGTGTGTTATTGTGGTGTGCTGTATGCTGTCCATGCATGCTGATGCCAGATTAGTTATTAGGGGAAGCTATACACGGACACACATGCACAGACAGATACACACGCACAGTTGCGCACACACACAGGCAGTGTTTAGCCCTTGGTCACATCACATTCACCAAGCTGTGATCAGACTTGAGTTACCAGATGCTCTTCCAGTCTGTTGTCTTCTGCTCTTCCTATCTCCTCCTTTTCCCTTATTTGACCCCTCCTTCCATCCATCGTTCTCTCATTTCACTCGACCCCTCTCTATTCATCATTTTCTCATGTCTTGACTCTCTCTGTTCTCTTATCTTTCCTTCATCTCCTCTCCCTTCTCCTTCTTATTTTCTTACTTCACTTCTCTGCTGTCTGCTTTATCTCCCTCCATTCCATCTTTCCCTTTCCATCACTCTCTTTTGTTTTCACATGTTTGTCTCTGTTCTGTTGTCTTTCTTCATTGTGTGTGTGTGTGTGTGTTTGTGTGTTTGTGTGTGTATGTGTGTGTGTGTGGGAGAGAGAGAGAGTGCATGACTCTCCTTTCCCAAAAGTTGTATTGTGTGAGGCTAGCGTTTCTTTATAGTGTGTTGCTTGCAAGAGCCCAGGCATTGTCATTTGCATGAGAGGAGTTCATGCCCCGGGTATTACTGTGTGTTACGTGTGGTGTCATGTGTGTGATGTGTTGTGTGAGATTGGCCAAAACCATTTATGTGTCATGTGTTTTGTGTTATACCTGACTGTGTGAATGGCTGATGCCCTAGGTGTGTATCGTGAGCAAGGTTGTTTTATTCTGTGTTATGTATTCTGTATGTTTTGTGTTGTGTTTGCTGCGTGTTTGTGTGTATGTGTATGTGTGTGTGTGTTTGTGTCTGTGTGTGTGTGTGTGTGTGTGTGTGTGTGGGCCTGTCAATGCCGCCTTGCTCTATGATGTAGTCAGAGAGTGACAGCCATGTCCAGCTGATGGAGGACGAGCACTGGCAGACACACACACACACACACATAAACACGTGCATACAACGCACACACATTTTTGTTGCTTTCTTTTCATTCTCTCTCTCTTTCACACACACACACACACACACACACACACACACACACACACACACACACACAGCCTGAGGAACCCCAGCAATCCTCTGCCACAGCCCACACTCTCCAGAAGAAGAAAACGTCTTGTTCTGTCTGTAATTTTGGTGTCAAGCCCATCGCAACGTGTTCTGACAACACACACTTTTTTATGAGCCTATGGCCCTTGCCTGTTTCTGCCACAAATTTCACAGTTGTAGTCCCAGAGGCTCTATATTGAAATACTGACAGCTAATTTTTTTAATCACATGAAAAGTGTTGCAACAAAGGAGAGGTTCTTTTTCAACCAAGATACCAAAGAGGTTGATAGGTTCATAATAAATAAAATATACCACAATCATGCAACACATTGCAAGGTGATAAATAACACTGAGACCTGTGCCAAAGGAAAGAGGGTGTTGCAGGATTTTGCATAGCGAGCAGATCTTATCTATTTCAATGGATTGTCTGATTGGCCATTGGCAAGTATTGCAAAATATCATAAAGATTTTTTTGTGTAACGCCCTTTCAGTTTCTTCTCTACTGCCATTGCTCTTTGTTTATCAGTCAGCCACTACTGACTGAATGTGTGCATGTGTGTGTGTGTGTGTGTATGTGTGTGTGTATGTGTGTGTGTGTGTGTGTGGTGTGTGTGTTTGTATGTTTGTTCTCATGCGGTTACATGTTCCTACTGATTTATGCAAATGTATTGCTACCAGCATTGTTTGCACAGGAAAATTAGTAAAGCAGAGAGAGAAGACAATGATTTTCTCCTCAGTGCCAGATATCTCTGTGCCCCGGCTACATACTCCTTGCCTTGCTTTTCAACATAGTAGGCAGTACATGTGCCAGTCTGCCAAAAAGCCGCAGGGAAGGTATAATATTGTTTTTCTCTGACCTGATTTCCAATGAAACAAAAGCCCTACCCAAAGGGTCCAAACAGTGATACTTGTATTGAAAAGTTGTATTTGACTGTAAAGATTTGGATGTGGAAAAAAGACTGTGCTTCTGTCAAATATAGTTGATAAACATGTATTTGTTTAGTGGAGCACACATAGGACTAATATGGTGTCTATTTCATGGGGTTATGATCAGCAAAACTGCACAGCATACTCTTTTGCACATACTGTAGCATCAGTGATTCATATTTCTATTTGTGAGCAGTTAAGCAGTGACAAACAGTGACTAACACTACATTGAAATTGTACACGTTCGTTGACGAATCTCATTGACTTTGCATGGTACACTTTTGAAATATGTCGGCTCTGTTGCTTATGCCAAAAACTTGAGAAAAGTTCAGCTGTTCAAGCAACTTTTCAAGATTGATTGGCCGCTGGCTACGTCTAAAGAGACTACTCCTCCATACTTCAGACACGCCCTCCGTTATCCGTTATAGTGAATATACACTATGAGAATGTCCTGCCAGATTTGGTGCTATTCCATGCTCTGCATCAGACCCAGTCTTATTAGACATTTCCCTGAGTGATGGCTTCTGATTCTGTCCTCTTCTCTCTTTTTCAGGACAGGGAGCTCAGACCGGAGGAGATGGATGGTGAGTCTAGACTAAAAGGGTGTGTGTGGATGTCCCAACTGAGGCCTGAGGTTAAAGTGTGGTTTTAACACAGTATAGAATCATTACACTGATTGTTGAAGCTGCTGCCATAGCAATAAATGAGCTCAGTGTTTTGATTTGAAGGAAAACAAAGCAGAGGAGTGCAAGAAATGCAGCAGCTGAAGCAGCATATTCAGGGGCATTCAGCTCATTTCTGCCATTAGAGCCAAATGATGAAAAAAAGATAAAATGTCCCTAGCCTTAGAATAACCTTTGACCTCAGTTCTTTCTTTGTTGGCAGAGCTACGCGAAGCCTTTAAAGAGTTTGACAAAGACAAGGATGGCTTCATTGGCTGCAAGGACCTGGGGAACTGCATGAGAACCATGGGTTACATGCCCACTGAGATGGAGCTCATCGAACTAAGCCAACAGATCAACATGAATTGTGAGTGTGTGTGTATGCTATGTCTGTCTGTTCGTGTGTGTATGTCTATGCGTGTGTGTGTGTTTTGTAAACTGGACTTTGCTGCTGTCAGACAGCCCAAACAGGCTATTTTCTTTGATTGAACAGCTAGCATGATTCATCCAAAACAAAAAACATTCAGTGGGCTAGTCTAAGTCCTGGACTCATGCCACTTCTGGTAGATACAAGTGTTTATTCAACTAGCCCGCAAGTTATATTTTGATGTCTCTAGGCTGAAGTTTTAGAATTAACTTTAGAAATGCCTCCGCTTTGGACATAGACAAAACTTTACAGTAGACTCTGGATACTGCCGTTAGTATAATTATAGCTAGATGCATTGGGTTTCTGCAGACATTACACAGACATTAACTGTGTCGTCTCACACCTACGCACAAATGTTTACTCTGTTGTGATACTGAGCTAGGTAGTGTCATGTCTAGGAAAAAGAAAAATCAGCCTACTCTCATTCTCGATAGATATCTGAGTTTCAGTTTCATGTCTGAAAGCAGCTTATGTGTGTGTTTTTTTTGTTGAATTTTGTTGAAGTGCCTTCACATTGGTTTTATTCCTGTCACTGCATGGTCATATGACTTTTGTGCTTGTGTGTTTTTCACATACACATGCACACGTGGGGTGTAGTTAGTGTGTGCTTTTGTGTGGGATGTCATTAATTATACATGTTTTCATTTGTTAGTGTGTGTGTGTGTGCACAATAAATCGGTGTGTTGTTTCACTGTTAACCAAAACAGTGTGTAATGTACCATGTATGCAATTAGCCTTGGTGAAAGACAAGAAAATTAAGAGAAAAGAAAAAATGGAAAGAAAAGATCAGCATGTACATGTACACACACACAAACACACAAATGCCCTCCTGTGTATGTGAATATGCAATATTTTGCCTTATAATGATATGTTGTGCTCCTATTTAGTGGGGGGTCATGTGGACTTTGAGGACTTCGTTGAGCTGATGGGTCCAAAGTTACTGGCAGAAACAGCGGATATGATTGGCATTAAAGAACTGAGGGATGCTTTCAAAGAGGTGAGGAAGATTGTGAGAAATGAAGGATGAGAGGGCAGAGGGAAGGAGATAAATAGGAAAAAAGGAGTGAATAGGAGAAAAGAAGTACAGTTGTTCTCATCACTGCCCTTCCTCTCTGTGTGACCTGGTGAAACATTTTCTGTAGGGACGGACAATAATGTATTGGCACAAGGAAAAATGGGTATTTTTGTGATATATTTTTTTACGTTATTGATTCCTCTCTTTCCTTACTTTCAGTTTGACACAAACGGCGATGGACAGATAAGCACAGCAGAGCTAAGAGAGGCCATGAAAAAACTTCTAGGCCAACAGGTATATTTGTGTGTGTGTTTTACGTGTGTGTGTGTGTGTGTGTGTGTGTGTGTTTGTTCTAGTCCACTGTGTGATTAAACTCCATTTCCTGTTTGTACAGCATCTGGTTTAATGATGACTTTATACTTCAGCACATCACAGCACATCAGCATATTCCTCATTAGCTTTCGCCAACAGTCTATTTATTGTGTGGGAGTATTTTTTTGCCAGCTGGACCGCTGAGCAATCATGAGAACCAATCCACTGAATTTGACGAAAATCAATCAGAATCACAGATGTTTAGTCATTAATACAGAGATAAAATGGAGATAAAGCTAACATACTAGTGAATGAATAATAGTGCTCACAAGTGCTTTGTGCATAAGGAGTAAAAATAAACATAGAAGTTATAACATAAATATTGTTATCATTTCTGTCTTTCAGGTTGGCCACAGGGATCTAGAAGACATCTTGCGTGACATTGACCTCAATGGAGATGGACATGTTGACTTTGAAGGTGATCCTTCTCTTGAGTTGACCCCAATTAACACACCCTCTGGGTGTATGTGTGTAGGCTTGGCATGTGTGTTCTCCCATTTTTAAATTCACTTTGGAGAGGTGCCTTGTTCTTGTACTTTTGTACTAGTGCTTGCTCACAGAGAACATTTTGATTCCTTGGGTGAAGTGACCTACATTGGTGTCTGCTTAGCTCGCTAAGAACTGAGTGATGCACTTTGATGTTGCCCTAGTGAGAGAGAGAGAGGCAAAATGAGAAAGCAAGAGAGATTGAGAACAAGGGAGAGAGCAAGAGAGATGAGAGGGGAGAGAGAGAGATGAGACGGACATACAAGAAGAAAGGGGGACAGAGAAGTTGAGAAGAAGAGGAGGCAGATAGACATTAAGAGATTCCAAAGAAGATAGAGAGCAAGAAAGAATAAGAGACTGCCGGGAGAAGGAGGGGGGGGACATGCCAGGGAGAAGGCGCGGTGACACGGGGTGTGTGCCACAGAACTGTCTGTCAGACTATCTGCCGAGCGCAGGATTATGGCACCTCATAAAGATGAAACACAGAAATGAGGAGCCCAGGCAGGCAGGCTGGCAGGCTAGAAATAGCTTGGGTGGCTGTTCTTCTGAAAGAGCACGACGGCAGATCCTGCCATCATGATTAGGACTAGCCACCCTTTCACTCTCAGAGCCCCACATCAGCAATGCAGCAGCAACAGCATAGACAAGGCAGCACTGGCTAAAAATAGTCTGCCACTCGCTCTCTCACTCAATCACTGTTGCTCATTTCCAAAGGCAATTAAACTGTGATCAGGTCTTTATGAGTATCAGGATGTGATGAGATCATTTCAGAGGAAATGGATGTGCTGTTTTTTTTTTTGTCTTCATGGATAGTCAGTCCACTCACACAAGCCTTCATCTCTGTTTTTTGACTATGTTTGGAACATTTATGTTTGTGTGTTATAGTGCCAAGATGTGTCTCAAGGATGATTTTTTACATTTGCAGATCATGACGTAGATAAATTTACCAAAATGTTTAATGTCTGTATTGTTCTAAATTTTCAATCCCACAGAGTTTGTCCGAATGATGTCCCGCTAAAGACAGAGCAAGAAAATAGACTGTTACCCACCTCCTCCCCAAACAACAAAAAAACAGGACTACTACTATCCCAAGATGCAAGCAAAAAGGAGGCACATTAAAAGGAGAAGCTGTGAGCTATGTCTGAACCAAATGCCTGCTGATCTTGCCAGTCTAAACTGAAGACGTAGGAGTCATCATCTCCTAATATGACAGTACCCTTCCCCAAGCAACCACCTGCTCATGGAGGCTCAGTAGGCAGCGTTGTGACAGTGTGACAGGGAACACAGTGGCTGTCTCACAACGTCACAGCAAAGCCCGCTGCTCAACTTCCACACAATCAAGGATGCTTGTGACATGAATGGCCCCGCCCCCTTCCCCCCAACCTGCCCTGCCACACGTCTACCGACTGCCTGCCTGCCTTACGGTTCAGCAACAGCCAGTCCCAACTCTCACTGCCATTTCCTGACTCTTTTGCAACAATATTTACCAATATTTTGGGCTAATTGCGGCCAATTATCATTCCTTCTTAATATATGCCATTTGGATATATTACAAAAGGTATTAGCAGAAATGCAATAGAAGGTAATATCTATTTATATACTGGCAAAAATATTTATTTATTTGTGTATGCGCGTGTGCGAGAGTGTATAAAGAGAGAAAAACAGAGAGGCAAAGGGAAAAAAAGAAAATGTAGAGTGTGAAGTGTCTTTTTCTGCCCCTCTACTGAGGTGATCTGTCCAATATTACATGCTGTAATGGTAACTGGACACAGATAAGGTCTCATATCGGGCCTTGTGATATTAAATATCATCTGAAATGCTGGAGAATCTTCTCTCTAAATACTACAAAAAATTGCACTACTGCACTTAACGAATTATAACGAATTATGTTTTCATTTAGTTTGAATGCACACACACATCCACTGGCATGAAACCTATATTAACACATATCCATCTCTTGGAGTCTGTTGGTTTTTTTCTGTGGAGTGTGGGGTCCTCTTTGTCCTCCTTATTCTGACCATATCTTGCATGAGTATCTGTGTTATCTTAAATGATGTAGCTAATATAGAGAGCCACAATGGGTCTCTTGTCATATTTCATGTCCTGGGTGCTGTGTCGTTCACTGACTGACTATAGGCTATGCCTGCTAAATAGGTCCTGTAAAGTAATACCTGCAAGAATCCGTGCAGCCAGGAAACTAGCATGCTGGATTCAAAGGGAAATAAGAGCTAGCATACTACTGTGATGAAATATCAAGTGTCATTCTGTTCCATGACCATGTTATACTGTGTGTGTGTATGTGTGTGTTGTGTGAACTAAAGAAAGACGTCATCTGGGTGTGCATGTGTGGGGAGTGTGTATATGTGTATGGGTGTGTGGTGTTTGAACTAAATAAAAATGTCACCTGGGTGTGTATGTCTGGGGTGTGTGTGTGTGTGTATGTGAATCAGCCCTGTGTTTGTGTGTGTGTATGTGTGTGTGTGTGTGAGAGAGAGAAAGAGTGAAAGAATGAGCATTGGTCTTGTGTGTGCTTGCTTTTACGGATGTTGAATAGTTGCCTATTTTCAATCTTTTGTCTCTGGATTAAAGTTAACATGTTTAGATTCTATGCATGCCAAAAAACAGCTATCTTTGTAGCATTATAATAGATTTGATTAAAGAGTCTGTTGGAGTGATACTGATCTCTGTGTTTGTCTATGTCGAAGGAGAACATCCAGCTCAGAGACTTGACACAGCTAATCCTTTTAAGCTGAACACACGTTGAGTCGACCCAAAATGACAAACATGTGTTGCCTGTGTGTGCGCAGAAAAAATGTTGTACTGCTAGTATAACCCATGACTGCCATGACAGGATGTACAGATGCAGAGAAACAAAACAGTGCAACTAGTTTAAGCTTAAGATCACAGATTTTACTTTTGACATACTACCCATCAAAGACAATAACTGAATCCTGGGCCCAAAAGCCTGAACACCCAAAGCAAAGATCACTGAATATTGACAAAGACAGAGCAACATAAAATATTACAACGGGAGAAAACATGAATAATTCCACTCTACATAAATCGGAGTGTCACATTACATCACAGTATAAACTTTTCAATGATTTTTCATATCAGTGCATGAGAGCTCGACTCTAGTCTGCATTAACAATGACCCTTGCAAAAACAGAACACAGGACTAAAGAAATGTTTGTGCCTCTCTCCGCTTTTACCCTCTCTGCTCAAAGTCTTAAACCGGCATGAATCGGCTTTGTGCCTTTGAAGTCTTTTAAGGGCTAAGAGGAACATTGGGATTCAGCCCATGCAGAGCTTATTTATAATCATATGTTTATAAACAGCATTGCATTTGCATGCCATTCTGGGAGGGTTTGTTGTGGAAGAAAAAACAAAGTCAAAGCTGAAAAATATCAACCTACTCTTGCACCCAGTGGTTGTATCTGCTAGTGAGAGTGTGAGATAATATTCTTGACAATAAATAGGCAACCTAACCAATGTTTACCATGTCGCTGATGAGTAGACTTAAACCTGTTGGTGTTGGTGGAGCTGAGCATATTGCACCAATTGGAGCTACAGATGGTCATCAACCAACAAGACATCCTGCCAAAGGTTCAGACTGTATTCACCTTAACATAAGGTGACAAGACCCCTGAGACCCCTGAGATGAAAATATGGGACATTTTACTGAATTATCCTTGGGAGCAGGGAACATTCCTAATTCTACAGTCAATATAATTAAAATACATATTTTTTTCTTCAGAAACTAGAGACAAAATGGGTTTTCTTGTATTTTAGGACAGACCACCAATATCGGGGACTGTTCCCATAAATCGGGGTCATCTGGTTGCCCTACCTTAACAAACCTTTTTTGGCAACAACAGATACATGTCAGGGGCAACACAAGGTTATGAAAAGACTAAATACATCATTAGGCCTAAAATGCTATGTTCAAATTTATAATATTTAATCACTAAATATAATGTCACCTCTTAAAGAACATACTCCTCATCTGAGACACAACTGATTCCCTTAACTTTTTCTAGCACTTGATTTACCCTATAGCCTACTGTCATACCAAAATAAATACACAAGCAAAATAAATGCACTATGTGCTTATTGCTTTGTCAAGACTTGCCTGTTTCTTCAAGCACACTTTTGCATCACTTAGGTGGGTGTGTGATGATGGAGTTCAGTGTAGCTATGGAATAGCCTGATGCTCTTGCAGCCAAGTTGACATCAGGTCAAGTGTGCACAATGGAACAGGACCAACACAGGCCTTGATGAGCAAGCACAGGCAAGTGCTGAGAAAATGGGGCAGCTAGTCTTGCTAAATCAAGAAAATGTTGGAATGAACATTGGCAGTCTATCACCGCATGGAACAGGAGCTCCTTCAGCTGGCAGATATGAGTCCTACACGTGGTCTTCAGGAGACCCACATAAATGGGTTTAACCTAAATGATAAGAGCCTTTATGGCCCTTACAGCAGCATACCGTCCATTAAAGGAGCACTGAGCGAGTCGAAGATAGTATGGAATCTGCACAGACGTGAGGTAGCCTAGGAGGTTGCACTCTGAGAACATGGCATGGTTGTGGATTGCTTAATTCAGGGTTCTGATTGCAAAGCTCCTGTGTCAAGATGCATATCAAATGTAATAGGCTATATATAGTCAACCACAGTAGGTCAAAACTGACAGATAGACTCATTATTGAACGGAAGCGCTGGTCAGACAAGGCTAGGCCTATATTATATCCTGTGCGATTAGAAATAATATAGATTAAAGATTGGCTATGTGGCAGAGCACAATTCTGTCATCTATTCACTTCACTTTGTTTTGTTTTGTTTTTTTTTTTAGCAATGTGTGCACTTCTTACACGTAATATCTCATTGTATCATCACCTCGAGCCTACCTCTGATCTTGCGCTTAGCGCTACCGCTTTCTCTCTGACCGTCCCAAGTCTCAGATGTGGCAAAAGGCTCTCCGCCAAATCCAGCATGCAGTGCTCACGACTCCACTAGTTAGATACCTGTCATAAACATTAAATATGTAAGTCCATCGCGCGTTTAAACTCTCAGACATTTTTTACCTAGGCTATATGTGTTGGTAAGTACAGTAACCATTACCGAATGTAAGTTTTTTTGGCATAGGAGTTTGTTACGTTACATGCTATGCTAGCTTTCATAGCTAGCTAAACATATGAATGAGAATACATGTTATTTTAGGTAGCTAGCCAGCTAACGATTAGCTTAGCCAGTTGATTTTGCGGTCGTATAAGGCTAGTACTACACAACAATGACTGCCAGAAGTAAGGCTGTTTAACGGTGACTAACATTTTGTTATATATAACGTACTGACATTGGATGGCAGAACCTGCCAACTGGCTACTATTTCCTTGAAAGTTAGCCAAAAAATCTACCGCGTTACTCCAATGTTATTGTTTCACCATGTGCCCGGCACAGGGCCAGGTAAGCTTATTTTGGCACCTAATGTTTGTAACGTAAAGCATGGGATAGTAAGGATATAACTGTACTTTCCATATGCTGCAAATGCTCATCCATAATCAAAACATTGACCTGTAACGTTATTGGATTAACGTTAAATGAACAGAACAAGGTATGACTTGAAGTGCATGAACGAAGCAAGGCAACCTTCATTTTCGTTCAGGACTGATCATAACGTTCCAGGCTCGAGCTTTTACGACTTGAGAAAAAAAAAAAACACCAGAGAATTGTGAACGTTAATAGTAAACGGGCTCTGCTTATACTTTAGCCTACCGGTAGCTTGTAAAGTTACTCTCCAGAAGCATTCTCCAATAGCCTACAACCTCAGAAGAACCCTGCTATCAAGTAGTTTGGATGCAGCTTAAACCTCACACTGCAACACAAGGACACAATGGCGCGTTGTTGTAGAGTATTGTTCTTTTGGCATATTTCCTGCTTTGACAATAGACATTTTTTTCTAATCACCAGCAGGCAAATTTTCACGATTCAGGAAGATGAGCAAAGTGGAACGAGTTATGTGGTTGTCCATTAACATAGCTCAAAAAGTTGCCCCATGTATCATCAACTTAAGAGTTTGCCTGGAGGTAAGCTAGTTGTCACCTCCCTCTCTGTCCCTTTCACCACCTAGACCTCCCGAGAGTACCATATCACACACTTAAACATTCCAGTTATGCCATGGTGAAGGAGGAGTAGAAACTAGGTTGTAGTGTTGCTTGTCACCTGTGGAAGGCATCCATAGAATTTTTAATGTATCTCACAGTCTGCCACCGTACAATGTACAGTGTTCACAACAAAGTCACGTTTCTCTCAGCAGTGGTGCCAGGGGCCAAGAAGTGGTTAAAGGTTCAGGTGGACTGATCACCATCTTCGTCATCCTTGTCTTTTCCTGACACTCTGTGGGTGTGTGGCTCACCTGGTTCTGCAAGATGGCCTCCTTCCTGGTACCCTTTGACAGCCTGATCTGCATGTTGCTAGGCATCTCCTTCACGGTGTGGTTCACTCTTCTCCTTGTCTTTATCATTGTGCCCGCCATCTTTGGAGTGTCTTTTGGCATACGACGCCTCTACATGAAGACCCTGATCAAGCTATTTGAGGTAATGTGTGTGTGTTTGAGTGTGCATGTGTATGTATTTGTCTGTGTTTATGTCTTTCTGTGTGTCTACTGCTCAAGCTGTTTGAAGTAGGCCTAAATGTGTGTTTTTATGTCTACTTATGCATTAAATGCATCTGTGTTCATGTCTGTCAGTGTGTAAAGAACTTCTTCACAGAAGTGTAGGTTATATGTATGACTAGAGTGGTGATAAACACAATAATACATACACACTCACACGCAGAGGGTCAGATTTGCTTTCTCCTCTCACTCTTCCTTGCTACTATGTGTTGCTTGCTGATATTTCTTGTATGGTTGTTTATACAAGCTGTTGTTGATCTTCTGTCTGAATAGCCCTGTTTTGCTGCGAGGTAACCATAGCTAAATTCATCAAGTTTCACAGTTCCTGTTCACATTTGATTATTTTTTGATTTCCATGCTCAGAAATCAGTCCAGATACAGTATTCTGTGTGTATGTGCGACACACACAGAGCGAGAGAGAATGTGACATAGGTAGAGAGATTTGGTTGGGTGTCACTAACTAAGTACTCCTGTGTGTGTGAATGTGTGTTTGTGTGTGTGTATGTTCTGGCAGTAAGACCTTTTCTATATGTGGACCTCTGTCATTTAAAATGTTCTTGGCCATGAAGCATTTGCCTCTATTCAAAGCATGCCATGATCAAAGCAGACATTTCTGTATCAGTGACCTTGACTCTTGGCACTGCTTGACTTTATCAACACAGCAGCAGCAACAACAGGAGCTCTCAACAGACACAATTATGTCTGATTACAGAGGCCTCAGTGCCATTCCTCTGAAGGCATGCATGGGTGCCTGACGTGTGTTATTGCGTGTCTGTTAAGACTGTTAGATTAGACCTTGGATTGTACCTCTCGTCCTCCCTTTGGTCCTTGGCCTAGAGGCATCCATGCCAACTCAGCAGTTTGCTGCTCACTCACTCACACACACACACACACACACACACACACACACACACACACACATACACATACATACACCTGTACACAGATACACACATACAAACACACACACACACAGACACATCCTTGCCAGAAGCTATAAAAAGCCCAGGATGAAGGCCCTGGAGCGAGAGGGAGACACAGGGAAGAGAGCGACCCCCTAGTGGCTGACTCCTCCCGTCCTATCTGTTTCAATCAAAGGCCCCGCCAGTCTCATCTGCTACTGCTGTTGCTGTGGTTGCCTCTGCTCCATTAAGGCCATCTTAACCTCTGTTGAAATGAGATCTGGGCATGCATCCAGCAGCCACATTTTCAAAAGTAGGAAAAGGAGGAGGACGAGCTGTACACTTTGTCCTTTTCTGTTGTCAGGAAGTCCATCTTAATTATATCACAATTAACTGTATGCTGGGCTGGTTTTCTGTCACTATACAGCATATTTTGTGATGCATTGCATAGTGAAAGAATTTTATGTTATTTCATAGCATTCTGTGTTCTCTTAATACAGGAACAACATGGGCTAATTCAGTCAGGACCACTTCAAAATAGTTTATTGTTATTTGCAATAAGTTATATGTGGTGGTATGGGGTTTGGGGACCTCCCTACCCTTCCATGTGCAAACAGGCAGAGAGAGCAGCAAAGAAGATGCCCGTTCACAAGTAATACAGAACAGAGCAAGCATCAGTCAATACGTGTACATGCAGATCTAATTCGAGCTATTGCCAATAGCCAAGCTAATGATTTAACTGGAGGATCTGAGTAATTTGAGTATACATGCATGGGAAGAAAATGTAATTATTGACCAAAGTGCGATTGACAGTAGAGTCGTGTGGCGATATACTCCTGTACTCCTAGTTGTGGCAAAATTTTTTACGGTCTATGGCTAACCCAAAGTGGTTCTGCTAAACCACAAACTTCAAATGTAAGTTTGAAGAACTTGGAAATGTGAGTGAAGAAATGGCCAACGCTGCAGCACTATAGGTACATACTTTTCATAGTTTTGCACGTGACAACACGCTGTACATGTACACAAGCCAGCAGTTGTTGCCCTCAACTGTTGTTGTTAGCAGAGTCCATTTACCGACCTCCCTTTACCGACCTCACCATCATTCGGGGGGGATGTCAGTCTGATCTTAGCTCCTACCTGCCTGTCTGCACAGAGAAATGCGATTCCAGTCAGATTATCTGGGTATCCTAGCTCGACTATGAGTAGGCCGGTTTGGGTCAATTTCAGCCGGACTAAGATGTATACATGCAAGGCAAAAATTGGATCTTTTCTTAGTCCATGTAAACGTACTGAGTGAAAACAGGCAGTGATGAAGACACAGTCGGGTGGAGTTGGGGTGGAGGTGGCTAGCAGAGTGACTTGCAAAATGAGCAGCGAGAAGAGCCATGTTAGAGCAGCTTAAAAGCAGGGCCTGGTGACCTCTCAGCCAATGATATAGCTAAAGGTAGTCAACTGATCAACCAGATAATGCAGTCAACTGGGCTTGGTTTGACTCCGTGGCCTACCAGAACTAACGCTGTGCTCAATTTTTGTTCAGTACCTTGCAGGCCTACAATGTGTCTTGCACAATTCCATTGAACCTGGATATCCTATGTTGGGGTACCCAAAACGTTGATCGTAATTAGTGTAGTTGATTGCTAAATAGATTGCAAAAGTAGTGTGGATAGGCTACATTGTAAAAATGTGTTTTAGTTGCTTCATCCCTCCTCACTTTTGCTTTGTCATAAGCACGGTTGCTGTATGCTGCAAACACATGTTGCTACAAACTTCTGCTTTGCAGAAGGCAACATTGCCTTCTCTTTGAAGGCAACATTGAGTTCATGCAGAAAACATCTTCTACTCATGCAAGACCTGTTATGTAAGTTAGCTGTTCCTTGTTTATCTGTATGGTCAGACATAAGCAATGTCAACATTGCTTTACTTGAGCCCAAGGCTACATTTACTGGATATCCATTTAGGGAAGATACTGAGGTTGAATCCCTCAACCTTGGAAACAGTGTTATACAGTATGAACATGTGGTAAAAGGTTTTTGTTTTTGTTTTCTCTTTTTTGGGGGGACCCAGTCATTTGAAAAGTAGCTTGGGAGCCCTGAAGCTTATTTTATACTGCAAATCATGGTCAGAGCAGCCAGTCCATTGTTGCTGCATAAGTTAACTACATAAGTTCATGCAGAAAACATGTTCTACTCATGTAAGACCTGTTTAAAGATAGCTGTTCCATCTTTATCTGTATGGTTTTCTGATGTAAGCAATTTCAAGACATTGTTTTACTTGAGTCCAATGCTAGTCATTGGGGAGTCATTTTATAAGTTGCTTGCGAGCCCTGAAGCTTATTTTGTACTGCAAATATATTGCAGTCGCTGTCAACGGAGAAAATTTATAGTGGTATTCTGTTCTGTAGGACTTTGAGAAAGAAGATCAGCATCATTTTGTTGGTCTGGTTATCTGTCTGTCTGTCTGTGTCTCTTGCATAACCTAACCACATGCTCGAACAGCGTGCGCATCTACCAGATATCGCTTTAAAATTGTCTGTAGTAATAGTGAGTGTTTGTACACGCAGTCAGAACACGTCTGTATTCACACACAGGATGTGCATGGACATGGACACTTACACACAAACACAAACACACACCCCTCAACAAGCACACTTATGCCTCAGTGATCAGACTAACACCAAGTGATGTTCTCCATGTACGTAGATCAGCACCATAAATGTAAACCAAAACTTGAACAAAGCTAAGTGTCTAGACCAGAAGGACAGTGATCCTCACAAGACAAGACAGAAGACGGCACCCTAAATAGGCAGTGTATCTATTTAAAGACTTTGTGGTGTCTCTGTGTGTGTGTGTGTGTGTGTGTGTGTGTATTTGTTGTTGGAATCTATGTGTGATGAGCCTCATTCTGTGATCTGACAAAAAGTGATAAGTGTTTCCTCTGAGCTTCTCTTGAAGTTGTCTCACGCATTGACCCCAAATCTCTGTCACACACCCCGTTAACTCGAATGCTGGTAAATCACATGTGCCGGGTGTCATTGAACTTACGGTTTTACTTAGAAAAGGCATGAGCAAACAGCGCATCCAACTAGCTGAACCTCCCTAATGGTTTCCACAGAAACTCAGATGTAATGGGATTTGCATTGTACTATAACTAAAGAGATCAAATGGGCCTCAGAGTACAGAAGGAGAGAGTGTGTGTGTGTGTGTGGGAGTGTGAGAGAGAGATATGTCCCAAGACTATATGTGTGTATGAACTCTGACAGTGGATGGATGATGTTTTGAAAAGTGTTCTGTGAGTGAAATTGTGTAATGTTACAATTGATGTGTGTGTGCACACACAGTCAGTATGTGTATTTACCCTCTGTGTGTGTGTTTTGTATCCTCAGTGGGCTACTTTGCGTATGGAGAGGGGAGCACGAGAGAAGAACCAGGAGCTCTACAAACCCTATAGCAATGGTGAGTCTCACTTGCTACTAAGCATCAGTACTGACAGATACACACACACACACACACACACACACACACACAGGAACACACAAAGCTACAAAATCCACACAATTGCAACTCCTAACAGGTAAGCAACTTGGCATCATTCAGTCACACACAAATACACACACACACAAGAACACATTACAGAGAAGCAAAGCTCACACACACTTAGCAACTTCCAATAAGCCATTGTGCCATTGTCACACGCAGAGACATGCTGGGAAAATTGCACACTGTATTATTTCCAGCCAAACCCGATACACACAATAAACTAGCGGCATTCTCACAGACACAATTGATAGACTTTGTTGATGTGTCGAGACATCTGCTTCTCCAGGACACTACAATTCTGGGAAATGTGTAGGTTGGAAAACCCCAGAATCGTAAAGTGAAAGTCAAAATGTTTCATTTTTTTGTAAACCAGCTGCTTCTAAATCAAAGCGCTGCTTCTAAGTGTATCTGTGTTTCTGTCTGTGTGGTTGGGTGGGGGTCACTGTGGCGCAAGTGAGAGCTCCAGCATCTGTGCCACATGTGGGTCCAACGGTTGCCCACCCAGAGGGACACAGATTTCGATCCAACCCATGGTTATTTCTGGAGCACACCACGTCTCTCTTTCATTCTCGTTCTCTTTCTCTCTCTCCCTCCCTCCCTCTACTCCACTCTCCATCCTCATCATTTTTCATAATCATGTCTGAAAGACAAAAAGCCAGAAATAATCAAGGAAAGGAGAGTTCACTTGTAAATCACCTGATTTAGCTGCTAGGACCAGTACAGAGCGAGAGAGAAAGAGACCATTCTCTAACTTCCTCACTCAATTACACCAATACAAACACGCATAGGGATATGGGGTGACTTTTCACAGAATTGCCAGTACAACACTGACAGTAGTGATTCTTTTACACTCTCACACTCTGGTTGTCCTCTGTATTGTCATTATTATTGTTCCCTGTAGGTATCATAGCGAAGGAGCCAGTGAGTCTGGAACAGGAGATCCAGAGGTTGCGGAGCTGCAGCTCTAACAGTGTCGGCAGCAGTGGTAGCGGTGCCGGTGCCAGTGGAGGTCCAGTGTCCTCGGCGGAGTTTGAGCTTGCGGACATCTTCTCGTTCTGCCGTCGTGGCGTGGAGAGTATCGTGGACGACGAGGTAACCAAACGCTTCTCGGCGGAGGAGCTGGAGAGCTGGAACCTGCTGACCCGCAGTAATTACAACTTCCAGCACATCAGCAGCCGCCTCACTGTACTCTGGGGACTGGGAGTCATCATCAGATACGGCTTTCTGCTCCCACTCAGGTGTGTGTGTGTGTGTGTGCATGTGTGCGTGTGCGTGCATGTGTGTGCATGTGTGTGTGTGAGAGCACCCACGGCTCCATGCTCTGGGGACTGGGAGTTATCATCCAATACCACTTTCTGGTCCCACTCAGGTGTGTGTGTGTGTGTGTGTGTGTGTGATAGAGCACCTACGGCTCCATGCTCTGGGGACTGGGAGTTATCATCTAGTCATCATTCAGTATGGCTCTCTGCTCCCACTCAGTTGTGCTTGTGTGTGTGTGAGAGAGCACCCACTGCTCTATGCTCAAGGGACTGGGGGTCATCATCCCATACAACTTTTCAGCTGTGTGTGTTTGTGTGTGTGTCATAGAGAGAGAAGGGGAGTGAGCATTCGCCTTGGTGTTCTCGAGGGAATGGGAGGCTTAATCTAAATCTTAATCTTCAGCTCTCAAATTGTGTGTCTGTGAGTGAGTGAGTGAGAGAGAGAGACCTGTGCTCTACTCTGAGTTGGATCATGTCTGGTAACAACAGCAGCCTCCAGTGGGAAGCTATTCTGCATCCAGTTAAAACTCTAAGCCAACTCCACAAGGGGCCATATTAGATCTCAGTTTCTCTTTCTGTGTGTGTGTGTGTGTGTGTGTGTGTGTGTCTGCATCTCAGTCTGTGCCTGTGTGAGAAAAAGAGAGACTGGGTAACTGAGCACTGAACCCCAGACCCCCACTGGCAAATACAGATGTTTAATACATCAGGGATCCGTGTTGCAATATTCACTAGAATTACGACTGAATATAAACTACATTTAATGGGACAGAGTGCTGGGAAATGACTGTGTGTGTGCGGGAGAGAGAAAGAGAGACTTGATTTAGCAAGTAATGATCAAAGAACTAGAATTATTAATTTTGAGTGTTTATTCACACTGATGTCATTTTCCAGTGAAGTCTGCACTGAATTGGATTGATTGGATTGGTTTCAATTAGCCTGGGGGGGGTAAAGGGAAATAGAGGGAGAAGAAGAGAATAGAGTTAAAAAGAGTGATATCAAAAGAAATAAAGAAGAGAGAGAAAAACAAAGGTTAAGGCTGATGGGGAGTAGGGCAATGAGGGAAAGAGTGAATGATGAAAGAACTAGAGAGAGAGAGAAAATGAGGGATAGAGTGAGGGCAATGAGGGAAAGAGTGATGAGGAACTGCACTGGAATGCACAAGGTGCCAATAGCGTGAAGCCAGGTCTCTCTCACTAGTTCTTTTCAGAATAGAACTCGCTACATCCCGGGGGGTGAAATTGTGTCTTCATTGCAGGTTAAGTAATATGAATGCAAGGCCTATTATCTGCCTGAATGTTAAGTTCCCGAGTTGAGGGAGGAGTTAGGAGGCGTATTTTCAGAAAGAAGAGTTGCGCAGGGTAGTCAGCAGAGGGAGCTGGCTAGAGCCGTAGGCTATAGACTCAATAAGCTTTGTGATACTTTCTATTGAAGGCCAAACAAATCTCATATGACTAAAATACTGGTAATGGCAGACTTAGTTGACTGTGGATTATCGACAAAGCTGGCCCATGTAAGGTAACATTAAGCAATATTTTTGTCTACTGCAGAGGGTGGCGTTAGATGCTGTGTTGTTAGCAAAATAATGCTAACGTTATGTATGCTAGTGGTACAACGTCAGACACCCAGTTAGTTTTCTTTGCCATATTGCCAATATTGCTTGACATCTAGCTTTCTAAGGTAGCCTACAGCAAACTTCTGCCTGTGTAAAGCCTACAATAGCGCTAAGGAAACTATGAAACCGCAGTTAGCACGACTCGCATGAATTTACCTCTTCAACAAAAGCAATTTTAAATGGTATAAGGTATGAAATTCGACACAGGTCACTCACAATGTGTTGCTGTTTCCTGTGTTTTATACTCCCGCTGGAGGGTTTCCCATGTCGAACAAAAGGACACATCGGACCCGACCCGGCAAAAAGTGTAGAGTCCGTGGCAGGTCAATCGACTGGTCAAGTGGACACCTGATCCCGTGTCAGTCAGTGTGAAAGGTACAGGTGCCCCGTGAAATTTGGGTAAAAATCGCCAGATATTCATCAGTGGGAAGGGGGCTTCTCTCTCTCTCTGTACACCCTGTTCTTGCTGAGATGGATGAAGGGGGGGTTTGGAGGATTATGAAACATCAGTTTATTATTACAGCCTATCTGATTTGTGTATAGTGTCTGCAGTCTACTGCACTGGAGATGGGTCCATAGACTTGCTCACAAAAATTCCTTATCTTACTCCTTGGCCACATGTTTAAAAAAGATGAGGGGGTTGAAGTGCACTGGCCTGTATGACTTCTTATTCTTATTCACTGGTGTATTTACTCATTCATCATCTGATTTATTTGTGTTTGGTAGTATCCAATGCCCAGATGGTGTCATAGAGGGAAGAATGATGGTCTTCTCTGGTCATTGTTACAGGAGGTAGCTCTGTGTGTGTGTGTGTGTGTGTATGTGTGTCTTGTGTGTGTGTGTGTATGGGGATGTACGGGGTATATGTTTGTGTGTGTTGAGGGGTGAGTAGAATTGTGTATTTGTGTTGTAAGGGTGTAGGATGGATCAGGACGTCCAGGGTTGAAGGGTGTGTGTGTGTGTGTGTGTGTGTGTGTGTGTGTGAGAGAGAGAGAGAGCAGGTCTTGCTGCCTGCTGTGGAGAGAGGGATTGGAACCAGATGGTCCTGTGTGTTGGGTTGCGAAAGAGTACAAATGATGGGAAGATGTTTGACCAGCTTAAACAGCCCTTTGGGATCTCTTGTGTGTGTGTGAGTGTATTGGTGCTTGTGTCTGTGTGTGTATATTAGGTTCCTATATAAATTGGTCCCATGGACCACAGTGTAGGAAATGTAAAGCAATCTGACCCTGGGGTGATTATTTTCCACATTGGACTGATTTAAACAGTACAGTCTTGGGTGAGTGTGTGTGCATTTGTGTGATTATGTTTTTGAAGTATGCTCTTTTCATGCATGTGCGACTGTGTGAGAGAAAGAGACAAATGTGTGTGACAGGTGAATGATGAGTTTCCTAGATGACGACTGCATGAAGAAATGAGGGAGGCGTGTGGCATACCTCTGTGTATGTGCTTCTAAGACCTGCAGTTTATACTGCCCTCTTTATGGAAACCCTTAGGGGCTCCTCAGTCCTCGGAGTGATGTGTCCGCAGTCTTCACGTCACGGCCATCTCCTTCTAACTAGTACCTGTGTATCTGTCTCCCACATACACACGCTACTGTGTGTGTGTGTGTGTGTGTGTATTAGAGGGATGACTCAGTGACATGAGGATTGTGGATACCCCACAACAACACTGAAAGAGGCGTTTATGCATGTGATGGGGCAACTGGGAGCTGGGAGGCCTCCTGGCCTTTCCACATGATAGATGCATGTATAGGTGTGTGTGTGTGTGTGTTGCAGGGTAATAACCATGCAGTCATTGTTCCTTTTAGCTGGTAGTAGAATTTCTTTGTGTGTGAGAACTGATATGTTTATCCTGTTCTTTATAATGTATTCCTTCCTTGTGTTGTCTTTTTTTGGACCAGAATGTGCTACAGATGCTGCAGTCCCCTTACACTTAAATGTTCTCCTAATGGTTTGTTTTGTGTTTGTTTTCTGCAGGGTGACTCTGGCTTTCACTGGAGTGGGTCTGCTAGTTGTTCTCACCACCATCGTTGGCCTACTTCCCAACAGCCGGTGAGTCCAAAGGAAATTCAGCAAACAAACTCAATACACCGAAGCAAAACCGCAGGCCTGGTAGACCAGACTCTTTCACTCAAAGAGTCTGGACACTCCTGATAGGCATAGGCGTATGTTTACT
>JAIFZK010000014.1:13662500-13715000 GCA_027481765.1 Tenualosa thibaudeaui
GCACAGTAACTGCTATAATGTGCTGCTTGTTTGTTTTGTTTATTTTTAAATAAAAATGCCATGTGTGCTCTTTTATTTTTAAATAAAAATTCCATGTGTGCTCTTTCATATCTGTGTGGCTTAGTCCTTTGCCTTTTTTTTTTTAAAACCTCTAAATCATTGATTAGAAACAGGTACTGTATATTCAAAGCCAGGGGTGTAATTCAATTAGTCAAACAAAGGCAAACATTAGTGGTGGTTTCCTCGTTAAAAGTTTTAAGGGTTAAAAGAAAGGGTCCTTCCCACAAATGTTTCTTTTCCATCTATCTGTCTGTCTGGCTGTTGGTTTTGGCCCGTCATGCATTGTCTTTCTCTTCTCTTTTCTCATTGTGTCGGCTTTCTCAGTTTCTCTCTCAGAAGCATGATTATCATTTGAAAGAAGCATAATCATCATGTATTTTACCTTTTGTCCTAACATCACCTCTCAGGTTTGTTTTCATTTTCCACTAACCTTACACCCCAGTGTGCGAGTGTGTGTGTGCTTACACGCGTTCTATCCAGGATGTAGAGGCACAAAGGCATCCGGAAATCGCCAGGAGAGACTCGATCCACTTTAATGTCCTCACAATTGCACGTCCAGAGGAAGGCTGCCACGTCTGACGCAGGTCTCCATAGAGGAAAGTGGATGTGTGTGTGTGTGTGTGTTTGATGCCACCAGACTTGGTGGTGTGCAGGGTGAGTGTGAATTGACAAAGAAACAGACCCTGTTCAAAGAAAATATATGTGTGTAGTGAATAGCACAATTGTGTGTGTTTCAAAAGATATAAGCCTTTCATTGTCTAAAAGTGTGTGTGTGCGTGCATGTGTCTACAAATCCATTTGTGTAAGTATATAGGCTGTTCCTGTTCCTATCGCTAGATACTGCAGGTTACACTTGGCTTTCCCGACATGACTGTGTACACAGTTCATTTACAATAAGTGGCACACAAAGGCCTAAACTCTTTAACAGGGTGGGACCTTGTAATTTCATACCCAACAACATCATGGCACGTCAGTTTGATACAGTTATTATTCAGGAATGATGGATGGATGATGGAGGGTGTATATGTACACCCACAAGATGGGCACCAGTAAAACAGAACAACAACAAAACACTGAAGGCATAGACTTAACAAATCCAACCAAGATCCCCAATAATTTATTCCAGTTTGTAAATTGCCCACTACTGTTACCAACATATGTACACACACACACACACACAGAGACTTATAGACTTATATAGCGAGTGAGTATGTGTGTTATCAACTTATCACTGCCCATTTGTTTGAGTGTTTAAAGCTAAACCTAAGCTAAAGCTGATTTATTGTGATTAATCAGGAAAAAAAAATAGACATACATACATACATACATACATACCCACACACAAATGAATTGGTCCATCCATAGGTACCGCTCTTGACATAGTTTAGCACACTGTTCAGAGCTCCCAGACTGATTTTTAATCCACAACACCTGTTGCACTGGTGTGCAGAAAATCTAGCAGGGCTATTCTCATTTGTTATAACGTTTTAAAAACAACTAAACTTCTATGTCAGTTTGTTGTTGCTTCTAAAGTAAAGCCATAATTTTACATTGAAATATCCATCATGAAAATGCTTAATTATATCGGCTAGAAGAAGTTAATTGCATTTACAGCAAGACTGTCTTGTAAATGGTTGAGAGCTGAGTTTTCATTTAAATGCAGGTGCAAGCAAACAAAGGCTGGCCTTAATGCTTTGTGAAATTGAGTCTGACTTTATTTCACAATACAAACCTTGAAATATTGGAGCATCATATTTAGGAAAATACATTAACTTTAACTGTGAATTAACTGTGCGCTCTAGTGACCGGTTCTGTTAGACATCTGTGACGATGGCTTTGACCAAGAAGTTCAGAAGTTCATGTTGTCATGGTATCCCTTACTGGCCCTGTGAATTGGCTGTTCATAACCAGTCTTACAGCCAAGTCAGTATTGTCTTGACATTAAAGACCTCATCCTAGCCTTCATGTACAAGCAGGACTTATAGTCAAGAGCATTGAGAATCGTTTTTCATGGCACCTGTTCAGCTTGGCTTCAGGAGATGTGTGTATGTATGGTCTGGTCAGCAGTGGCCATTTGCAGAGCTAACAGTTGTGATGGACCTCTGTTAGTACTTCCGTGACGCTGCAGTAAGCTTTGAACACGGTCATCCTCGTTACTGGGGTCAAGCGGCTTGTCAAATTCCCCTTCATGCTGAGATTTGCCGTGAGCAGGTTTTCTCAGGTTCTGATCCAACGGTCTTCCTCCACTTAGTGCGGCGGTTCTGGAACCACACCTATGTGTAAAGATAACTGGATCAGAGGGGTTTGAGGACAGATTTGGATGATGCTACAAAATGACAGTGAGGCAATGCAGTTTGGTCAGGGGTAGGAGGGTGGGGAGCTTAAGTTCAATGACACCATATATGAGAAATTTAACAGAATAACTGTTGGTTTAGGCTCTCTTACGAGCTATTCATGAAACATTATCTGAAGAAATCCAATTCATGCACACTAACAGAATTACAAGGTCACTTGAAATGTCCGTATTTTTATGGCATACATGAAATGCGTACATTTTTTAGTCAAACTGATTATTGTCTTTTGGACTTCCTCAATTTGTAAACATTGTCAGGACATTGTATGAGAGCTCAAAAATCTGATTGTGTATATCAGTGTACCATCAAAGAAGCTTTGCTAACCTAAGAGAGAACTCATAATCCATGTAGTATTGACTGATTATGGACTATATGCAATTTTAGGTAACCCCTGCAGGCCATGATCACCTGAGCTCGGCTCACCTTCACCTGAGAGTCTGTCATGCCCAGAGAGAGTGCCAGGTGTTGTTTCTCTTTGGAGGACAAGTATCTGTTCTGTTCAAATGTCTTCTCCAGGACATAGATCTGGTAGCCAGTGAAGGTAGGTCTGCTGTGCCTCCTCTTGTGGGCTTTTCTGTCTGGATCAAAGCAGGTAAAACAAAGCAGGTTATGCCACAAAATACATAAAAATTACTATCATGCTAGCTGAACTAATTGCATGAAGAACTCTACTATGAAATTCCTGCATAGCAATGCTTATCAAAAACAAAACGTTGTTCATGTAGTAGGCCTATTTCCAGGAGCATCTCCAATTAAAGTCTGGAGTCAATCTATAGTCTGGAGTCAATCGATCCTTAGCCCTGTTATTCAAGGTTACCAAATGATGTTGGAATAAGAACTATTCCTAACCCTGACCGTAACTAAGACAATGTGGAACGACAGACTGAATTAGAGAACTAGCAGCTAACACTAAATGAATGGGGCACAGGAAAACCAAACTAAAAAGGGGTCATCAGTTAGTGTTGGCTGCTGTTTGGCTACTGGTCTATGTTACTTGAGATTGTTTCATTCGTTTCGCCAAACACCCATAGACCAGAATGTGCTTTTTAGCTCTTCTTTTTGGTATAAAAAAAGAAACTGATTTAGGGCCCCTAGTGGTCACAATCCCCTTGTTGATGAGGTGCTCTGGCTTTTAGTATTCCAGCAGTATATTACTGAGCAGTTTGAGACAAGGAGTAACACTTGCCTTCTCTCTGCTGTGCCTCTTCTCTACTCAACCTTGGGCAGTCATGGGTATTCCTCCCCTGGGTCCTAAAGTCTCCCTCTTTCACATCAGTGTAAGATCTTGAGATTGAGACACTCTGGAGACTTGGAGCGTTTATTTCATCGAGGGCACCTGACCCTGATGTAGCACCAAGTCTAGCCACTGGTGGACAGGAACCTGGATAGAGGAGGCTGTTGCCAGCGCAGGTGTGGGTGTGGGCTTGGGTGAGGATGGCACTGTCCAGCGCCCAGTGACTTCCATCCTGTGTTCTGGCCTTGTAGAGACAACTGACAGAGGCTGAGGGCGGTGGATAGAGGGCCTCCTGGTGGTGGTGGTAGTAGTGTCCCTGAGAAAGGACGTCTCCGTAACTTCCCAGGAGGAGCGATGTGGGAATAGGGCGATCCATAGAGTGCATTGGAGAGGAGAGGTGTCGTCGTTCCGGTATCAGAGGCCATCCATATCCTATCGTGACTGTGGCTTCCAAAGGTACACTATTCTATATTTGGCTCTGCTCTGAATCCCACCATAGTCATGTCTGAACAGTATACCTGTTACCTGCGCCAGTTTTACTCCTGACTGCTATCAGGTATGTACCTGTATTAGCGCCTCTTCCCCCGGCAAAGTCTTAGCCTAGTGTGGACACAGTTGTCAAGTCATGCTGTGGTCATTTCTGTGACTGTTTCTGATTCAGGTTTCCCCTTCCAGTTTGACAGCAACACAAAGGGCATGTTGGGCTCCGCCCCCCACATACACACACACACACACACACACCTTGAGTTTTATCTCAAACCAAGATAAAGACTCCACATCCAGATCAGGGCCAGATTAGGATACAGTCTGAGCCAGGCAGGAGGCATTTAGGCAGTAGTCATGTGCCCATGTGGGCATCATATTGCTTGGATGTTTGCGCACTGGGTGGAAAAATGAAACCTTAAAGAAGTTTCACAGGTGTTTCATTGCATCTTGTTTCCAGTCTCCTCCATATTAGTCACCTGACAAGTATATTGCAGTACAGTTGTTCACTGTAAGCAGGTGAACAATTCAAGCAGTTCATGCCTTTAATTCTTTTAGACATGGGTGTCTGTGATACAGATGTTGAGTATTTCCAATGTTGCATAATGCATAATGTTTCATGTAACCTCTACAGCTGAATACAGACAAATCCACAAATTTAATTTCCGCATTATGGATGTGACATAGGGTGACCTTTCCATTGAATTGAAAAATCACAAAAACAAGACATACTGCACACTGTAGTTATGTTCTGGTGAAGGCCAATCAGTAATGTACATCTTGTCCAGATGTTTTTGGGTGGAGTTTCTTACCCCACAGCAAGCCTCCATATCTTCCCAGTCCAGTGCTATAGTAGCCATGGGCCTCATCAGGGGTTACTGTAGAGAACACACAGCTCACATGGTGGGTTTGGTCTGCTTGTGGAACACCCAATGTTCCCATCAGTTACTCGCCTGGAGCACAGCTAGATCGGTGTGGTCATGCCTTGAGGGTGTTTTTGACCCTCCGTCTTGAGTGTCCAGTTTGCCTATTGTCGGCTACTGCATGGCAGTACCAGCGTCTCTGATTGGTCCACCACCATGGGGCTTTAGAGTAAGAGGGGGAAGGGACTTCAGAGGACCCCTCACCATCACCAAGGTAAGGCCTGCTCTTTTCAGCTGAAAATAATAGAGGCCTCTTGATTGTGTTTCTCTTACCTGCTTACCTATGCTCGAAGAAACTCATCAATGTAACCCATTATACTCTATGCCCTAAGCCAGCAGCTAAGAGTCCTGCCTCTTACTTATGTGACTGTAGTGGAAGGAAACAGATGGATTTTAAGTTGATTGTTGTACATCACATCTGAAACATCATTTTAAAATTCACATTTTGCAGGGATTAGTATCATGTTAATCGAATTAATGATTAGTGTCTCTGCTTTCTTAAATTATTACTGACTCTTCAAGGTGGTGTTTGAAACCTTTGCCTTCATAAGTTAAACACACACACACACACACATACTGTATCACCAGGTGCATGAGAACTCTAAAGCAGCACTGGTTGACCTGAGGGCAGGTGACATAATTGTGGAGGTGAATGGAGAACGCACAGCTGCTATGCTAAACATGGAAGCACAGAGAAAGATCCAGAACTCCATGAGTCACCTCAAACTTCTAATAGACAGGTACTTCCCACAATGGGCATGCACACACACACACACACACACATCATTAAATTACATTTCAGGAACTCCTGTTTAACAGGGCTCTTCATTTCATGATGGGACTGGATATTATTCAGTAATAGTATAAAGGCCTCATTCACTCCTTTCAAGAAGAGAAATGTTATAGGTTCTTCTAATTGTGACTATCCTCTTCTTCACCAGATTGGTTGTATATTAGATCAGATAATAGTAGGCTTTGAGAGCTAGCAGCATACATACAAATTAGATTAGTCTATGGTGGGGATGCATCCTGTCCTTTGAAGTAAATTATTCTCTTTCCTGAAACTCCACAGTAGTGATGGTGACCTTGTGCAGCCTCGCACCATCTCTTAAGCCTTAGATGACGCCTGTGCTCAGTGTGTGCCGCACCAGTTACTGAATGGGTCTACCTGGTCTCTCCTCTAGATCAGTCTATTACAGCATTCAGGCACGTTGCCCTCTGGGGAGACAGCTTCGGAGTCAGACAAACCAACCAATTTTAAGTGTCCTCAGTTTCTCCCTGCTTGATGTCATCTCAGGGCTGTAAACACAGAGGCCATGTGCTTGATTGCTAAGAAACAGCAGATAACAGGAAACTTTCAGGAACTCAACACAGTGATATGTGTTAAAAAGTTAAGCGTTAAGGGCAATGGTTAGTAGCACGGTATGTGTGCACAACAGTTACAGGAAAGAGAGTGGATAGTTTGTTGTTAAGATCTTATTTGTGCATGAAATGGGCTATTGGTTGTATAAACTTGTGTAGTCTGTTCTTCTCTTTGTTTACAGACCTTCCATTCCATATCAGAGATGTCCAGGATGTTGCATCACACCAGGGTATCTGCTCCACCAGGTCAGACCATCTCATAACCATCATTCATGGAATCCTAACAGTCAATGGCTGAACCCCAGTGCCCCCCCATAAGCCCTAAGAACTGAACCCTCAAAGACTTAATATGCAGAAATTGACATTGTGACTGGCTGATTCAGACTAGTTAAAGCGATATTCTGCATTACAGATTTTCCTACCGACAGCATTCAGTGACCTCAAACAACAGGGCTATGGTTTGAAATGCAGCAGAATATTCCTCTAAGATTTTAACGTTTCAAGACTCAGGGTTAGAGGGGACATTGAGATTGAACAGCGTCCTTTTGCAGTCGATTACCTTACCATGTTTTTACTTGTATTTTAGCTGTTAAAGCAACTGCAGTTCATTTACCTTAACATAATGCAACAATGTAGCTACCAATGCACATCCACGTGTACTATGTATATGGGTTCCATCTCACACTGGAATCCAATGTTAGGATCTTGAGGCTGAACCTAATGATGAAGAAAGCTCAAGGACACCACCAGTCCCCCTCACAGCCCAGCCAATAAGAAGTCCCCTTGCTATGATGAGCACCTCTTCAACCAGTGATAAGCCACAACCCCTCGTAGCTCAACCAATGAAAAGTTCTGTCCCAAGCAGTGCTCCAGGTGCCTCTACCATTCTTAAGAAAAGAGACAAGACAACCACTGGCCTTCAGGCCAACAGGTAGAGACAATCACAAATACAGACAAATATAATTTAATTTAACATCATTGCATGAAAGATGTTGTATGAAAACCTGCCCTTTCCTATTTGTCTGTTCCACTGTGTACTAAACTAAATTCAATTCAGGGTTATTTTAGCCCATCTGAAATCAAATGAGCACATCATGTGTTTCAGGTTTCAGCGCCACTCTTCAAGTCCCCCAGAGAAACTTTATGGTCAAAGACAATCAAAGCTGGTCCATCAGGTGAGGTTACACCTTCTTATACACTTTACCAAACTATGGGTTTATACCTGTAGGATCAGGAGGAGATCTATCTGCCAAAGGGACCTAACCATATGTATACACATTCACATTGGTTCACATTGATGTATATATTGAGTTAATCATTGAAGTCTAAGTGGTTAACCACCTAGAATCAACAGAATGACCACTTTCCTTATTTAGATGTATGCCTATTTCTTTGTGTGTGTATTTCTATCTTTTGTGTGTATTTCTAAAACATGGGCACGACACAACTGTAGATCATGTGTTGTAGGTGTCTAGAGAGGGTGACCTGCTCTACTGTTTCAGGCAATGCCACCTGCAGACACAAAGAGACCCTCTTTGGTCAGTCAAACCACATCTGCCGAAACGTCTGCCACTCTAGTGACCCCAAGGAACAGGTAAGAGTTTTCATTTCTATCTTAGAAAATGTATGAATGAAAATTATTTCTATTTTATGCATGGCATTGTTTACCTTCTTATGTATACATGTATGATATTTATCCGCTTATTCTCCTTTGATCCACCCATGTCTCTGATAGCTCTCAGATGCATGTGTGGAAGTACCCTGCTCTTGAGACAGAGGTCTACAAGAGGATCCAACAGAAGAGGGTGACCTTTGTAACCCCCAAGCAATCTAGAACCTTCTATTTACTCCAGGAGGGACTGGAAGCACCCAACACTCGTGAGAGAAGCTTCTAACACACCACACCAGACATGATATTAGAATGATAGACTAACACACTCACTAAATAGAAATTAGCACTGATCCTACAAATGGCCAAAACCTATGCTATTTCAGACTAATATCCACCCTGGCCTGGACCAGACATCGATTTGCTCAAAAAATGAATTATTGAGAACTTATTGAGAAGATGTACCTGCAGTCTCTAATCATGCAAGCTGATGTATAGGACTGTTTTATGAAGCTGTTTATTTCCATGAAGACTTAATTAATTGCTGAACTTTATGCAATTCTAACCCAGACTTTCTGTTTGTATTTTTATGAAATCTCAACTCATAACTTACATAACTTACCTTACAGGCAACCCATCACTTTCCCAGCCACCACTGCAAAACTTTCGCAGCTGTGAGAGATGTGGGAACCTTATTGTGTAAGGGCTAATAAGCCTTATCATCATTTTTCCTCCACCATTATAGTAATGATAGAAGTTATGATGGCAATCAGCTTTATTATATTATGATAATGATCCTGCACAAAGACTGAATAGGCCTATATTAGATTGAGAATTCTGGTGTTTCAGTTTCACAAACATTGGTTCTGTGTACAACCTCTGTATAACCTTATAGTTGTTTTAATATAGTTTTATTCACAAGATGGATATCATCCTGGTTGGGTTGTGGCTCTCTGTAAGTTTGAGACTTGATGACTGTGGTGTTCCCTTTTGTGGATAACGTGCTGGTTTAGTTGTTTCCATTTGTAAGATGGGTAAAGCCCTGCTTGTGTTGTGTTGGGTCATCTGATGATTTTGCTGTCCTGCTTGTGTGCCTCTTTGTGTCTAGTACCCAGGTGGTGCGCCTGGCAGAGGGCAGGCACCGGCATGTGGAGTGCTACAGCTGTGAAGAGTGTGGCCTGAATCTACTGAGCCGCGGCCACTTCTGGGTGGGTGAAGAGCTGCTGTGCGGGAGACATGCCTGGCAACGCCACCAGAGGGCAGCAGAGAGAGCAGTTCGTGGAGGTGGTGCTGCTCCCAAGTCTGCAAGGAAGCAGTAGACACTTCTGCCTGCCTGCCTTCTACACAAACACACACTTTCTTTCTTTCCCCCTCTCTCTCTCAGTCTCTCTCAGACACAAATAGATTAGTAATAATACTAATCTATTTGGTCTCTGCATTTAACCCAATTATGAATTAATGAAACGCACACAGCACACAATGAAGTGAAGTACACATTAACCCAGTTTAGTTTGCTGCCTGTTATAGCAGCTCCCGTGAAGCAATGAGTGGTTAGGTGGCTTGCTCAAGGGCACTTCAGCCATGGTCCACTGGACAGGAATCGAACCGGCAGCCTTCGGTTACAAGTCTAACCAGTAGGCCATGTCTGCCCCTCCACATCTGCCTTTGTTATAAACCACTCACCTATACACTTATGATCCAGAATATCCCAGTGTCCTATGGCCAAATAGGTTAAAGAGACATTTAATTTCAAATTGCAGGTCTGTGCAAACAACACAGTATAATTGCATTTAATACCATGATTAAAAATACACATATCCACAGAGACACAGTAGGTAACAAGATTGTTTAATCAAGGACAAATCTCTTTATTCCCTCCAGCAAGGTTTTGAGGTCTTAACTTCAGTTATACTGAATGCTCTATTTAAAGTAACACTCAGTAATTCTAATCTACTTTTTGTCAAATACAACAAACCACCCTTCAAATTTCTCCTGCTGCTTGTTCTGTTGTTGTTCTGTCTGGAATTTTAACAGTCTTTCAAAAATCTTGATGGGGGATCTTCTATGATGCAACTACAACTGATCCTTTATTTCTCCAGTAGGGGGCAGTTTGTGTATATACATCTATTTAAACTATTTCTATTTCTATGTGCCAGTGCATGAGTGCATCAACCTGAGAATCATGATTAGGAATCAGACTCTTTGGATGACACTGAAGACACTGTGGATAAGACAACCTGTCCTTGAGAGGCCAACACTGGCAGATTCAGCACTGGTGCCCTGGATTGTTCAGGCAGCCTCAGTAAAGCTTCTTCCAACAATAGAGAGCCTGCCCTGTTCTGGTTCACACCCATTTGAAACTTCTCTGAGCATTCAACCAAAAATAAGTTCAGAACCTGAAAAGCTTGTCCTGAGCTCAAACCTAAACATTGTTTTTCTTGTGTACCTGATTGGCAATGCTATTCATTTATGTATTTATGCACACAGCACCCTCTACACCTCTACTGGTGTATTCTTGGTTCCTTAAAAACTGGTGGATATTTGGGCTGGTTCATTAAATTGTTCCTTGAAGGGAACCACTTCAAGGGGAGTTTGAGAGGAAAGCCCAGTATTTTGAGCTTCTTTGGCAAATGGAGCCAATGTATGCATTTGCATGTGGGCATCAATCTTTGACTAAGCCTGTCAACTTTGTTGAGCTTGTGTGAATAAAATGTGAATTCTGTGCAGCAGAAGTGGTCTGGTAAGATGTTTCGAATTAAATTTTGTGTGATGATGTGCTGTGAGGTTGGGTTGCTTTCTCTGCTTCTTATTCTATTCACAAGAGGCAAACCTGCCCTTAAGAGTAAATGCATGCTTCCGCACAGTTACCTGGTTTTAAATGGCGGTGTTATTTTTGGGAACCAGACCGAGACTAGGCACAGGAACAGGTCGACATGATCTTCCATCTGTCTCATCACAAATCATGAAATTTAACAGGCTGTTTCACCCATGGAAGCTTTTATCCTTAGCAGAACGGTGGAACAAATTTAATTTAATTTAATTTAATTTAAGTTTGATGCTTGTGGGGAGCTTCCTTGGTCTTATTAACATGCTGGTGTGGCTGTGAGATATACCTCAGGGTGCTGTGGATTGGGTAAATAAATCTGGTTTATCATCATGGTTTTAAATTAATGCAAGTGGGACTCCGGCATGTGAAACTGTCTTGAGGAGCATTAGCACCCCATTCACAGAGGTTGGCTATAATAACAGGTGTGTATACACAGTGCGCCCTCACAATTGAATAGTTCTTGTTGCCAAGGTCATTATTAGAAAACGTTTAGGCTATGCCAGCTTGCTTGCATGACAGAGACTTCATACACTCACAGAAACAGAATAAACTTCATTATGCAAATTTAGTCAAAAGCCCTTCATCAAAAATAATGGAACTGATACAAGGTAAGGCCAAATGGAAAACGATAAAATGGATGAATATGAACCAGTATAATAGGAGTGAAGAATGTTACCCTAGTGTTCACACACCAGCAAAGCCTTGGGTAGGCCTAGAAGGCTGAATTGGTCAAAGGTGCTTAATCCTGCTTTCGGATTAATGCGAGTAAGGCTCTTCCTCAACGCAACAGACTGACACGTCACTCTGAACACCACGCCCACAAAGCCATTGCTCCACTGAACAAATGAACAGAAGAGGTGAAAGTTTTCTTACGACGCTGAGAACAAACTTTTCTTAAGTTTGTCAAGTGGCACTGACCACATCTGTGAGTGGACTGAGAACTGTATAACGGCAGGGTCACTTTAGCTCGACTTACCGTTCGTTTCAGACATGTCTTTAGCTGACCAAAGTCAGCAATGGTTTCCGACGAGCATACAGGTAACGGTACTCCAAGCGAAGAACCTGCGGATCAAGGGAAAGAATGGCACCAACGACGCTTACGCCATCATGCAAGTGGCCAAAGACAAGTTCTCTACTGCGGTGGCTGAGAAATGCGTTGCTCCAGTATGGAAAGAGGAGGCCACGTTCGACCTGCCGCTTTTTCACCATGGTAATGCGGACCGGTGTACGTTACACGTTCATGTCATGCACCGGGTTCTGGTCGGGGCTGATAAGCTCCTCGGCCAGGCAGTCATCAACCTGCTTGACTTGGAGCAAAATAAGGCACGCAATAAGACAGAGTAAGTTTGTCTACTATAATATAAATATAAACGTTTCACCTCGTCCTTGTTCATAGGAAAATTACACACTGAATTGTTTTTTTTATTTATAAAATATTAACGTTAGAAGACTGTTTGGAGTCAAAATGGAGTCAGCCCTTTCTGGCAATTGCTTCCCTTGTTCCATGTATCTTACTGTGTAGGGTAGAACTCACAATTTTTGACAGTTAGGCTCTTTTTTATCTTATCCTTGTGATTTTAACTGGGCTTTTGATGTTGCCTGTATATCCTTGTAAGTCTCAGCGTTAGCAACCTCCAGGCTATCTGTCACTCTTGGCTATTCTTCCTCTTTGGAGAACCAGGTACGCTAATTATGTTTTCCATTGACAAGAGCGTGCCATTTTACCCGGTGCATTCAAAACTCTGAGATGAATCTAATCAGATAATTGGTCTACTTGTCAACCCACTCTCTATATTCTGCCACTTCCTAATGTGCACCTTGTAGCCTTGGGTTTGCTGTTCTGCCCCGGTGGGTCACCACCAAGCTCTGATTGGATGCGCACTTTCGTCTGATGACGCCCGTCAGCTGTGCTCTCCAGATGCCCCATTCCTCCATCGGTGGATGTTTTAAATTGCCATAATTTATTATCCATAGACTGTCGCTCTTTTCAAGAAACTTGTGTGTGTGTATGTGTGTTGAAACAAAATACTGTTGTTTGGGAGAACAAAACAAGTGCTATAAAGCTTTTACGAAGCACAAAAAAGTAACAAATAGTTCACGATGCTGGAAACTCTGATTGGATTGAACCATAAAAATCTCAGGCTGTGTTTGTCCTTCAAAACAACTTTATATGACATCGACCTTTAGAACGTCTATGCATACAATTAACTAATTGCAACTCGCAAACCCCTACTCTCTGGTGGCTAATGAAGGCTTTTGACAGTGGAACTTTTGTACTCGTAGTCTTTAGATAAATATTTTGACATTTATGTCTAGGGTTGTTTGGGCCGGTTCTTCATCTCTCAGTGTGATTACTAATGTCTGTGGCTTCATTTTGCTAACTCCTTTGCAGAGGCAGACTAATGTCATGAATGTTGATCTCCCATCCCAGTTCCATGTGGCAAAATCTAACGTATATGATTCTTATATGAAATTGAACAATGTACAAAGGACCAGACTAGGGCTTCAGAAAGCCCTGTGAAGTATTCTGCCTGTTCACTGAACACAGCTGATACCAGTAATTAGCTGGCTGTTGAGTTTGGTTAATTAGGATTGGTCACTTTTATGCTTGTAACCAGATAGTAAAAGCTGGACAGTATTTCAGTGTCTCTGGTTGTAACCCTCTGAAGTCAGATCACCTACCTCAGCTTTTTTGGAACCACAGGTTTTTGACAGCAGATCATCTTTATGGATGGCCTAAATGTTTTGACAATTCAAATTCAAAATAACTTTATTTTTCCATTTAGAGAACTTTTACTCAGGCAAATAATATATGGCATATATCACACAATAAATGGTGGCCTACACATGGCTCTTGTTGAGTTGCCAGCCATTGTGGCGTACAAAGGAGGTAAAGGATTTACAGATTACTGTTGACATTTCATTAAGATGCAATCAGTGCTGATTTTAAATATCAGTGATCAATATTGGAACCAAGGTACTTCTGCTCATTGACTCACTGGATTGTCTCAAGTGCCATCTAGGTTACTTGATGAGACGCAGTGGTGGTAAAGGTGATCCTAAAGGTCTATGACCATCTGCTTTGTTTTGGAGATGTTCAGGTGAAGTTGTATCAGACAGAGTTTTCCACCACAGATTGAAGCCACTGTCCTAAATTCATGCCTGTCTTGGCAGTTTTTTTTTCTCTGCCTCTATGGTCTAATATGGTCGAATCCCAATGTCCCTAAATCCTAAATCCTCAATGCTGAATCGACTTCTAGGTTGGCTGATTGTTGCCAGTTAAGTCTTAGAGGGTTCAGTCCTGGGGGTTAAGGAGGACCTTGAGATTGAGCCAGTAGATTGATTTGACAGATAGGCTAGCTCTTTGGAAGCACAGTTGGTTTTTGTTTAATCACAGTGAGTCTGGTGCTTCCCATCCTCACGTAGCTGTAAGCCCACCATATCTCAGGGCTCTGGGCCACAAAACCAACTGGAGTGGAGGCTCATTTGTGGTCTTTTAGCTGTCTTTTTCTTTTTTGTAGCAAGATAACTGCACGATGAGTATAGTGTGTGTGTGTGTGTGTGTGTGTGTGTGTGTGTGTGTGACATATGTAACCTGAGGCATAGCCTAAATGTAAATTGATCTATGTGATGTCTCCTCTCCTGAGAGGGATGAGGTGTGTGTGTGTGTGTAAGTAAGAGAGACAGACAGAGAAATGATGTGAAGGGAGGTGGTGGAATGTTTGCCTGAGTGTGTGTTGGCCTATCTGGCAACTGAATGTGCTGTGTGAGTCAAGATTTAGAGGGTGTGTTTGTGTTTGTGCGCAGTTGAGGGTCTTGCATGTGTAGTGTGTGTGATCCCTGGCTTTCTTGGATTGACTCCCCGTGTCAGCATTTTCCTGTTGAGGAGGAGGCGGGGGGGGAGTGTTTGTGTTCTCTTATTGTGTGCTTACTGTGAGGGTTTTAGGGACCTGTTGGCCTACACCACTCCTCCTATTGTGTTTTGACAGAGAAGATTTCTGCAGCAATAGCTCACCTGGCTTTAACTGCTGTCTCGCTCTTGTCTATTTCACGTCATTAAAGCTTGTTTTCAGTAGCACACTGTGTACTCCCATAATAATTATAACAATGTAAACACATTATTATTTCAATCATGAGTTGGCCCTTATTTTCATTAGCCACCACAAATGAGTCATGCCACTAGATGCTTGAGAACAAAAACCTGGGCCCCGCGAACAGGTTAATCTTGCACTTATACTTCAGTTCCTCCCACTTTGTCCCTCTTCGGTGTTTTGAGGCTTTATTTGCTCCCAGCTGGTTTACCTTGCTTCCAAGGTTAAGCCAAGATTTAGCCGCACATTCCTGCATTCCATTCTGTTTAACAGAGGGGGGAAAATAATGTTTTTTTTCTCCCTCCTCTGTGGACCAATGATGTTAGCCTACCGCTAGTGCGTCATGTCTGCCTAGTGCTTTGACTGTTCAAACCCTGCTCTGTATAGCCTTTAATTTTTGTTGGTAATGTGACAGAAGTCTAAAAAATTATGCTCTCTCTCTTTCTCTCTCTCTCTCTTGGATTCTCTCATTTGTTGCCTCTGCTGTCCCCCCCCCCCCCCCTCCATTTGACTGTGACTGCAGTGTTTTTGAGAGTGTGTATGTGTTGTGCCGTGCACATGTTTGTCCACGTTTGTTGCTGCTTTTTCATGTTTTCTTCCCTATGTGAGGAAATGATGTTGTACTGTGTTGTACGCACCCTTTTCCTGTCATGCTTGCCCGCCTGTCAGTCATTCCCATTACTCTGTTCTGGAGACAGATGCTTGTCGTGCTCACATACAGACACACACACACACACACACAAATACACTGTTGAGCATGCCCTCATAATTCCCCTGTATAAATGAAGCTATATTTATTGCTTTATCATTCAAAGAGACAGACAGACACACACACACACACACACACAGCATAGCAACCTTGAACATTCAGTCAGTTGTCAGATGCATGCATTTACACAGTCATAACTCCTGTGGAAGTGGAGCTGACTAAATCATGAATGAATTAGGCCGCCCACCCAATCACAGTGAGTAAGCAGAAGCTTCTGGTTTTGCACAGAGGACATGACGCACACTGATTTGACGCATATGGGTGTTCTGCAGCTCTCTCTCTGTAACTGGAAGAGTCCACACTGACTCAAGGCCTTGTATAAGCTTGAGCATGAATCTGTGTGGAACATAAACATATGCACGACTCCTGGCCTGCTTAAAGGTAGTTCACAAAGATATTTACAGTCAACAGCCAACCAAATTACGAGACATTGTACCTACTGTACATTGTACAATGTTGTAGGTACATTGTTGTACATTGTACCTTTAATGTTACATTTCAGTGCAAAAGCATGGTGCTAATGGCTCATCAGGGCTAACATTGTGCATTTGAGCACAATGTTTCCAGTGTGGATCAGAACATTCAGATATGAGGCAAGGCAATGTTCTTCCTGCTTCACAGCTCACATGCACACACACTCGCCTGGAGCTCCCTGCTCTAGGCGAGATAATCTTACACTCGGCTCCTCTCGCCTCTAGAGGTATACTCATACTCAAGCTGAAGGCTCATCTTTGGCTCTTTAGAAATACTGAACGAATGAGTAAGTGAGTGAGCGAGGAAAGAAAGGGAACCAAATAAAGATCCTGAACTGGGCCACTTTCAGCGGTGTCAGGTGATAAGGCCTGACCACAGTTGCAGTCGGCCTTATCATTACACAGCACACACAGGATATGGAAGAGTGTGTGTGTGAGTGTAAGTGTGAGTGTGGCAGGGAACAACAATAGCACTAATGCTGACTCGCAAATCAATGTGATTTGGCTGCTCTAAGTCATTCTTACTGAAAGGACTTTGTAGCACTAAAGGTCTGAGGCATTTTCCTAGAACCAACCAAGCATATGCTTTAGTGTAGTGACAGAAAACTCTAGTACTCTTTTTATGCATTGTTTTTACTAACACACACCCCCCACCCCCCCATCACCACCACCAGCAGCAGTCATAATTTATTATCTATTAAAGCAGCTGTCTAAGAATTTTAGCCACCAAGCTGAGTCATATAGCAATTGGACAGCTCAGGCCTGGATTCATCTCTCTTACTCACTAACACACTCAAACACACACACACACACACACACTGTTCCTCTTGCTCATATTCAGCCCCTCCCTGACCAACACCTTCACATGTAGCAACTTCCTGTTCTGCAATGTTCACACCAGTAACTTCTCCTCTCATGCAAACCAACACCCTTTATTCTCAGATAGGTAACCAATGTGTTGTATAGTTCCCCCTCATTCTTCTGCCTGCTCATCCAGAAGAGCCCTCAGCAGAGGCTGACCTGCCATGTTTTAAATGAGACCTTTGCAGCATTGTTCTTCCTGCCTGGTTAAACTGTGACCTTTAGAGGAAAGGCATGTCAGAGGACAAAGACCTGTAGTTTAATTACATGTCAAAACCTAAGATGATGTTAAAGTTGTGGAAAGGCCACAGTTGCTAGCAATCAGGCACTTCATGCATTAATGACAACATGATGACGATTATGGTGTTGTGGTGATGGGGGGTGTTTTTTTTTTGTTTTTTTTCCATCCGGATAACAAATGTGCATGCGGATGTGTTTTTTTTTTTGTGGATGTGTTTTTTGTGCTTGTGTGTTGCTTGCTTGTGTGTAGATTTGTGCATGTGTGCTTATGCCTAGTGAAGCTGTGTGAATGGAGGAGGAGTATGGTTGGTTAGGGTGTATGAAGTGAGTCATGTGGAAGGAGTGTGTGTTCCTGCTAGCATGTTCCAGTGATGCAGCTTAATTTCTGGCGTAGTTGCCATTAGGGGCGTCTTCAGTGGCTCCTTTCTTTTGAAATGATGGAACACACAAACACACACACACCCAATGTGGGCCTAATTTTCCTATTAGTGCTGCCTTGTGTTCTTGCCATACTTCTTATATGGGAGTGTGGTAATAGAACAACAACATCAATTTTTAAATGTAGTTTTTTTGTTGTTTTTTTGGCCTCCACACAATTTTTAGTTTTATTAAGTCATTGAAGTCAGTCCAAACCCACCCACCCTAATACCATTTTAAATATATGGTGGATAAGATATAAAAAAAACATTAGGAAATGTTCCTTGCTCTGAAAAGGACATGGGCTTGGTCAGTTTGCTTGCTAAGAGGCTCTGCTCAGATAGGCCTATGTCCTTTCATCACTGTTTAATCCTGACAGCCGGGTCATCTCTCCCCCTTAAATTCACTTCCCTGTAATTATGTTAGACTTTCCCTGCAGGATACAAATTGTGTTGATGCCAAAGAAACCTCAGAAAACAATTAATTTCAGCACTGTGCCATTTAGGTAGGCCAGTGCCAACTTAGGGAAGGTTTGGATGACAGTTCTTTTCGTTGCTGTTTAGCCTAGATGAGCCAAGTGCCATCCATGCTGCTTGAGCCATCGGCCTAGATGGTGTTTCTTTCTAGTTTCTTTAGGTGTGTGTGTGTGTGTGTGTGTGTGTGTGCTCTGCTCCACTCTGTGTAACTTTAGCTATATTGCCTGGCACTTGCCTTTTATTGCTTTATGCTACAGTCTTATCGTCACGGGTGTATTTCATGTATGTAGTGGCAAACCTGGGTAAGTTTATCAAAAGGAAGTGGTAAACCACCTGATGGACCATAGAGCCCATAAGCGGAGAGGTTTACCTCTTGCTGTGGGTTGACTTGATTAGGTATGTCACTGAACTATTGACAGTACCATTCAAAAAGGCTTGTTGCCTTTTTTATTGCTGTTCTCTCTTCAGCTTTAAGTCCAGGGACCTGAGACAGGATGACTTATTGATCCTACTACCCAGGTGCATCCAAACCTAGAGAAACTTTACAAAACTGAAACTGAGACAAAAGCTTTGCTTTGGTTATCTTATTGACTTGGTTGCAATATTTGGATACACAGCCATTTGATCTCATGTCATATAACCCTTGTTTAGGTTAGGGTACCTTTTAGGTTTGAACCCATAATGGTACTGACATTGGTACTTAGTGTTGGGTATAGGTACCCCATGATATATTTTTCGGTACTGTAATCTGTCTAATACTGTGATAATAGTGGGTAGCTGGTAGCAATTAAAGGAAACCGCCAACTCATTTTAACCCATTGCCCTGCTGTTTTGAGATCACACAGAGTGCTGTTGCTAGGAAAAAGATTTAAGATTTGGTAGACCTACAACATAGACCATATAGCAATCCGACAGCTAAAGCTAGCCAGTGGGCGGAAGGAAAATGAAACTTAAACAGGTTCCTTGCCCTCGCTGGTTCCTTGCCTCCACAGCATTGTATGATCTCGAACAACAGGGTTATGAATTTAAATGTGCCAGAGGTGTCCTTCAAGTCATGGGGAAAAAACGATTGAAACTTGGTCCATTTAGCTTTTATATGAAACGGAACTTGTTCAGTACTATGCGGTTGGTAGCCTATCCTCCTTGTGATTCTTGCTGTATGCTTGATGAACAGCAAAGTCATAGGCCTCATAGTTGCTTGTGTGGCTGTGTGCTGCCTGAAGCCTCCCCGAGGATGGCAAGGGAGCAGCTGCCCTTTCTGCTTGACTGCTTGTCAGCCTGTCTGCATCTAGTCCCACATCCTGATGAAGTCAGCACTTTGGTTGTTTTTCACATTGCTTGAGAAGGATATGCCTCCACTGACGGCTTCATTTCCTCTTGTTGAAATATGTGCCTGTACTTTAAACTACACTACACAGGAGGATACATGTGTGAAGTTTCCTCTAAGTGCAAGGACTCTGCCATTACATTAAGGATGTTTTCAGGGAGCTCTCTGACAGGCTACATAACAACGAAATGGAGCGAGCTCTTTGTAGAGAGATTCCTGCTTTGTGCCATTTGTTGAGTCATTAAAAAAAAAAAACAAGGACAATGTTTGCACACTAGATGATGCTCCAAAACATTCAGATAATTTAACCCTACTGCAAAAGCTTTTTATGAAGCTGTTCTGTGTTATCATACAATGGAATGCCAACAGTGTTATGAGGATCACATGCCTGTGTGTGTGTGTGTGTGTGGAGTGGGGGACTTTGACACCTAGGGAGTCCCACATTCAGCTTGTTTGCATGTTTGCTTTGGTAGGCAGTTTCTCTTTACTGCATATGACTAACCTCAACCCTGGAATGAGAACCTGTGACCTGGTCTGGACATTATGTCTTGCCAGAGCACACCCGGGGGGACCTTTAACTGCAGAGGATTAAATACAGGCAACTGATGCTGTATTAAATGCTAACCATGAAGTGCAGCATGTAGTGTTTGCAATTCATAAACTGAACTTTGGGTTCCCAATTTGCAGGGAAACCTTTGTGCACTGTAAAGAGTCGATTTAGGGTATTTATATAATCCCGCTATAGCAAGATTATTAGAATGACAGAAATTTTGGTTATGGACTCACACAAGCATACACACAATGAAGTGACTCAGAAGTGTCTCATATTATTATGCTCTCAATATTACATTAGCACAAACAGAATCCATCTTAAACAAATCCAAGCATGTGTGCAAGCTGCATTAAACAGTAATGAGCCTGTTTGCCCATGTCTAAAATGGACTCTGCAGTAGAAGTGCAAAAGGTTTCATCCTTTTTCAGTGATTAGCTGCCTGTGGAGTGATGAGTCTGCTTTCTGGTTCATGTCTGAGAGCTGTGTCCAAGTAGTCATGCATTTTGGTTGCATGTGTCATGATTCTTTTTCATTTTTTATCTTCTTTTTATCTTTGTTTTTTTATTTTTTTTATGCTTCGTGAGGTAGGTGGTGCCAGGATGCAGTGTTGAATGTGAGGACTGACAACTGGTATGCATCCTGAGTGACCTGTCTCCACATGTTGTGTGATGGACAGGTGGCAGCATGTCTGTGTCAGGGAACCTTGTGAAAACAAGCTTTTTTGGTTGGATGATGTAGGGGCCCATCATCACCATCATCACAGGACCCAAGTTCACTTGCTCTGCTTCAGATTCAGACCCAGGTCTGTTGGCAACAACAGCCTGACCTGTGACTGTGCAAATTCAACATTTTGCATTCAGAATGGTTAATTAAAGGGAACATATAATGGATGAATGCAGTATTGTACCTTGTTCTCTCATAACAGAATATATTCAGCTTAAAACTATCAAGAATAAGCTTAAGTGCAATTTTGCAAGCCCAGTTAAAACCTTATATTTAGGTTTGGGGTTGAAATGGTCCTTTTGGCGTAATGGCAACTTCTTTGGCAACCACAATCAAACTACAATTGCTTTGTGCTATTTGACATCACATATAGGCTTCATTTTAATTTGTTTATGTTTTAGTGGCTATTAGCGGCCTCCAACAGGGCGGGACAAAGACATTGTTCTCTCATTGTAAACAAGTTTTGAATAACAATTGCATATTAGAAACAAATTGCTGTTTGTTTCACTACTTTTACTTACTCTGTTAACTTCTTGTGCAATCAGTTCATGCATTGTGAGGGAATCTCTGGAACGCCAGCAGAATGGAAGCGCAATGAGTGCACTGACTGAGATTGGAATAATTCTCTATAATATTCTGTCTTCTTTAAAGAACCAGTACCAAGACAACATAACAGAGAAGTGACACTTCACGTTGTTCATGATTTTGACTGACAAATCGATTCAGCAATTAATATTGATTTTTGTTTGAAAAATTCGATATCCATTCACTATTTTGTGGATTGATCTTTTGTCTACAGTATGTCCGCTTAATATATCCGATATTTCGCGACCGTGCAGGAGATGTGCACATCAGGGAATGGTAGAACAGATTGCTCCGTTGAAATCGGTGTTAGGGCTATCCATATGGCGCGTGGCAGTGTTTTAGTATTTTATTTTATTTTTAAGTTTGGTGTCTGCAAATGAGTGGTTCTCCGTTGAAATGAAATGGAACTAAAGCACTTACTTGTGGACTGGTAGGCATGACACTAGCCTGGATTTCCCCACACTGGGAAAGTGCAATAAACTCTTTTGACATGTGTCACTAAAAATCATTGCACACTGCTCATACCTGACAAATACCACCTTGTGTAGTATTACTTTTAAATGTTGACTAGAATCTGCTACTGTGATGTGTGGACATTTCCTCTTTGTTTGCTTTAGATTCTGAATGCATGGATGTCTTTCTCTGTCTCTCTACACAGATGGTTCAAGCTGCTGGATAAGTCTGGCAAAGCTGACAAAGAAAGGGGTGAGGTGTTGCTGGACATTCAGTTCATGAAGAACAACATGACTGCCAGTATGTTTGACCTGTCCAGCCAGGAGAAAAGTCGCTCCCGTATGGGCAAGCTGAAGGACAAGCTCCGTGGCAAGAAGAAGGAAGGACTGTCTGACTCCGCATCCGCAGTGGTTCCCTCTGTCACCCAGGTCATGACCGACAGCGAGGGGGAGGAGGAAGAGACGGAGGGTGGTGATGATGGTGCAACCTCTACACCCAAGAAGAAGAAGAACAAACTCAAGTCGTTGTTTGCGCCCAAGTCCAACCTACAGCGCAATGTATCCCAGTCCATGTCTACACTGGGGCCACTGCCAGAGAGAGATTCTGCCCTCGGCTCCAGCCGCTCGTCTGGTCTCAACATCGACTCTCCCGAAGGTAAGCACAGCGCAGGTCAATTAAAATACACAGGTGAGACAAACTGCACACTGTAGGTGTGTAAGTGCAACTGCAATGGACAGGTATGACTACATCGGCAAGGCTAGAGATTAAAGGCTAATTCAAATGATGGACATCAGGCAAAGTCTACATTTAATAAACAAGCAAATTCTGCTTGCTAATTTCAGAGCCTGAGAAATATCCCAAGCATTTGGGTCTTTTCACTAAGAAAGAGTTAAATTTGCACTCAACCACATCAGAGCAGTAGGCGGAATGCTTAAATAAGGTTGATGAAGGAATGCCGCACAAACAATAGATAATCCACAGAGAGGAATGCACTCCAGCAACTAATGAGGTGACATTCAGAAATGGCACAATCCTGGCCGGTGTAAGCCAGTAATTTTGCTGCCTTTGAAACTGTCAGATTGAGTTCCGCCAATCAGGGGCAACCTAGTAAATGGTCTTCTTTTTTCAGGCCAAGAAGTCATGAAATTCAGTAATTCCCTGAAATATTTGGAGAAAAAACACTTGGCCCTTTTTAGGTCTAATGACATGAATTGTATAATTTTGTATAATGTTTGTATGTTTCATTCTTTGAACTTCTAAAGTGTGATGCAGTTCAAGCCTTGTAGGCTAATTATACTGTACAGCCAAACATAAAAAGAATAGAAAAGGGCTGTTGTCCTAGACTGTTGAGTACACTCATCAATACTGTGTACTTATAGCTTGTGAAAGGTCAAGGCAATCAAATTAAAAAATAATAAAAAAAAGTCAGTGAAGATGGGTGGGAATCCTTGCTGCAGCCATGATGGCTGTTCCTTTTTGAGGCCTTGATTTGATTTTCAGGTGAAGTTACAGCATGTAATATGACACTGACCCCATCTCTTGAACTCTCTCTTTTCCAAAGGCAAACAGAAGTTCAAATTCCTTACCCATAAACGCACAGGGAGCTCGGACAGCAAGTCATCTCTGGGGTCCTTCTCTGGGCTTGGCCAGCCAAAGCAGTCGGGCACCCTGCCAAGTAGCAACCTGTGCATCAACGGCAGTCATGTGTACGCCGAGGAGGCTGAGCACAAACCCTCCCGGGCCGGTTCCACCTTCAGCCTGAGCAGCTCAGGACATGGGTCCATGGAGGAACTTCGCAAATCCTCTGCACAGAGCGGGAACAGTTTCACTACCTCTGTGGAGTCCCTGAGGGCCTCAAGGTCACACCTGCAGGCTGAAGAGGATGAGGAAGAGGAGCAAAGAAGGAGAAGGATAAGGGAGGAGGACAAAGAGAGGAGAAGGCTGGAATGGGAGGAGGAAGAGCAGAGGCTGGAGAAGGAAAGGGTAGAACGGGAACGGAGAAGGATACAGGAGGAGAGAGAGAAGATGGAGAGGGAGGCAGAAGAAGAAAGGAGGAGAAAGGAAGAAGAGGAGAGAAGGAGGTTGAAACAGGAGGAGGAAGAGAGGATTAGAAAAGAGGAGGAGGAGGAGAAGAGAGTGATGGAAGAAGAGAGGAGGAGAGCTGAGGAAGACAGGCAGAGGAAAGAGCAGGAGAGACTGATAGAGGAAGAGAGGCAGAGGAAAGAACAGGAAAGACTGATAGAGGAAGAGAGACAGAGGAGAGAACAGGAAAGACTGATTGAGGAAGAGAGGCAGAGGAGAGAACAGGAAAGACTGATAGAGGAAGAGAAGAGAGCTGAGGAAGACAGGCAGAGGAAAGAGCAGCAGAAATTGATAGAGGAGGAGAGGCAGAGGAAAGAGCAGGAAAGACTGATAGAGGAGGAGAGAAGGAGAGTGGAGAAAGAAAGAATGAGGAGAGAGCAGGAAAAACTGATGGAAGAGGAGAGAAGGAGGGCAGACGAACAAGCGAGGAAAGAACAGGAGAGAAGACAGGAGGAGGAAGAAAGGATCAGGAGAGAAGAGGAAGAAGAGAGGGAGAGAATGGTGAGAGAAAAAGAAGTTGAGAGACAGAGAGTGGAGAAGGAGAGAAGGGAAGAAGAGAGGATGCGAATTGTGGAGGAGGAAGAACGGATTAGAAGAGAGGAAGAGAGGAGAAGGGAGGAAGAGAGACTTGAGGAGGAAAGGAGAAGAATTGAAGAGGAAGAAAGGCTTGTGAGAGAGGAGAGAGAAAGGATTTGGAGGGAAGAGGAGGAAAAATTGGAACTTCAGAGGCAGAAAGAGGAGACAAAGAGAGAGGAAGAGAGGAGCAAAGCTCAGGAGGCAGAGAAAATACATGTTGAACAGGTTAAGAAAGAGGAAGAGAGAAGAATGTTACAAGAGGAAGAAAGGGTAAGGAGAGTAAAGGAGGAAAGAGAGAGAATTGAGAGAGAAGAGGAAGAGGAGAGACAGAGAATTGAGGAGGAAAGTGTTAGAAAAGAAGAAGAAAGGAGACTTGAGGAGGAGAGTGAAATGATCAGACGAGAGGAAGAAAGAACGAGGATTGAAAGAGAGGAGGAGAGGGCAAGAGAGGAACAAGAGCGACAGAAAGAGAAGGAGAGACTAAGAGTTGAGGAGGAAGAAAGGATAAATAGACAGGAGGAGGAGGAAAGACAAAGAGTTGAAGAGAAGAGGGTGAGGATGGAAGAGGAAGAACGAGTGAGAAGAGACGAAAGAGAGGAGAGGAAAAGGAGAGAGGAGGAGGAAGAACGAAAAATGAAACTGGAAGAAGAGAGGATGAAAAGAGAGAAGGAGGAAGAGGAGGAGAGACAAAAGAAGCTAGAGGAGGAGAGGAAGATGATGGTGGAGCAAGATGAGTCCCACCAGGCAGAGATGGAGTCTGTAGCTGCGAACTCCTTTGAGACTGTGTCCTCCAGCCATTTAGTCAATGAGAGTCTCTCCAACAATCCATTTGAAGATTCCTCTGTGAGCTCTCCATATGACCAACTCAGTCACTCCAGCAAGGTGACTACAGTCAAGCCAAGGTCAGTTACCCACAGTCACATACAGATTTGCACATAGGGTAAAAATAGTTTTCTAAAGTTTACACTTGCTTCTTATATCAAAGAAAGTTGCTTTAAGTGATGAACAAACTGAATAGTGTGTGTGTGTGTGTGTGTGTGTGAGCAATAATTACACAACATCTTTAGTCAGAGCGCAGGAAAAAAATAACATTATTTCATAACTTCTCTTGACATCACAAGACAACAAACAACTTCATAATCCTCCCAGACTAACTTCCTGTTTGGCCAAGGTTTTGGGCTGCTCAGCACAATCCCAGTTGTGCTGGACTGGCCGAGTTCTGGATACTGGATACTATACTGGATGCTGTCCTGCAGTGAGTTTCTAGAAAATATTGTTGCTAACCTCCGTTGTTTATCTTATACCATTGGGTGTATAATATAATTACCAGGATGGTGGCAGAAGTATGCCATGACACTTTCTAGAAGCTCACTTGCATTTTCCAAAACCATAGTTTGCTAACCAGTGAGCAACTTGGTTGGCAATGGAAAATTACATTGCAACCAACAAAGTTGCTAACTTAGTGAGCAACTATGATTTTGAGAATGCCGCCCCTGTCCGTTACGTGGCAGAGTAATTGCCCAGATAGTGTACCGCCCTGGCCCTGGTCTGTTTATGATCTGTGCCAGAGTCTGTGTCTGCCTGTAGACTTCCATCCACCCACACACCCACCCACCCACCCACCGCTTTCCTCAGTCATCTGGTAACAACCCTCAAATTGCCTTACATTCCTTTCAGTTTCATCATCCCGCTCATGTTCTTCTCAACTCCAGTCCTCTCTGGAAAATACTGAGAGATGCATACAGAGAACATACTCTCTGGCCTGCATTTTTTCACATGGATAAAGCCTAGTCTTTTACCTCTGCGTAGGTTTTTAGTTGAAGTTTTCTGTTTTTTCTAATCTTGGGGCTTGGCTAAATCCACATTTGGTAAACAGGCTGCTAGTGGCTTTCTAGGTAAAATGGATTAGCCAAATAGACTCCACACTGTGGTTAAATAACAATATTAGCTGTAGCTGGTTCATTATATTTTTCTTTGCTGTTGAGGTCGGATACTTGGGCAGTGTCCGTAAGGGTTTCTCAGTGTGAGTTCTCCAGTTTGCATCTCTCATGACAGTGACTTACTCAAGACATTTGGCACCCTCATGAAATATGCAGGACTTAGTGAGCCAGCATACACACACATACACTCTTGTCTTGCAACACACACACACACACTCCAGGGCACACATTATTCAAAAGCAAGAGAGTGACCTATTGAATGTTTGGATCTTTCCAGGAGAATATTTATAAAAGTTTGTATATGCTACCTGTACCTCAGTCTGATGGAGTAATGATGGTGCCACATGTTTGAGTTGTATTTATGTAATTATTTGTAGTCTTTGTTGCCATACTTAGCATTAACCACTCTCAACAATCCTAACACGCAGTGCAAATAAAGCAACTCCAACCACTCCCTCTAGTCACTGACTGATTATTTCCATTCAACACCATTAACCTTTAGGAATTAGTAGCTGGTCTCTGTAGAAATCGTAGTGCTGGGACAACATAGGGGTAGAACAGTAGAATCCCTGCTTGTTTTAACCTTGTGTGCTGTCGTGTGTGTGCGCCTGGGTGTGTGTGTCCGTGCACGTCCGCGACCCCATTCTATGATGGGAAATGTGTCTGATCCCATCCTTGATGTGCCAACAGGAAGTCAGGGAAATATCTCAGCATAGAAAGTGCTGATTATGCAGCAGCTCAGCTCATTTTAAAAACTTGGGCTGAGATATATGAGAATCTTGATGTGTGTCGGTGGCATTTTCTTTTCTTTGCACTTTTTTGTTTTACTCAGCACTAGTAACAGTTTTGACATTTTGTCCTTTCTAGCGAAAGGGAAATGGGTTGAAAAGAGCTTTTAGACTGTAATTTAAGTTGAAAAAAGACACATGCAGTGATTGCTGTTTTATTAGATGAAGGAAGTGACCTATTTTTTTCCTGAGATGTATTAAATTGCCTGGTAGAATAATAGGTGAATTGGTTTAAAATTGGTTGTTCAAAAGGCTTTCCGGAGATTTATTAATGCTGACCTAGCCAATACTCTTTCTAACATCGTCTGTGGATTCTATGTTGACCTGCTTGTATTTTCTGAGCTGCACTTCATACCATGTTTTTCTCATTACGCCTTTCTAGTTTGACTAGTGTAGGATTTCCGCCTCAAACTTCTCTGACACCTTCAAATCCTTTCTTGACTCCTGACGATCCTGAGGACGCGTTAATTTCCAACAGAAGCACAGACAACCTCTCGAGAGTGTGGATCCCTCACGGGGATCGCACAGAGAAGAAACGTCGCGCCCCATCTCCTCCAGTGTGGAAACCAGCACCAGCTGTACCCACCCGGACCTCCACCCCTGGTTCTGGAGGCCAGCCCCACCGCGAAGCAGTCAGGGAGAGAGAGGGGGGCCACAGAGCCCCAGAACCCCCCAGCACTCGCCAGGACAAGCGTCCAGCACCACAGCCTCCCACCCCCTTGAGGATGCCCGAGAAGACCCACAGTGTGGAGGGTAGGATCGGCGCCACCAGGGTAGAATCGGTGACACCACCAGGGTCTGAGACCATGCCATCATCAGGGAATGAGATGTTCATTTCACCTGTGCCCTCTTTGGCCTCCCAGGTGTTCAGAAACGCATTACAGAACTATAGCCTTTCCATAAAAAGCAGTGGAAAGGGGGAGAAGATCAAGAGCAGCAAATCCAGCAAAATTGAAGTGCCTGTCAGCTCTCAGAATTCTGATGGCGCTGACGGGCTAAACATATCTGAGCCTTCCAGCACTGTTCAGACAAGTCATGTCACTAATCCGTTCCTGGAGCCAACAATGTCTAAACACAACAAAGGTCCTGCACCTAAGCCTCGGACATCAACGCTCTCTGAGAGCAAGCCACTAAAGGCAGGCCCTCAGGGTGGGTCTGCACCAAAGACTGATGAAGCTAACGTCTCTCAGCATAAGGAAACCTCCAGCATGGATCCTCACAGAAATAGCAGTAATATTTCTATAAGTCATACAGTGGAAGAGCCCAAGAAACTAGACATGGCTAAGAGTATCCTTGTACAGAATGCCAAACCAGAGGACCAGAGTTGTGGTGAAGAGGCTGGAGAGACTGTTCATGTAATGGCTAAAGCTGGCTCTGTAGAGGAGATGAAAGGTCATGACACAGCACCAAACTCTCACATCAAAGATGTCCATAATCTTCCAAAACCAGATATCCTATCTAATGAAGTAAGCATGGACAGCCCTAAACGTGTATCAGAAAAGAAAACACGGGCACCCTTACCCCCTGCTCACACCCCCAAAACGCAGCCCCCCCAGTCTCCTGATCCACATTCATTATTTCTTAGCCCTGGTGTGACTGCACCAGTTGAGGTGACGCCCTCAAATCCAGACGTTAGTGCAACCATCAGTGTGAACAGCACTGAAGGTGGAGTGTTCACTTCTTCAGTGGCTACTGTGAGTCCGTCCAAGCAGAGGGTCCGTCTCAGTGCCCGTGTCGATGCCCTGCCTCTGTCAATGGCAAACGGAACAACAGAGGACCTCGGCAAAGCCGACGGCTCCACGACGTTGTTGACATCGACGTCACGCAGGTGAGAAACCGTCATGTAGTCCGTTCCCCTCTCAGATCTGATGAGGTGTCCAGCTGCTGTCCAGTCCACTCATGGCCACCCTCCAGGCACCGTTCACACCGTTAGGCTTGTGTCTGTTTTATTTTACATCTACAAATATACAAGGATCTGTTAGAGGCCACGAGTGGCATCAGTGTAGTCATGAGAGATTGTTATATGGATCCTTGTCACAGTAGACAATTTAAAGGTAATGGCAAGGCAAATACATTGTTCCTAATGACATCAACAAAGTATCAATGCAAGTTTTAGCATAGCATAGAATCGGAGCCTTAATGGATGTAATTAGTAACACCTGTACTGTGTCTTGCATTTTCCTGTAAAACTGGGTGCTGTGTTAAATGTTTATATGCATGGCTCCATGTACCATGTACAGTATGTGTAAGAACCAGGGGGGTCGCGTTTCCACAAATAACTCGTACTCCTGGTTTTGCTATTTTTAGGTTGTACTACATGAACAGCATTGATTTTTTATTGAAGATATGTTTGCAAAGAGGCATAAGCTATAACATTCTATCAGGAAATCCCCTAGGCTTGCTCCCCCCCCCTCCCCCAATGTCAATAACATTCTATCAGGAAATCCCCTAGGCTTGCCCCCCCCCCTCCCCCAATGTCAATGTTGCTATGTGCTTGAGGCCACTATGCTACATGAGTGCCAATTGTGCGAAGACAAACACCAAGCAGACTGAAAATCTCAGTGTAACTACATACCTATGGTGCGATTGGCCATCAGCAAGGGAGTAAAGCTAAAGCTGACTAAAGCCAGAACACATAGAACTGGTTATGTGATTGACCAGTAACAAGGCTTAAAACATTCCCCCATGCATAACCAACCTTAAGGCACTCGAGGACCAGAGAAAGCCTGGTAACAAGACTCAGGACAAGTACATTTTGTTTCACCTGGCAGTGTCGAGCAGAGCAGAGCCCACATATTCACACTAATGAGACATTTCTTTCCCTTTGGCCTCGGGTACAAGTCATCACTCCCATCCCTGGAGTCGACAGTGGCTGTTTGCTGCTCTTGTCAGGGAGGGACGACAGTGAAATGTCTCCACAGTTCTTGTTAAGGATGGGTTTTTAAATGCCTGAGCTGAAAGCCTGATTTTTGAGATCAAGTGTACCTTTTCACACAGAAAGTGCAAGATCCCAGCATGCAGGGCAATTTGGGTATGTGTCTCCATGATTTAAATATGTTAAAATTTTAATCAGTGTCTGACAGTTTAGTTTTTATTCCCTTTGAACTTTGCAACATCAAAAGGATGTATGATATTTGAGGATTAAAACAGAATTTGTCTGAATCTTTACTAATGTTGGTTCAATTAGACACACTTGTTATTGTGTAGACAATTTTACCTCCTAGGCACACTTTGCTTCTGAGAATCATTATGGATTTTGGCTCTAAATTAGTTCACTGGCACATGTTCAATTATCATTGGGGCATGCTTTGCCTTTCAAATACTGGCTTGTGTGTGTGTGTGTGTGTATGTATGTATGTGTGTGTGTGTATATATAGAAATAGAGTCATATATACACACACACACACACACACACAGCGTCGGAGAGTGTGTGTGTGACCTCGAGGCTGACATGCTTGTTCTCTGTGTGCAGACCTCATGCAGTAAAACCTCTGAGTGCCCAGGACCCGACTCCAGCCCCTAGAACACAGTCTAAACAGGAGCCGACGCCAGTGGGCATGGCTCAGAGCGCCCGCACCCGTGGAGCCACCACAAAGGTAAGGTGCTCCTGCACAGCCTCTACTCCAGAACCTCCTGAGCCCTTGGGCAACACCTGTGAGTCATAGGTGTCTCACTTGTGGCACATTATTGGAGCTGGAAATACAGCTGCTGTGTGTGTGTGTGTGCACGAGTGAGCGAGCAAGCAAGCAAGCAAGTTTAAATGGTACACCAGGGTAGAGGATGAATAACATGAAGGGATTGTGAGACCATGTCATATCAGCAGTCTGCAGCTGAACACTGCAGATAAGAATTAGATCCATCTGCTGGTTTCTTGTCAAATTTGCATGACAAAAAAAAATTCCTTTACCTTGTTACATACAAACATCACCCGGGCTCAAAATATGGATATACCCAGCTGTGTGTGTGTGTGTCTGTGTGTGTGTGTATGCGCTTGTTTCTGAGCCCCTAACTGTGTTGTGTTTCCCCCCAAGCACCTGTGCAATAGCTGTGCTCTAAGCTGTGAGCGTGCGTGCGTGCGTGCATGCGTGCGTGCGTGCGCGCGTGTGTGTGTGTGTGTGTGTGACCCTCTAACCATGTTATGCGTGTCTTTCCCCACAGGTCCCTGTGTCAGAGCCCAAGGGGGCATACTCCCAGCTGACCCAAGAGGAGCTGATCAGCCTGGTGCTGCGTCAGCAAGAGCAGCTGGCCCTGAGGAGCTCCAAGATCCAGGAGCTGGAGGAGTACATTGACAACCTGGTGCTGCGTGTCATGGAGGAACAACCCAGCATCCTCATGTCCCTCAGCAACACCAGGAAGAGCACCTAAACACACACAGACACACACTACTGTCTACTGTCCCACAATTCCAATTTACTTTGTAAATCTGTCTGCTAACAAATGTACATCTATATATGTATGATGTGAATGGCTCTAAACACACACACACCTACTCCTCAGCACAAAAAACTTTGCCCACTTAACACATCTGGGGAGGCCTTTTTATACACACTCATGCACACACAGAAAGAATGCATTCCCTTGAGAGAAGACAGTCATACCACCCTAATTGCCTAAAAACACTCCTCCTCAGTGGTGCAGTATATCCTGCTGGGGCATCAGAAAATGTCATACTCAAATGTCATACTCAATATAAAGATTGAATGAAGTAAATTGCAAAAAAAGTATCAATATTATGCACAGCTTGACTGAGTTTTGAATTTTTTTTTTAAAGCAAGGGTTCTGATAGATATTTGTTTACAGCTGCCTGCAAACACTAGTTTGTCAAACAACAATCGAGGCCATAAGCAGTCTTGTATGCCAGCCTCAACCGTATGCACACCTAGTCAATAGAGCAGCATGAATATTCTCACGTAATCATATGTGCCTTTCTTGAGTATTTTATATGTTTGCCGTCAGTCTGATTGATAACTGTTTTGAAGTGAATATTTGCACATGATGAAACTATGACAGTGAAGGCTAACTGGGAAGGGAGAAGCCTGAGTTCAGTGATGGCACTTCAAAATATATTTGTAGCACTTTAATGACACCTTTTGTCACTGTCTGTGTTGATTCTTGTTATGTTTCAACTATCGAACATCTACTGTCCCACAATTCCAAGAATTCTGTAAATGTGTTTGAATGCTGTGTCACAAAACTAATAAATGTTGCTGTAATTTCAAAGCTATTTGCAATTTGCCTAGTTTGTTTGTAAGCCTTCATGGTACATTAGACAACTTCTTCAGCAGTGTTGAGGGGCAATCACATTATCGCTTTAATGACAATAAAAACTTGCCCACAAGTTCTCCAGGGGAAAAAGTTGCCCAATGGGGATATGCCAAGACAAAACTACTCAGCACCATTGCCCTGCAACATTATAAAAGCTTGTATATATCTTCAGCTTCAGTTTGATGTGCATTAATTATGTTATGTCATCTATAACTGAATAAAATTTACATCAGTTGTGCTTTTAGTTTTTATGAGAATGCATCAAGTACATCAACGTGGTCCTTCACATACAACAACCTCGGCAACAACATTCCCCAAATGTGTGTTCTGTACCGTCGCACTTAAGCGGAACCTTGAAACACAACATCGGTTCCACCCGGACATTTCTTATAGGTTACAGTTGCGCGTACGTTTGGCACGCGAAAATGACTTCTGTGTTATGCTCCTGTGCCGGTAGATGAAGACAGGCAGAGAGAGTTCAGGTAGGCGCTAGGTGAGTTGAATGTTATTTATCGCAACATTATCAGAATTTACGAATGAGCTGCATGTTTGCCCTGTTGTTTAGCCCTGTTATTTATCTTGCTAAAAAAGAGTGGCTTGAGAGTTCATTTACCTGAATCAGCAAATGAAGGACCCAAACTTTAATGTGACCTTTATTGTCAATATTTTATTTTTTTTCGCACAACATATGTTTTCCAATAGCCAAGCGGATGTTTTTTAGGGAATGCGTCATTGACCCACCTAATTTAAAGTGTAGGGGATAAGTTTGAGGTATCTGAATGACTTAGCACATCAAAACTGTTGTATTGTTCTATGATTTGACGTGAAGGACCACTACCCTTTGTTTTTCTTGGCAAAACATAATTCGAGCTAGGTAGAATGCCCACTTGCGCAGAATGTGGGTCCACTAACGTGGTGGAAGATGACCTGTACTCAGAGAGGACACTTGTGTGCGAAGACTGTGGGTCAGTGGTCACCGCCGAGCACCTTACAACAACCAGAAGCGAGGAGGAGCAAGGAACATGTAGGCTATATCCTCTGAACCTCAGACTCGATTGTCTTCTTCACATACTAGCCTAAACGTTTTACTAACGTGTATGTTTTTCTCTTCTCTCAGCTGTTCCATACTATGCTAGCACCGAGATCACAAAGAAACCCTGCAGGAATCTTATTAAAGGTGGGTCAGGCTTTCACTAATCAATGTTTTTCCTTAATTTTTTCCCTTTAGAAGGACTGATCTTCTAATCCATCTAGATGTCATTTGTGTGTGTGTGTGTGTGTGTGTGTGTGTGTGTGTGTAGGCATCAAGAGAGTCCATGCCCTTTGCCGGATCTTCCGATTTCCTGGTGACATGGAGGCCAGAACCGTGGAGTTGTTTGAGCAAGCTTACGCTCATCCCACTTTCCTCCAAGTACGAATGGACAAGAAAGAGCTGTTGGCTGGAGCCTGCATGGTCGCTGTTGCCAGGATGAGTAATACACCTGTTGCCATGGGAACTATCGGCTCTCTGCTTGAGGCTGACGCAAGCCTGTTGGGAGCGATTTATCAGGATCTCACCAAGAGCCTGAATCTTCAAGTGGTTGGTGCGAGTGTCACTGACCTGCTGGAGAGCTTCTGCAATGGGTGAGTGGGGAGCCGTTTTCATGAGCAGAAGCTGACCATTTGTCCTCTTGTCATGCTGGGACGCCTAGTTTGAGGATAAACTTCAGATTCTCATCAGACACCATATTCTGTGTATATCTGGCCAGTGCATAGCATAGCCCTAATCTAGAGGGCCATGTGATGTCAACTTGCTAACTTCTGTGCTGTTGACTGGACTTTTTATAAGCCATTAATTGATTTGAGTCTTTTTATTTTTCAGGAAAAGCTCAAAATCCTCTTATATACCATATTTATATTTTTAGTTGTCTGGTGGCTTATATAGCCTACCTCGGAATGCATGTGAATACTTTTTGGGTGTGATCATAACAAGGCATCTTGATATGGGTAAAACAAACAACTCATGGGTCATTTCATTGGTAAACAGATAATTCATTTATCAAGAAAATAAACAAGAAATTATTCAACATTATCAAGATTAAGAATAAATGCTAGCTCAAATGAGATGTTAGGGTTATGGCTGTAATTTTTAGCAAACCCTTTTGACAGAGTAAATATTAGTAATTAATTAATTAATTATCATCACAAACAGGTTTATAAAAAACATTTTACTTTGTTTACTTTACTTGTACGCATCAGTACAATTTTTTGAATGCCCAGTGATGCCTACAGATGACTTGAGTGACCTTTTCCCCTCAGGTTAAATCTGACGGCAGAGGCAGTGGGCACAGAGTTTGCCGAGACGGCCCAGCGTCTGACAGAGAGGGCCACGGCACTTGTGGAGCTGGCTGGAGACACTTGGTTGGTCACTGGCAGACACCCTGTTCGCATCTCACTCGCTACAGCCTACCTAGCCTGGCAGTCTCTCCGACCAGCTGTAAGTGTGGCTCGTCTGGTATCAGGAAGTTGTTGGAGTTGTTGGCATTCAGAGGGACTCTCTTTTGAGCTCCTCGCTCCTCTATGTATAGACTTCAGACACACAAAGATGTAAATAGTCTGAAGAAAGTCTGCACCCTGAAGCTCCTGTTCACAGATTTCCTTAAAGGTACACTATGCAGGAGTTTTAGGTTAAATCACCATTTCTGTAGTAACACAGTAGTGCCATTACGGGGTGAATGAAGGGTTTTTTTGTGCCAGCCTCTAGCGTAGGTTCTGTGGTTACTACACTTGCAGGATTTGAAACTTTGAGTTGAGGAAATGAAACTGAAAATAAATTAAACCAAATTTTGAAAACAAATCCACATTTATTGCCAAGTGTTTAGGATGGTGTAAGTTCCAAAAAAAAGGTAACTGTAGGGGGAGCTCTGACAAAAGATCCCAGACTTGCATAGGATACCTTTAATTATGAAGTTCACCAGTGTAATGTGTAATGTTTCAGGTTCTCATTTCTCTATAGACCTCCTCCTCACATTGTCCATAGTTGTAATGCTACCTTAGATTGCTGTCTGCCCGCTGAACATAAATTCTGTAACATACTGTCTGTATTTAAGCATACCTAACAATATTTATTTACAATGTCTGCTTACATCTCTCCCCCTCATTTTTTCTCTCTTTTTTTTTTCTCTCTTTGTCTCTCCTCATTTATTCCTTCTCCCTCCATTACTTCCCCATCAACTTCTCCATGCCTCTGCCCCCCTCCAGTCTCGTATGAAGGTGTCCCTGGCAGACTTTTGCCGGGTGGTAAAGGTGGCAAAGGCAGATGGGAAGGTCCCTGGCAACCCGGTGGTCCTGATGCGGCTAAGAGAACTGAAGGATGTGCTTTGTAAGTTGGGTGCTCAGCTGCCTTGGCTGAGGGGGGCACCTGTGGAGCCCCGAAAAGTTGTCGCCCTGGTGGAGGATATCGTGAAGCACAGACGCCTCTTGTTGGCTATGGCCATGAAAAGCCACGAGGAGGCCCTCCAGGCTACCGCTAATGCTAATATACCTGAACCTGTAGACAATACACCCTCCCACCAGACTATGACCACATTGCCAGAAAACACACAAGCCACAGGTGACATGGCTGTAACAGAAGAGACTAGTATTGTACCTGGCAATAGACTCAAGGTGTCCTGTTCAACTCACTCCACAGCCCAGATAGATGCACCTGGATCAGGTAAAGCTGTACACCTGCCGAAGGCTAGTGCTGAGGGCCTGAAACCAGGAGTTGTAAAGAGAAGAGCTGAAAAGATGACATTCATATCAGGGATTGGCGAGCCAGTAGAGGTGGACATACCTGATGAAAATAAAGTGGTGGAGGAGAGGTCACCCCCTACTGGACAGGACCCAGAGTGCAACAGTGAGTTTCTAGAGGACCACTGGGGCAAGAGACAACTGTTTGTGCCCCCCTGCGTACTGCTCGCTAAGAGGCCGAGAACAGAGCGGGGACCAGACGTGACGGGCAACGAGGAGATCTCTGATGCAGAGATTGAGTCCTACATCCGCACACCCACAGAGATCCAAGATTTTATGGAGACTCAGAAGTGGCTAGCACAGGAGCAACAGATGGAGAGCCAGAAGGAGAAGACAAACTGATTTATAATCTAGAAAATGTGAGATTAGTTATTTATATAATTATTTTTGTTGTTGGTGTTGTTGGGCAACTGGTGAAATCAATGAATCAGCCGTTTGTTCCCAGTCTCAAGAGTTACACTGGACAGTTATGTGTTGCATCTGGAAAGTTTAAACTACTTTGACCAATAAAGTGTTTTTCGTTACTCGTTTGACTGCCAACTGCCCGATACCCTTCTAACCTCTTGTGTGTTTTCAATCCCCACATCCATTTTGTCTGTTAATGACCGTCTTTGATAATGATTGTGAGTGGTTAGTGGTTCTAAGCAGTGCCAAGCAATCACAGTTAAGAGAGCAATAGTCTATTCTAAACTATGTACCAGGAACAGTGATTAAGAGCTCTCCCTAATCAATCTGTCTCTCTTCAAGGGGTAATGGTGTTTGATTGTAGTGATGTTCATCGTTTAGTTTTTGTGTGTGTTCACTTCCGTGCTTTCACAGTTTTCACTTCCAACTTTCTTACTGTAGACAACTGCAGTTCAAAAACTGTAGACAACTGCAGTTCAAAAACTGATGTAGCCAAAGATTTGCCGCCGAATATTTATGAAACACAAATCAGTATTCAGCAACACATTGACAAATGTTGATATATTTTCTACCAAAAGGTCTACTGAGAATAGCTACTGAGATTTTTGAACTCTGCTGAAATTTGAATAAATCACTTGCTAGACACTAGATACTTAGAATTCAACTTTTATTTCTTTGAAAATGATCTGTAAGCAGGACAAAACACAATTGCACATACTTCATTTGACCAATAGATGTTCACATTCATCTCAAGATGGAGCTTTACATCTTTAACCATAGCAACTACCGCTTTTAAATTTGTAGTTCCATTAAATTATGTTTTTGGCTAGAAGCATGACCACTTTTATGGCTGGGTTCAACACAACAAAAAAAGACATTTATTTCCAGTCTATTTACATTCATAAACATTAATTTCTGCTCATTCTACATTGCTTATACAGCTTCATTACCATTCTGAGTCTAACAAAGCTAACAGGTGACAACATATTACAAACAATAAAGCATGTCACCATGTGCAATGTGCAATATTAACAGGTCATAGCTTTATTAAAATAATAGACCTTTAGGTGCAAATGAATAATTCTGTTGAAGCAGCACGTAAAGTTACAGACCCAATATTTATAAAGCATAAGCTGTCTTTTCATCAAATAGCTTTTCATCAATTAGCCCTAGGGTGCCTAAAGGCATCCCATATGTTTCTACTGCTGCCCCTCCATGAAGATCCACTCTGTGTGTGTGTGTGGTGGGGTGATGGGAGTCTACTGCTGCCAGTATCAGTGTGTGTATCACATGATACACTGAGCTGCTGCAATTCCAGTGTTGGGTTCTACAACTGTACATATGTGTGTGTGTGAGAGAGAGAGAGAGAGAGCAGCCATTACAGGCCAACCTGTAGTCGATGACTTCTAAAAGCACTTTCATCTTTCCTTCAGTGCTTTCTTCAGTTTGACATTTTAGGGGCTGACAGCCGCACAGACAAAAGCACCTCAAGCGAGAGGAGGGAAGTGTTTTCCTCTCTGTTCAGCGGGGGTTTCAGAGCGACAGGGTGAATTGAAGAGTGAGTAGGGACACACACCAAACCACACCACACCACATACATACACACACTCACCATCAAGGAGAACAAACAAAGCTGGGCACAGGTTTGTTGTTGCCTGTCAGTCAGCAGCTTTTATCCATTTCCATTCAGTGTTCCTTGCCTTTGATTGAAAGACAAGAATGGTGAGGGTATGTCCTTTATACACACACACACACACACACACCTCAAAGAGGTGTTTTGCTGGGGGTACACTAGTTGATAGGGAGACCATTGTGGATCCAGTGATTCCACTTCCAATGTGTGTGTTCCCTCAGCTTTAGTTCATGACTGAGTAATGGTACACAGATTACTGTGTGTGTGTGAGTGTGTGTCAGGATCAAGCTATGTTTAACTGTTGTTTATGTGTACCTGTTGGCTGTGTGTATGCTTGGTATGCAAGTCTTCATGCACACACACACACAAACACAGACACACACACCTTTAGAGCACCACACTGTGGTATAATGGTTGGCAAAAAATACTTGTGCAGCTGTGGCAGGAGATCACCTTGTGGCTATGTGTGTGTGTTTCTGTGTATGACGACCATCATCAGCACGCCTATACATGTCCATCAGGGCCACCCTGATGCTGATGGAATGATTGCTGGCGAGGTGAGCATGATGGTGCAGTGGTTCCTTGCAGGTGAGAATCTCATGTGTGTCCATGAAAAAACACACGTCAGAGTGCCACGCTTGCAGTGACACAGTGATTTGCACCGATACCGATGCGACGGTGGCACGTAAACATCTTGCGAAGTTCGGCGCGGAAGCGGTCATGAAGCCAGGCGTAGAGGAAAGGGTTACAGCAGGCCGAACTCATGGCGCACAGATGACACAGCAGCTGGATGAGCAGGAAGTGGCGTTTGTTGATGAGGCGGATGTCGATGTCGCGCAGCACGTTGAACACGTGGATGGGCAGCCAGCACACTCCGAACGCCGCCACCAGGAGCGCTACGAGTCGGAACGTCTTCCGCTTGCGCGCGCGCTGCGCCTCAGCCTGATCGCGTGTCCGGTGGCCCGGAGCCACGCAGTTGCGCAACTTGACAGAGATGCACAGGTAGGAGACGCAGACAGCTGAGAGTGGGAGCACATAGGTGAGCAGCAGCGTGGCGTAGGCGTACGCCAGGCGCGCCGTCTCCTGGCCAAGCCAGAACTCCTCGCAGATGGTGAGGCCGGCATCGCGGAACTCCACGTGGTAGGTGTGCGCCACCGCGGGAGCTACCAGCCCGCAGGACAGCAACCAGATGCCTGACAGCACATAGGCACATGCCGCCACCGAGATGCGCTTCTTCAGTGGGTGGACAGTGGCATAGTATCTGCTCGATAGAAGAGAGAGACAGCGCAAGAGGGCACAAGCACTGTGAATCCCTTATAATCACTTTTAACCAATCACAATCAACACAGGCTCAGTCTAACTGACAGGGCCATGGACCCATGTCACAGCAGCCAATTTTCCAGGAAGTAGAAAGGCCAGTACAGGGCTTACCAATGACATCACTAAATCAGAACCTTATTGGATGTCCTAAGTAGCACTTGTGCTTACCTTGTTACTTTCTGATTGGCTCCTGTGACATGGGTCAGTTTCAAGGGACTCTCGGGATCCTAGGCAATAGGGACTGGAGTTCGGACCATTACCAAACCCCCACCCATCCTACAGCCTTATCGAGGCCTTTGGCAACAGCTTGTAACTATGGTTAACTACTGGGGCTTCCAATATATCAACAGTTCCCTGAACAAAACAATACATTTGGAGAAATATCATGATAGACAAATATAATTAGCTGCCCTTAAAGGCCTCCCTCCAACTTGGAAATTGCCTAGGAAATTGCCTGGTTTGCCTGCCTCATAAGAGAGGCGAATTACATCTGGGATGTGCTGGATTGCTGGTACCATGGTATTTACATGAATTAGTTTTCACAGAGGAGAGTAAACAAGACTTGTGCTTTGTGATGGTTTTGGCGTCACTCCGTTTTTCTTTCTGATTGTGCAACCCTGACCAATGCAACTACCTGTAGTGAATAATTCATTGAAAGATCAAAGAATCTTTTCGAGTTTCTCTGTTCACTAATGTCTTGTGATGACATGCCAGCAGCCATTTCATTTTCACACTCCTCACTGTACACAAGCAAGATAAATAAACGAATACGTACACAAACATTTCCATTTCATGACAGCACATTTCAAAACATTTAATGTCTTCCAAATCAGCTATTCACACACACAGACACACACAGTGTACCCATGCATACACACACAGACACACACACACACACACACACAAGCAATTCCTAAATCATATCTGTAAGTTCACTTCAGGCTTATAGGTCTAAGTACTTGGACGTATGTGTGTGTGTGTGTGTGTGTGTGCATGTCTTGTGGACCTGGTTTGAAATGTCTATGTGACTATCAGGGCCCCATCTCTGCTTACCTGTCGACAGCTATTGCAGTAAGGGTGAACACGGACACATAGACGGTCACGGGTTGGATGAGGAACACCAGGTAACACATGTAGCGTCCAAACACCCAGCCGCGCGGGTTGAAGGCGTATGCCAGCGTGAACGGCACACACGTGACGCACATGAGCATGTCAGAGAAGGCCAGGTTCCCGATGAAGAAGTTGGTGACGTTGTGCATTTTACGTGTGCGGCAGATAACGTAGAGAAGCAGGTAGTTCCCAAACACCCCGACCAGCACCACCAGAGCATAGCAAGGGATGATCAGCGGCTTGAACATCTGGAGCAGGGCCACATCTGCAAACGGGTAAGTGTAGTTCGCCACCGAGCCGTTGTGCACAGCCGCTGTGACGTAGCCGCTGGGTGCTCGGGATGCCCCTTCATCAGGCAGCTGTGCCCGAGTAGATGGCGTTGGCACTGCAAAGCTCTGCTCTCCACTGCCCTCCATATCTGACCAACAAGGTCAGTCTCAGAGACCTGTATGGCACTCACCAAAACTGGAAGCTGGAAGCACAAACAGAACGGAACTAAGAGTTAGGCCTATTGTTACTAAATAGCTATGGTTATTGCCGACTAAGTGGAGATAAAAATGTCAGGAAGTTAGCCTGGTGGCAGGTTGAAGAGGAAAACAGTAATGGGGTGAATGGCTCATCAAAGATGATGATGCTTAACTCGCCGTAATTATGTAATTAGAACTATTATATTCGTTTCTAGATGCTATTCATTTTGATGCCTGTAGTTATCAGTTATAATATGCACCTTCACTTCAGACAAAGGCATTGTGCTTCCAAATCTCTTCCTTGTGAGAAGGAGCTACAAAGATTTGAGTAAAAAAAAAGGCTCATTTAACTAAAAGTTTATCACACTAGCTACACACACACAGAAACACACACACAGTAAGTAATGCCAGTAAGGTTCTTCATAATGTACAGTCTGTAGAAATCAAGAATGACTAGGCTACATCTCAAATGGACTGTGACCACAAGATCTTCAGAAATATCAGAAAAAGCCCCTAGCAACACATCTCTGAAAAACAGCATTGCACTTAAGAGGGACAAAAACGCAGTACATGTATGAAAAAGCATATTTAATCCATTTACTGTACATTAGTTGAATCAGTCAGTCTTGTTCGTCAACCCAAATAACAATAACCCTATAAACAATCCACAGGATGCTGTTACTGTCTCTCTGTCTTTGAAATTTCTTTCAATTTCATTCATTTAATTGCAAATTCCAAAGAAACTGTGAGAAATGAACATCACTACCAAAAGTGGCTGCATGATTACATATATTTCATTTTGCAACTGGTTGACTTAAGCATAATTATTCCCTCGCTTAGAATGCTGTTCTCAGGAGGGCGTAATTAAGTGCACATCCATATGAAAAGATGGAAATTACCGATGTGGCTGTGAGGTGCATCTCCATTAATGAGTTAGACTCCTGATGTACTGCTTTGATTTATAAATGCATTGAATGGCCAGGATTAGTAGGCTACAGTTGGAGCCTGTGACCTCTCAAGTGTCATAATGTGTTTCTTCACACCTAAGCAGCCCTAATAGACACCAGGAAGAGAATCAATCCTGCATGTCAATGTGTATGTGTGTGTGTGTGTGTATAAAGAGAAGCTGTTAAACAGCTGGACTAATTAACCAATGGAGCTGTGCTTGATTGATGGCAGAAATGCTTGATTCCTCTTAATCACATTAGCACAAATGAGTCTCATTTACCTAATGGAGGACAAACACACACACACACACTAAGTCATAAATTCCACCAGTTAAGATATTAGATAAGACCTTTAGGGAGACTGCTGCCTCTAGTCAGCAGTCATTTATCGAGACAACAGCCTTACAAGACAAACCACCCAACCAATTTCCTAAAGGTTGCCAAAGATGGATGGTATCCTTAAATCTTAATTTATCTTATTGTTAGTTAGTGACCCTAAGTTGTATGTTCTAGAACAGATTCAGAATTCAGAGTTCAAATCTGAGATAAGGTGCCTTAAAGGGATTATCCAGAGTGAATCAACCTGAGCCCTGTTGTTTCACGTTGCAGAGTAGTCGGTAGGTATGAGAACGACAGAATTTGGTGCAATGTAGACAAAACAGCAAAACAGCAGCCAACACTAACTGATGAGGGCAAGGGAGTTTCGTTTTTCCTGGGCCCCATCAGTTACCGTTAACTGCCAGTTCGCAAATTCGGCTTAGGTTGTACCAAATGCTTTCGGTCATAACTACCGACAGCACTCAGCAGCCTCAAAGAAAAGGTATATGGTCCGATTGTATCCAGATTTTTTCTTACAGAGTAGTCTCAGATAATATATGCTGAAAGAATCCATATATTAAACTAAATTGAAAATAAGTTCATGAACACACGGATTGCATGAGCTAACTGTGGAACAGAGTCATTGCATGACCTCACCCTATAGGCTACCTTTTAGGTCCATCCGTGTAACACTTTGCTGTGCTTTGTTCTAGGCCTACTATTTGCAGAATTCACATGAAAAATGGCCTCAAAACTTCCATTATCCATCTTTCAGACTACTTCAGCAAATAGATCTTTTATGTAATTTCTTAACTTTGCACTGCTGTACGAGTGTGTTTTTAATGGTAAATACTGAATTAATGTAATGTAAAAATTAGTCAATATTCCAATTTTCAATTTCTGCGCTGTGGTTGGACTGAACCATCTGTGCAAGGGGACGTCCTGGTTCAGGTGGCACGGTTGATAAATGGTTTTAGGCCAGTACAGGTGCGTAACCCCCACCCAATGCAAATGAACAAAAATCTCTGCAAACAGGACTATAGGCTATAGGTACCCATGTTCAATAACAAATTCTCGCAAAGCTGCTATTCCGTAGGGCCGCAGATGGCTTTGAATTATTACTATGACACGAGTAAGGTGATGAATGACCTCAACCTCACAAGCAAAGCGGCCATCAGCTGAACCAAAACTTCTGGGCTACAACGTCCAACTACTGTCCACAGTAACACCCGGCGCTCAAAGTTCAGTAATAAAATTTGAATTTTGAGTGTCATTGTTTGCCTTTTTGAACTTCTGAACAGAAAACCCCAAGCATAGTCAATACAAAAAATAAAACAAGCAACAGTAATCAATTTGCCGAGTAGTCTGAAAAATGAATAATCAAAGTCATTTTTTCTTTTTTTTTCATGTAAAATCTGCAAATAGAACAAAGTGTTTAATATGCTCCATAAAATGTATCATTTCTGACGCACTAGCCAGCTCATAGCAGTGATGGGTTGCTCATCCTACTGAGCTTAGTCTGTTAGGCTACAGGATCAATCTGTGCTGTTAGTGTTTTAGTGTCTTTATAATGCCTCCCCCGTCCCACATACATACACACTCACACACAGACAGACACACAAAATAGAAAAATAAATAACTAAAAACAAAAAAATCATTAATTACATTTTAAAAATCCCTTTCAGCAAATGTAGGCCTAGTCCTTCACAGACGTTTCTTACTCAGTGTGATTCAGAGTTCAGTGGCAATTCCTTCATATCTGTTTACTACTGGGTTTAGTATTAATGGAGGATGACGTTGGTAGGAAGCTGTGCTACATATAGCGTAATGTGTTCCTGCTTCACAAGCCAACCCTCAAAAGGTCTCTTCCTTGCTAATGCCATTTTTATCACAACACTCAGTGTACACACTTAAACACACACACACGCACACACACAGGAAGACACAGGGAGAGAGAGAGTGAGAGCAGGGTTTAACCTAAACCAATCCAGATGTAGCACTGTTGAAATTGTTCTAGCGCACTGTCATTAAGGCATGATTTTGGAAGATTTTTTGTTGTAGGGTACTAAAAGTCAGTGCAAGTGTATTCATCCTGATCTCCTTTCCTTCAAAAGGGTTTCAGTTTCAAAGCCGTGGACATCTCACTGAAATTGTAGGCTACCCTATGTGATGGAAATGTGTAACCTTTACGTTTTTGAAGTAACACTACAGGATAACTAGCCATGTTTAAGTCGCCTAAGAGCAATTCTATGTAAAGGCGTGAATAACAAAAATGTACCAAACATTTAAATAAGACTCTGCTGATCATATTTTCATTTCTGTAACACTGAAAATGCCCCAAAAGTCAAACAATTTATGTTTACAATTTATGCAGAAAAAAATGGATTTGTCCATTTAACGTGCTTATACTTTGTGGAGCTGTTTTGCTACAAACTGCAATTATCGAGCGAGGCCGTTTTTTTTTATCCAATGCAACGTAGGCAATGCAACGTCTCATGTCTCTCTCACTGAAATGAGGTGACTTGCCTGTGTGCGTAGCCTGTGTGATAGGGTTGTGGTGCGATTATAACTTGTTTGTTCTTGGGAAACATCGCATGACATGATAACTGAATTATTTAATATATTTTTTATATTTCTACAAATAACATAGGATACGCTACGACTGCCAATATCTTTTCAGCAATGCTACCAAAATCATACACGAAAGTGAGAGAAACTAAAAACAGTCATGACAAGCAGCATGCATAGTCTAGCCCCCCCACCCCCCAAAAAATGTATATATTGCCATTTACTTTGTGGCGCTGACTGAAAAATATTAATAATAAAATAATTAATAATTAAAATAGTCAATTATAGTGCAGGCGACGCCTACTTCTACAGCAAGCTGACCTTGACACTAGAGTAGCCTAACAAGTGCGAAGTAGCCAAAAGACACCAACAATTCTGCCTGTGTGTAGGTTGTTCAAGCAGTCATTCCAAGTATTCATTATTCCTTTGAAAACATTTGAATATGGTTATACATTCCGTTATATATACTTCATCCTAAATCAAGCTCTATCAGTCGGTTGAAGAATATTTCTATAAACGTGAAACTCGTAAAATAATTTTTAAAAATAAATGTATAAAGTTGTACATTACCTGGTTATGGCCATCACAACAGTTAGAGTGCTCGGCTGGGATCAAACATCATACCTCGACTTCTCAACACGTGCACGCTACTGGTGTAGCACTGCGCGACTGTGTTTTTTCAGCACGCTGCCACTTTCAGCTGTTGGCGAAAGGAGTGGAAGCGCGCGCGCACAGGCGCACGGAGAGAGAGAGAGATAGAGATGTATCAACGTCAACAAATAGTCTCGATACTAGGCAAAAATGATATCCCCTTATAACATTGAAAATGATTTTGTCATGCATCACTCCAAGGTTTCTAAATGGATTATAGGCTATATATGTTAATCCTGACTATTTGTACTTTAATCATAGGTTTACCTTTAAAAATAATAATATTAGCCTACCAAGGTTGTGTGGCACCAGTTTTCATTGTTGGCCATTGCTATGTTTTGTTAAGTAATTGAGACATGGTGTCTGGCTATACTAACCAAGGATTGATGTGTTGAAAGGGTCGATGCCAGTGTTAGGTTACTGCTGTTGCTCTTGATTAGTGAGTCCTTCATTTCCCAGTGCAGTATTTCCTCTCTGTGGAGCTGGATCTATGCTGTCTGTCAGCAGAAGCTGATGCAGAACCCCAGAAACTACTATTGTCAATAAACACTATCTTTTCTTAAGCCTGAGAGAGTCTGTGATAGCAGAGACAACAGCATGCAGACAACAGAGCTATGAGGCTACATCTGCCACAGATTCAATGACCCATGGCTATCTCTCCTGTCTGATCACTGATAACTGCAGAGTCATGCAGGCATGAATGGTGATAACGTGTAATTTGCTCTTTATGCTGACACCTGTTCCACAGCACTCAGCTGAAAGATAATGTAAAGAGGTATCCCTCTGTTCAATTAGACAGTTACAATTAACCAGACCATCTGGTCAATCATATATCTACATGTTGCAGCTACAAATATCTACTCCTCAATGAAACAAACAGAAACAAACACATTACATTAGGTGCCCTTAGTCAATACGCTGCAGAGAGGGGTGGTGTAGTGCCCACCTGGTTGTTGCATGCCAGCCATTTTCTACTGAAATGCTCACCACACTACAACATAATATAGATATGGTTCCCCTGTTGCTCTAACCATGTTATCTCAAAAGCCACGTATTACCCTCTTAAATACCTGAGATTTCTCTCTCCCCTGACCTGACTCAAGTGTTCCATAGTATGCATGTGGAGAGGAATCCTGAGAGGCTATTCACTACCAGCAAGAACCAAACACATTTTGAATCTGTCATGAACATATAAATGTTTCTTTGTGTGTTGCGTGTTCCCTGCTGACTTCTTGCCAGTCAAACTCATCCACAATCTGTTTCATCTCTCATGTCCCATTTAGGCTGATTCAGATGTTTGCCTAGAAGGATGGCAAAACAGAAATTGTTGGCCGAAGTTAAATTACTTCAAAACAGAATTTATATTCAAGGTGCAGAAGAAGTTGTGAAATTTGTCTCAGAAAAAAGGTTTGCTCTGTGTGAAATGTTTTGACCAGTAAGCCTGTGGAGTGAAAATTCTTATGGATAAATATTTCCAGTTTCCAGTTCCAGTGGAGGAACACAGCTGTGTGTGTGTGTGTGTGTGTGTGTGTGTGTGTGAGAGAGAGAGAGAGAGAAAGACATGACTTTGGGTGACACTGTGTGTAAGCTCTCAGCTCTCAGATAGACTATTCGTCTATTACGTCAACTGCCATGTTGCTGTCTGTTCACTCACATATTCAGATAAGCAAAGAGTGGGTACACACAGAACAAAGAACCACACGTCACACTGTTGAAGCAAATGAAAAAAGCCCTTGACAAAGATGCATGTGGTTTAATATCCTTCCATGCATGTCAAAGTTAACCAGTGAATTAACACACACACACACACACACACACACACACACACACACACACACACGCACACATACACACACACAAACACACAGTAGTGTCCATCAAGATTTAGTCATTCTTATCCAAATGGTGCAGGGTGCAAGGAGAGTTCGGCTGTCTTTTTTTGGGGGGGGGAAACCATATGACGTGGTGTGATATTTGAGGGGAAACCATGTGAGGTCTGAAATATGACGTTTTACATAAGATGTCTAATTTTAAAGGTCTGCCAGCATTGCTCTCAGTGGCATGGAGCAAAGAGGAAAATTACATTGTAGAAATGCTAATATGAGTTAGCTGCATGAGTGATGCATGCTGGGATGGATCTTTAAGGAAAGAAGGTGAACCTAATCCAGAGTAATGAATGATGTTTACCTGGAGCAATGTTTGCCGTTTGTGTGTGTGTGTGTGTCTATGTGTGTTAAGAGGCACAACAGTGATGGAAACTTAGACTTCACCTTCTCTGCCTGATATGGCAATGAGCAGCAAATTTAATAACACCCCTCGTTGGCCAGGTGTCCTCTTGTCATGAAGGTCACTTACCTGAATGAACAGTTTTGTGTTTTCTTTGGCATGTGGACAGGGAGAGGAAACCACTCGACCACCAGGGTCAAAGTTATAATTTGAATATCTCTAAGAAGACAACAATTACTACCTTCATGGTCAGAAAACGATTGCATTCCGCATATTAAAGAATTGCACAATCAAACAAGCAAGCAAACATTGAATTAATAATGAGTTAGCTTAAGTACAACTTTCATGTGGGTTTCAAAAAAAAGTCTAGTCTAGTTTAGTCTAGTTTATAGTTCTTCGGTAGTGAGAAGCGATTGCTTGCTGGAGGTTTTTAGCTTTAAAAAGAAGTGTGAAGGAAGGTGTCGCTAGGCTACCATATTTAAAACCTCAAACATAACCCTATAGAACTTTAAACTTAACCCTTTGTACAGTTTGCCCTGTCTATATCTGTTAGTCCTGCTTTTCTGTTTTGAAACCTAATAGAATACTGTAGTTATGACTTGTAACTATTATGGTACTGGCTACCACCAGACAATTTCTCAGCTCTGCCAGGGCCACTGTAATGCGCTCTCAGATTCACTGGGTTCCCAGGCTCTCTCGGACGCCTCATTATAACAATTCTGTCAGTCAAAACTAATAAGTTCCAGAAAAGACTCGCCACAAATCTGCCTACATAGCTATTTCAGTGGCCTGAAAGATTCACAGCACCTCACAAGCCCATCCTGTCCTCTTTTGTATGGTGTTTAAAAACAGCCGCTAACTGACAGTGACACTGGAGATAATTATCCAACTGCTCTGCACTGATGGGCACCAAAGTCTTGAAATAAAGAGACAAAGGAAATGGCCTGCTTTTAACAGACATGATCAAGAGAGTTCATTTTCAGATATGGTCATCTCTAGCCAGATGTATTTTCTGGCTTGATGTCTTCTGATGAGTATCTTGTGTGTATCTGATCATGCACATTGGCACTCTGCTGTGGGTATTAATTAAACACTGCATGGTGATTAGCCTATACAGTTTTAGGCCTCTTCATAAAGCAATATTCAGTACCTAAGAGTAGAGGCGGGATTGGAATAACCACAGGATAGAAAGTCTGTCACTGAAAACTGTCACTGAAAACTGTTGCCAACTTTCAAAGCTGGCTTGGCATAAGGACTGGCCAGCCTGGCAAAGATGGGTGTATGTGTTGGCCTGAGTGGGATGAAATGTTATTTTTTATACCAGAGACAGGACATGAAACCATGTGTCTCGCAGTGAAGGTGTAAGTTGGTGAAGGTGTAAGTTAAGTAACCCTGACTCAACTCCTTTCACCTCTTTGAACAGGGACCTATTCCTGTTGTCTGCCTGTCTGTCTGCCAGCCTAGGTCTAGAAGTCATATTGCTTTCTCATGCTAGAACATACTGTTTAACCCATGTTATTTTAACATAATATTGACTTAAAGACAGTGTCAAAGATAGAAGAAAGCGAGAACATTTATTCTGTTAATTGTGAGAGACAATGAGATTTGGCCATACAAACTAAGATGTACCTGTCTTTTTCACATCAACAATTCAGACAAGATTCAGTGAAAGCTGTGCTAGTCCTCTCCTCCTCGGGGCACATTTGTCATCACTGAAGAATGCCCACCATCACAATGACATCTGGTGCTCACAGCAGGTGTGTACTCTTCAGAGGTGCATCTCTCTCTCTCTGTCTCTCTCTCTCTCTCTCTCTTCCTGGAAGGCACAGGTGTGATGATGAACAGGCTTATCATGTATTTTTCGTTTAGACTACTCCTCTGCATGTCTCATGCATACTCACGGACAGCATCAGGGCACGTGAACTAGTCTGCAGCCTGGACAATCAAGAGCCAGCATATATACACCTTTATTCTGCTACACGTGTCAGGGGCGCCTGGCATTTTTTTGAACTATGGCTCCTCTTCAAACAGCATCGTTGGCTCAATTTCAAATGATCTGCATGGAAGAGAGTGTCTTCCCATTGCTGGGAACATGATGAGAGGGGAGAATCTATCCGATGGCTCCGTTCAGATAATCAGAGCAGGGACCTGGGGGGAGGGAGAGCAGGTCTGTGACAGGCTTTTTCCCTACTTCTGAAGGGCTTGGCAATCTCCATGTGGATCATCCATGAGACAGTGCAGGGCTATCTCTAGAACTTAGATTGTCCATTATGATGTAGTGCAAGGCCAGATCTAGAACACAGATTGTCCATTATGATGCAGTGTGGTGTGCAGTGGTGTGAGGCCAGTTGCAGTGCCATGTAGCTGAACTGAAAGTACCTCAATATGTCACACCAAAAATTATTTAGGTAAGAAGTGGCTTATCTAAGGCTGCTGAAAAACGATCCTGAAGTTTTTTCCGGTTGTGCTGTAGATTTAATTATTCTGTCTCAGCTATAATAAACTCCCTCTAGATAGAAGGAGTGGTTTTAAGTGCAGTTGCAAGCACTGCAGGAGCTCCTGCCTTATCATGGGAAGAAAAGTCTGAAGTGGACTCGAGTGCATGGCCTTCACAGTGAAAAAGTAGATATATAGTTCGATCCATGGACATTGGCAGGGTTATTAGCTGGCTGAAGCATCCCATTTTGTACATTACTTTTCTATTTGGAGATACTGACTAGGTGTGCACAACAAGTGTGCATACAACTGTGTGTGTTGTGGATGCACAGGGTCCATCCGCAGCACTTAGGACAATTAAGAACTGAGTTTGTTGAACATTGTGGGTGGTGAACGAATGTTGGTGTGTGCCTGTGGGGGGGATATATTCTTGGAACTTCATATTACATTGTCATATTATCTCACTGAATCAAGAAACAGAATTACAGTCAGCTTAATCAATCTTATACTTGTTTAAAATAGCTATTCAGATACTGATCTGAACCCTCTGGGCTGATTGCTACAACTGCAATTAAGTAATCCAGCAGCAAATTTCCCCATTGTCTCCTCAAAAATAAGTCAAGCCAAAAATATTGAGGTACACAGCACATAAATGCCCTTTAGCCAATAAGAAATAAATGAATGCATGTAAGTATGACCAAAAAGTTTTTGGTGCACACTTTTCCCACATTCCCACCTAAGGCCAAGGGATCAATTGGCAAGATGAATGATTTGTAGAGGTCTATGATGTTGCATTAATACATTATGCAACTTCTCCATCACACAACCATTTTTCTTGGTGTAATAATTAATGATATCAGGCTACTCATCATATGCTTAACCATAGGCTGTAGCAAAATATACAAATCAGGCCACATTTAGTTTGTCCTAAATGCACCGACAGACATATTTGCTAGCATCTTTGACCCAGATATTTAGACCCAAGTACTTATTCAGGTTGTTGTGATTAAAGAAATAGAGGGAATGATGTAGGCTTATATTGGGGAGTTAAGAGAGAGTTAACATAACATGCCCCCATGAATGCTCTAATTGATATGAAATAAATGGATGTAGCCTATTTAGGTATGACCATTTTTTTAATTACTTGAAATCTTCTTTTTACACTGATCTCAGTGCTCTGCCATAAAAATAAAAAAATCAGTCAGTCAGTGTGGAATGGGCAGGGCCATCCGATTATCTTGAACGGTTGCAACCTGGTCTTATTGGTGAGACGCCCATATAAACAAACGAATGGTGATAAGTAGATCAAAATGTAGGATTTCAGATCCCTTCATTGATATACAAAGCACTGAGATGGTTCAGTATGTCCGTGTCTGTTACAACCACAAGGAACAAGTGGCTGCAGCAGCAGCACAGCAGCAACTACATCACCTCCAGGTCCAAGTGTCCATGGGGATGCAGGTTTGAATGTGACTCTGAATTGGTCATTTCCCAGTTCAACTCCCACTAGCTTCTGGTTACTCATCAGTATTCCACCTGAATAAAAGAAAGAGCTTTGCCTTTGGGTTGCCTGCAGCAATAACAGCCACCCCACCCCCCTCTCTCACGCACACACACTCCAATGCCAGTTTATAATGCAGTCTGCCAGCAGGATACAGCCCCCAAAACCATGGAGTCGAATCAGAGCTGCCAGCAGAGCTTTTAAAACCTTCTCCAGCCCACAGAACCCCCCTTTACCCACCACCTCCACAGTGACCCCTGTAGTCTACAATCAACACCCTCTTTGTCAGGCTCCATCGACAAAAGAGAAAAAAATACTCCTGAGGAAAAAAAAAACTTCTTGGAGCCATTCGACAAATCCTGCTCTCCAGAGGGTATCGATCATGGGGCCCACTTTGATTTGTGAAATCTGTTCTTGACATCACATGCACTGCAGACTCCTGTTCAGAGTCAGGGCAGGCACCCTAAAATGTGTGAGGTTAAAGCACACACGCGTAACAGTTAAAACACACACAAATAATGCTGATACCAAACACATCTGCACATGATTATCAGTAAGCTTCAGTAGTACTACATACTGAGACTGTGTGAGATTGATGGAATGAGTTATTAGTGGAATAGTTATAGAATATAGAATTGTTGCTAATTTCACCCAGGGCTGACTGTTAAAGAATTAG